>OZ010786.1:546921513-547521513 GCA_963932465.1 Maratus speciosus | reverse complement strand
TCGACGCTTCCCGATGAGAAGGTGCTCGATGGTTGGTTTCTCTCGCGCTTTTCAACCCTGCGCGATGGGAAGCCTCTCGATGGTTTCTCTCGCAGTTTTCGAAATTTCCCTATTAAAAGCTTCTCGAAGATTCTCTCGCGCTTTTCAACATTTCCCTATGAGAAACTTCTCGAGGATTTCTATCGTCCTCGGCAGAGAAGAGATGTGAGAAGATTTATCGAGAAATACCAAGGGACGAGATAGAGCCATGACAATGACATGTGAAATGAAGCCCTAATTTTCAAAGTTTCTCTTATTTTATTCCTACCAAGGTGTCACATACCTGGAGCCCTCCGCTAAAAATTATTTAATAAATATAAAAATATCAAAGTGGAAGGTGGATCGGGTGAATTCGAGGGGGGGGGGGGCGTGAGAATGGACCCATGCGGTTTGCAGTTTTAAAAATTTTATCGAACCCTTTCTGTGGCATATAATAGAAAAGCCCTTTGACCCCTCTTTCATATTATGAACATTTCCTTGTCCGAAGGGGGATGAGGAAGAGCGAACAAATTTTTAAAACCGTAGCCGATGTCTATAATAAATTTAAATATCATTTTAGATGTGGGTTTTCATGCAGACTTCCGGTAAATATTATTTATTGAACATAAAAATTTTAAAGTGGCGGCTGTGTGAATTCCGGGCCGAAAGAGTGGGCCCACGGGGGGAGGGAGGGGGAGAAATTTTCAAACTTTCTTTGGACCCGTCATGTGATATGTCATCGGAAAGCTCTAGGATGACTCTTTCATATTATCAGACTTCCTTCCTCTCCTCCCCAATTTGGCCCCCACTACAGGGGATAGTTTTTTCCTTTTTTATCATTTTAGATCGGATTTTTTATGGAGCCCTCCGATAAATATTATTTATAATATATGAAATTTCAGGACACTTTTCTGAATTTAGCCAAAACCCCTCATGTGAGATATCATTGGAAAGGTTAGTGACTATTTATTGATGATATGCACCTCCGGTGACAGTCCTGCTCCAATTTTGCCCCCCACCCCCCGGGGGACATTTTTCCAAATTTAGCCATGACCCCTCATGTGAGATATCGTTAGATAGGTCTGTGACTACTTATTGATGTTATGCACCTCCGGTGACAGTCCCCTCACTTTGCTCCTCCCCCCCGTGGGACACTTTTTCAAATTTAGCCAAGACCCCTCATGTGAGATATCGTTGAAAAGGTCTGTGACAACGTATTGACTTTATGCTCCTCCGGCGTCCGTCCCCCCCCACTTTGCTCCACCGGGGGAAACTCTTCCAAATTTAGCTAAGACCCCACATGTGAGATATCGTTGGAAAGGTCTGTGACTACTTATTGATGTTATGCACCTCTGGTGACAGTCCTCCCCCCACTTTGCCCCCCGGGGGACACTTTTCCAAATATAGCCAAGACCCCTCATGTGAGATATCGTTGGAAAGGTCTGTGACTACTTACTGATGCTATGCTCCTCCGGTGTCCGTCCCCCCACTTTGCTCCCCCGGGGGACACTTTTCCAAATTTAGCTAAGACCCCACATGTGAGATATCTCTGGAAAGGTCTGTGACTACTTATTGATGTTATGTACCTCTCGTGACCCCCCCCCCCCACTTTTCCGCCTCGGGGGTGTTTTTCTAAATTTAGCCGGGACCCCTCATGTGACATACTGTTGGAAAAGCCTATGACCACTTACTCATGTTATCCAACTCCAGCACCCCTCCCCCTCTTTGCCCCCACGGGGAGGAAATTTTTATAAATTCAGATCCAAACCCCTCATGTTACATATGGTTGGAAAGGCCTAAAGACCTGTGATGACTTATTCATATTATGCAGCTGCTGTGCCCATCCGCTCACTCTGATCCCTCCCACAAGAGATCTGGTCCGAGGTGCATTCGTTTATAGATTATATATTTTTTAGAAGATTTTGTACTGCGTGCACATCACGGTGCCGTACGGTGCCGTATATAGCGGGTAACCTGTTCGTGATTTCATATTACAAGATTACGTATAAATTAGAGGCCCCGATTAAAGGAGGAGACCGCTAGCGGGCGAAGTCACCTACTCTTTATTAACATCGACTCATTCCAGTTCACCCGCAGACGATTTTTGATAAATGAATGACGTATATAATATATAATATATGATGTATAAAAGCAATTTGCAAGCTTGAGTCATCGAGAAAAAAATTTACACTATCGAAAAATATCGAGATGTCCATACAATAGAGAAAATCGAGAAAAATATCTCGTTATCGCCCATCACTAATTTAAAAGTTGTACAGGCTAATTGAGTCACACACAAATTGAGAATTTTCGTCAAATTAGTATATTCAAAATGAGTCTATGGGTCTCATTTTTTATCCAACTTTCATAAAATTAAGTATTATTTTTTACAATGTGCTATATTTAAATTTAGTGTGTACATGCATTAGTGTACATAAAATGAAATGTTTGTAGTTATATAACTTTTACCGTATAAATTTCAAGAAAAAGGTGTAAATATTAGATATTTTTTATAATTGTTTACAATATATTAGGGTAATTTTAAAACGCATATCAACGTCTGTTGCAATATTATAAATTTACAATTTAACAAAACACAAGGTTCCTATATCGCATGAGTATAAAGCGTTTTTAATTAGAGTGGCTAATTGACATAATTTAATTAATAACTTAGATAATTACGCATTTTTAATAAAAGGGATTAAATTATTTAGAAAATGTAGGAGTTATTAAGCATGCAAAATTTCCGTACAATTCAGTGAAAAAGAAAAAGAAGAATATTTTAGACGTCCATTGACCCTTTAATAAGTCTTATGTTTTAAAAGGGATCTCTTCTATTGAATTTAATTTAACTGACTTTTGCATACATGAATCAAATTACCATAATTGCTTTATATCATAGATTACCCAGTTTATTAAATCAACTAGTACATAATCTAATTACAAATACCAAATATTTTGCAAGATTTTCACATTGTGATGTGTAGTGCTATAATAATTGGGATATATTTGAAAACCTTCACGTATGCACTGTGGAACTGATGCTTGTGAATTTGATTACAAATCTGAAAGTGAAAAGAGTTGAACATTCTTAATTATTAAATTCGATTACATTATCCTACACAGAATTTAAGAAATATTTGTTTACTCATTGTCTATCATGTTTTCTATGAATTGTTTTTCTTTTTCAAACTGAGTGGAAGTTTATTATATTTTTATATCACTGAGTAAACACATAGTTAATGAACACAGAAAGTCTCTTTATTATATACATACTTAAAAATGTTTAGATGTCTGACATTTATTTTAAAAAGTCAAACATAAACGCTTACTCTAGTCAAACATAAACTCTTACTATATACTACAGGGTAGTTAAAATTAAAGTATCCATGTTTGGGATAACCTAGCGAGAGAAGCAGTGGATGTAACGTCTTCATGTTTGGAGGATATACTTATCAGACCATGGGAAACTGATTGGTGCAAAGAAAAATAGTTCAAACAAAGGCCACTAGGAGAGAATGAGGCGCTGCGATCGGTTTAAGATAAGGAATGTAACATAACCAGAGGTCTAAACATCTAGGTACAAATGGGCCGATTCCCACCAATAAATTATATTAGTATTATTCGTTTAATTTTTTTAATATATACTCCGATTAAATTTATTAGTACGATTAGTAGGAGAAATAATACTAAAAATTTAGTGATGGGAATTTTTTTAAAAGTGTTAATTACGACACCTTGTATTCTGTGCTTATTTGTTTGCGTACGCAGTACTTGAGAACAAATTTTACTTAGAGGCTGCTTAAAGGACCGTCGTAACAGATAAAAAAGAAGGCGAATAGGTTCAAAACATTCTGAGACAGCCACGATGATTTTCTCGTTTTCTGAATGTGATTTGCTGCTAAACTTTTTTACCAAAATGACAAAACGCTGCCAAAATGCTCTGTTTCTACCGACGGCAGAAATCTTTGCGTAAGGGTCCAGTGACCCCATGTGCTCTGCGACGAATCGTCAAACGCTTTGAGGAAACTGTTAACTTTGCTGTTCAAGTAGGCCGAGGATAAAAGAAAAGATACCGCAGGTGATGGATGATTTCGCATCCGCTGCTGTTGAGCAGGCCAGTACAAACACAGCAGGAGTATCCAGTGTTCGAGTCGTATCAAGGCAATTTGATTTTCCATGCACTACCGTATGGAGATGCATGCGTATAGCACTAAAGGCCTATCCGTTTACGATTCGTCGCTTCCAAGAATTAAAACCTGGCGATAACGATATTCGTGAAACGTTCGCTTTGGCGTATCTGAGAATCCTCACCATATCCAACAAATGTCCCTGCATTTCACACATGTTACTGTTTGGCTCGGCTTTTTGATTGGGCCATTCCCCCCCTCCTTTATTTCTCCCTTTTGGGGCACCCCCTCACATTGGACGTGAAGTTCAGAAATTGCTACGATGCCATTTTACGGAGGATCGCATTATCAGCAGTGTATTTCCTACAAGATGGCCTCCACGCTCACCTGACTTGACTCCGTGTGATTTTTGGCTTTCGAGTTACCTCAAAGATAAAGTTTATCCATGAAACATAAGAAATCTGGCGGATTTGAAGAACCAGATCCTCTTGCAAATACGAAACTTTGGTCGCGATCAGTTACACGCCGCTGTGGATCATACAGTGACACGATTTCACGTTTTGGCGCTGAATCAATGTGGACATATTGTGTCTGACCTGTGAAAACTTTGTGTGCTTTGTGTTAGCTTGCGCGTATCTTTCATTTTTTGCTGTCGCTAACAGTGTTCCAATATTCAGTTTGTGTGTAGAAAAACGTAATAATAAAGTTAATTATCGATAACTTCGTATTCTGTTCTTTATTGATTGACTTCACATTCAAGGGTGTTAAAATCTAGGCTATATGGTCCAATTTCCACTATTAAACTTTTAGTATACTTCGACTAATAAGAATACCTATAAAATTAATCGGAGCATACGCTAATAAAATTTAAACGAATAATACTTATAAAATATATTGGTGGGAATCAGCCCATTGGCAACTAGATGTTTACACCCTTGGTCAAGTTAAATTTTCCTTTCCTGAACTCGATCGCAGAACCTCATTTTACCCTAGCGGTCTCTGTTTGAACTAATTTTTTTTCCCACCAATCAGTTTCCCATGGCCTGATATGTATATCCTCCAAATATGAAAACGTTACATTAACTGCTTCTCTCGCTAGGGCATCTCAAACAGTGATAATTTAATTTGAACCATACTGTATATCTATATGATTTGCATTTAACCGACATTTAACCATCGTCCTATATGTAGGACTGCATACATTTTTTAATCTTACTCAAAAGATATTTGTGTTATTGCTTTTTTATCAGTATTACATTACTGGGAAAGAATTATTCGTCACATTGGCTTAATCTTAAATTCTTAATTAAAAAGATATTTATAATTAATTTTAAAAGTATGCTAATTTTGTGAGAACAGGAGATAATTGCGTTGTCACCCGCATAATTGTACAAAATAACCAACAACTATCTGCCAAAATTGCTTGCTCGATCAAAGTATAAAGTACAAATGGATGGGCTGCCCTAAAAAAGAAAAAAAAAGATGGTATGAGTGTGCCGGTGGCGAGGGAGTCCCTGGAAGTATGAATACTTACTCCTGTGTTCATACTCGGCACACAGAGACAGATATTTAACTCCGATCATTCTTCGGACCCGGTTTTAATGCTAAGAAGATAAGTATTTTTTAAATATTTTTATAGTTTCTAAAGTAATAAAAAAAAATTTAATAACTTGTGTTTTAATTAAAATAAGAAACATAGCTATTGCTTTTATAATGAATATATAATTGGAAAATAAGTTCAATTTACTTATGAAGTTTTCTTTTCTTTCTACCATTAAGTTTATAATGAATAATCGTTTTAAGGAGCGATTTAAAAAAAAAAAATATTTTAATGATTCAAATAATTGTAAGTCTTTTTTTTAAATGAATTGAATAACATTTTTTTAAATAAATTAATATAGGCTTTATTTTTCAATTTTTCCTGTTTATCACTCTTAGAGTTTTATTTGAAATACATGAAATATACATCTTTTATCAAAACTCCAACTCAAACAAAATTAATAGAAAAATAAGTCTACTAAGACTAAAAATTCCGATTTCGGACCGATGTTGGCAAATCTAATCGGGCAACTGTCAGAAATCACATATTGGCCCTGTTTCACTTGCTGTTGTAAGTTGCTTGCCGATACATAACAATAAGGGGACCGATTACGGCAACCGGCAGACGAAAAAGCAGATTCTAAGTTTCAGTTGCGACATGCTGCCATCAGTTCATAGAAACCACTGTGCCGATGCCGACACTTAACCGACATTGCCGGCTGCGGTACGATTGTGTTCCGAAAGGTATGTGTTTGCTGGGTAATATAGAAAAAAATATATAGATTTCACATCCAACAGCATTTCAAATGATAATTCTGATATAACACAGTTTATAGTAATGAGAAACCATAACGTGACGTTAAGTTGTACAGGTGCTTTACAAATATTGTAGTAATTGAAATAATAAAAATTTAATAACATAGAAATAAATAAATTCTAAATACTTTGTAAATTGCATGACGACATGACAGTCTAAATATTACTATATGGCATAATATTTTTCAATAAAATATTTATCACCAACATACGCACATACAAAAACTATGTATTGCACTTTAATCCAATGCAAAAATCGCAATTTACAATTCAATGAAAGCTTGTGACTTTGAATATGGATCAAGTGAAGATGAATTTACAATTTGGAATATTAAGCATGTGACATAGCAGCATTTAATTAAGGTTTCTGAGGTCTCTAAAGCAGTGCTCTTTGACAAAGGCTCAAAATTACACAAATCCCTCTTTTGTCCACTGGTCCAGTATCCTATTCTGATTATACAAGAGTTTTACATAAATTAATTGATTAAATTATTGTATATTAAACTGCACATTTTAATTATTTTAATCTAACTGGCAAATTTTTTCCAATGTTTAACATAGTTTCAAAATTAATACAAATCTTTCAGCTAATCAAATGCTTAAAAACTCTTTTTTTACGTTTATTCTACATAAGTTAAGGATTATTTTAGTTTAATATTCACATTGAATGCACTATTCCCATATTTCACATATTAAATGCCATAAAAAGAACGTACTATTGTTAGATTTATTTTTATTTATTCAAAGTTCGTATAATTTCCACTCTTTTAAGGACTGCACACCCGAGAAGCACTTTTTTCCAGACAAGATTATGATAAGAAAAAGAATAACACCATAATTAAAAACATGCTTACACTTTTATTTTAATTTATTTAAATTTTAAAGATGAATTATGTAGCTTTTATTAGAAATCAAGTTGAATGCATATGATTTCAGTCGCACGTATATATACAATTGCAATGAAGTCCATTTTCCTACAATTGAAAATTAGAAAAATGTTTCTCTGCGTAATCCGTTTTAGTGGAGGAAAGAATAAATATTAGTAAAATTAAAAGTGTCATAGATTTATATGTTTTGTTAATGAAAGATGGCACTTTTTTATTCTATTTCTTATCGCATGTGAACGTTTTTTTCTAAATATAACTAGCTGCATCTGGGACCAGTTTGGTCTCCCTGAAATGTATGCTAAGCATTGCATCATTCTACTTTTATTCTTAATTTAATTTACTTGACTAATCTTTCGCCCAATCTGAAGATTCTGATTAAAGAAATCAAGAACTCTTTGCGACCATGGTAGCACTTCATACTCCTTTTGCTGTTATGTATTTCGCCCTTTTGAAAAATACAGCTTAATTCACTTAGGCATTTATGGTTTATTTCCGTCTGCTTATCATTCGCAATACGTTGTCTAAGGGCGGATTTTTAAACTTATTAAGTATCTTTTGGCAAGTGGCACCATTGCCTATTGGCATAGGGTAGATAATATAACTTGGTACAATGAACTGTTTTTGCCAAAACACAGCAAACACCTACCTTTCGACACACGATCGGATCGCAGCCGGCAATGTCGGTTAAGTATCGGCATCACCACAGTGGTTTCGGTGAAGTGTCGGCAGCATGTCGGCAACTGAAACTTAAGAATCTGCTTCTTCGACTGCCAGTTACAGTAATCGGTCCTTAATGGTTAAATATTTGCAAGCGATTGACACCGGCAAGTGACGCTGAACCGATATGCGATTTCTGATAATGGTCCGATTAGATTTGCCAACAGCGGTCGGAATTCAAAATATTTCATCTTTGCCGACATTTTTTCATATTTTCATTTAAGTTCGAGATTTTTTTAGAATATTAAATATGTTTTTTTTTAATTAAGGAGTTTTATATTTTTTTCCTGCTTTTCTTCAACGAATCTTTATAAAAATATAAAATAAAACTTTTTTTTTTATTCTTATGTATTATATATGCGTGTTTGATAAATAAAAGAAGTTATTGGAGAAATTAAATGATTTAATATATATATGTTACATTATTAGATCTAATTCCTCGATTTCCTTATCTTATTCTAAATTACTACTTTATATTCACTAAATCTTATTCTTAAATATTCTCTATCATTAATTCTGTTAAATGCCCTTTAATTTAATGCCTCACTTGTCTAAATTACTTAAATATTAAGCTTTTACTATTCTTAAATTAATTTTTTCATTTCCACTCTTTTTTCTTTTAGAATGTTCTTGCAGCAACCATTTTATTTTCCCTTCCGAATTTTACTTTCCCGCGCATATTTCGGGGTTATCCTTTTTACCTGCAAATTCATCCACTCGCTCTGTCATCGCTCTTTCCATGGCATGGTATTCTTAATTATTAATTGGTTGAGAGCGCGGCCTACATCACATTTGTATTCCTACACTTGACGCCCAAAAAGCCGATGTTCGATGTGTTTCAGCAAGTTTTAGTCGTATTTCCATTTTTCATGCCACCCCCTGGTCACCGTCCACGTATTCGATTATCTAAAACTAAATTTATCCCTAAATTACTACTATGAAGCGATGGCTAATATTCTTGGTGGAAACTGCGCAGCCGAAATATGTTTAAATAAAATGCTGAGCTGAATTTACGTTTTCTCTCAATTATTTCTGGGGAAACTTTCACGGAAAAATGTATTCCATGGCCTTCACTCGTCGATTGATACAACTTCCAAATCAACATATAACGTCAATGTCGTAGTCTTCGGCACGACAGAATTCCAGTTCTCGTTATACTAGTACAACAAGATCGAATTTACCTGTTCTAAAAACATATACTACTTTATTACTGCTGGATGTGATCCACTATTGATATCGTGACAGCCACTTACTTCATTTCAACTAGAAAAATCTTCAAATGTTGCAATAATGCAACATATATATATATATATATATATATATATATATATATATATATATATATACAGGGTGTCCCAAAACGACCGCATAAACTCTGCACAGCTAGATTCCTCGCTGGGAGTACATAAAAACTGCCCAAAGAAGCGTTCCTGCACGATCCATCGTCTACGAGAAAAGTACGAAAAACAAAGTGTGACGTCAATGCCGGTGCAAGAAAAAAAACACTTTATTGGACATATCAACAACAGTATTTGCATATTTTCCAGAGGATAATGTTTAAAACGTTCGCCGCGCATATCACGTCATGCATGCGCGCGCGCCATGGAATGACGTTAAGCCGCAGTTGAACTCGTATTTAAAAGACTGCATCTTGCAGCTACCGGTATTCTTCGCATGGCTATCATGTCTTCCGTTCGTGACTACTGCGACATGTACCTGATGTACGTCCGATGTAATGGAAATGCCTAACGAACTGCTAGGGAGTATGCCCGTCGATATCCGTCCCACCGTCCTCCCGGTAACCAGCGTCATCCGTAGGCTGGACGACAGACTGCGAATTACGGGAAGCGTCTTGCCAACAGCCAATCTTCGCGATACTGGAAGACCGAGGAACGGCCTGACGGTAGCACAGGCGCATGCAATACAGCTGCGGGTAGATGAGACGCCTGAGGTAAGCACACGCGCATTACCCCGTCAGATGACTTCGAGTAAAAGTACTGTGCACAGGCTTTTACGGTCTCAGATGCTACACCCATTTCGTTACACAACCGTGCAAGGTCTGAAACCAGATGACTTTCAGAAACGCGTGGCCTTCTGTGAATGGCTGTTGCAACAACAGAACACAGATAATGGATTCATTGCACATATCCTGTGGACTGATGAATCACGTTTCACTCGTGATGGGTTATTCAACCGTCACAACAGCCATATGTGGTCCCAGGTCAATCCGCACGCTCAGAAACATCAGGAACGTTAGTCTCTTAACGTGTGGGCCGGCTTACTCGGGGATCGCCTGCATGGACCATATATTTTGCCTGAATGGCTCTCGGGACGGTCGTACTTGGTGTTTCTCAATGAGGTCTTAATCGAGTTCCTCGATGACACACCATTAGCGGCAATACAGGGACTTTGGTTCCCGCATGATGGGACTCCGGCGCATTTCTGTACTCCTGTACGTGGTTGGCTGTATATGAAATACCGCGGCCGCTGGATCGGACGTGGGGGTCCGGTTCTATGGCCGCCGGGGTCGCCAGTTCTTACACCGTTGGATTTTTTTCCTATGGGGCCATCTCAAGGAACTGGTGTATCGAGACGTAGTGACAACACCAATAGACTTACTTGCTCGTCTGCATGTTGCTTGTACTTCGGTGGACCCGCGATGATGCAACGTGTGATGACACAGCCATTCCACGGCGTGCTCAAGCCTGCCTCGATATGCACGGCGGACACTTTGAACATCTGCTTTAAATTGTGCACAATTGTGTGTTTAAACATTATCGTCTGGAAAGATATGGAAATACAGTGGTTGATATGTCCAATAAAGTGTTTCTTTTTCTTGCACCGGCAGTGACGTCATACACTGTTTTTCGTATTTTTCTAGTAAACTATGGATCGTACAGGAACGCTTCTTTCGGCCATTTTTACGTACTCCCAATGAGGAATATAACTTCGCAGAGTTTATGCCGTCGTTTTGGGACACCCTGTATCTGTCATATAAAATTCTAACAGCGATAAACAGAAAAAAATTCAAAAATAGCCTATATTTATTTATATAAAACAATTGTTTTTTAATTCATTTTAAGAAGGACCTACAATATAATCTAATCATCAAAAGAATTTTTTAAATCGCTCCTGAATATCATTATTCATTATAAAGTTATCGAAAAAAAACTTCATGAGTTAATTCAAATTATTTTCTAATTATATATTCAATTTACAAGCATTATCTAAGTCCTTACTTTATTTAAAAACCAAATTATTAAAAAAAGTTTTTTTTTAAATTATTTTACAAGCTGTAAAGATGTCAAAATATCGTTTTAGCAGTAAAATAAAAAAAAATATTCAAAAATCTGCCACTTTTATTTTTCTTTTACTTATTTTTTTTTTACCAAATGAAATAAAAAAGATAAATTAATATTTCTATTTTATTTTAATATTAAAATATGTTGATAAGTAAAAGAAGTAATATTGCTAAGTAATCATTAAAAATATGTTGAACATTAAATCGTGAAATGACATAAAATGAATTCTTATTACGATTAAAAGTGATTAATTACGAACTTAAATTTTTATTAAAATTAGTTTTTTAATGTTACAAATATATATTTCTTAAATTAACACAGTTAATTACATAATAATGCCTAAAGAGAAAATTGTATTAACAGAAAACCTCTAAAATTCTCTCATTTTATTATATATTGAAGAATTCGGAAATTTATAAGAAAGATTCAGAAATCTTCCCAGTCTAAAAAAATTATCTAACCAAAATAAGAAAAAAATATATAAATTAATATTTTTATTTTATTTTTAAATTAAAAATCTTGATAAATAATAAATCAATATTGCAACATAATCATTAAAAATATAATCTACTTTAAATCATCAAAAGACATAAAATAAATTTTTATTCTAATTAGAAGTTATTAATTACCAATTTATATATTAAAATCAGTTTTTCTATGTTAAAAAAAAACATATTTTATATATTAACGCAATGTATGAAATTGCATTGTAATTCCTAATTACAAAAAAAAAAAAAAAAAAAAAAAAAAAAAAAATTAGCTGAACAAAACCTCTATAATTATTTTTTTTAATAAAGATTCTTAAATTTGTAAGAAAAATCAATTCGTTTGCTTTAAATAATCCTCTATGATATTTATTTCATTCACTTAAATATTAAATTAACTTTTAAAGACACGCGCATAAGAAAATAATAATAAAAGAAACTTTCAAAACATTTCAAAATTCCAATTTCTACATCTACCATTTACCTAACACGACAAACTATCACTTAACGAAATGCCTCCCCCTTATTATCCCGTAGAATCCTCTCCTCAGCAAGCATCAGTGGTCAAGAGGTAAAGTCGATTTCCTTCTGTCCTTTGGGGGCATCGGATCGAACCCAATCTCTTTCATCGCCGAAATATGCTCCTTCTAAATATTAACAAATGAACATGAGAAGATGGCGCCATCAAAATAGAATTTTTTTTTTCATGTATGCTGGTGTCGGGCTGCGGTCAGCATTCGTATGGTTAGTTATTGTTCTGCCGATACAGGGCCGTCTCTGTGCCTCAGGAACCGGGTCACATTCGCGCGGCGTATCAAAAAAGATACGGAACCGGTAGCGGCAGCCGGAATCGTGCCAATACCGCTGGTTGTGGCAACCGGCTGTCGGCCGATTTCTTCCCGATAGCTCTGTATTTGCTGGGAAGCGATTCATGATATCCACATTTACATTAAATATATACTTGCTATCATCTTTTTGTTTCTTCCTAACCTTGGCAGTAGAATAGATTATGCAAGATTAGAAAATCTATCATTTTAAACATCTAATCGTATCTTGGATAATGTGGCATAATCCGGTTGCATACTACAATTTTTATAACTGCTTAACTCATTGACTTTTATTTCAGTACTAAAGAATTGTTTCTAATTTACAGGCGCAAAAAATAATAACTATTGTAGAGCATTGTGAAATTTCAAGTGTTTAAACTGAGATTATTCATAAAGTATCTAAATTAATCTTAATTAACATAAACATGCTGTTACTTCAACGTTATTTTTAGTAATGCGAAAAAAAAGTATTTAATTTTTTCAAACAATGAATTTATATATTTTTTCAATATTTAAGAATCAAATAATGAATAAAATATCCTTTTTATTATTAACTTGATTTCTGAGCTCAAAAAGATGCAATAAAGTAATGCATTAAGAAAAAATGCAAAATAAAGCCTTTGTGGATGCGAACCATAAACAAACGATAGCGCCACTATTTTACCTACCATGACGTCATAAGTTTGCCCATTGACTGTTGGCGAACTTGCTTTCTGAATGATTATCTCAATGGCTTAATATTTTTTTAACGTTCACAATGAATAAATCCCTTGTATTTGTTTAGGTTTATGGGATCAAATATTAAGCAGTCAACCTAATTTTAACTGAAGTTATCCTAGGAAATATATATATATGTATATTTAATCTAAATTAAAAACAATTCTTTGATTTCTAAATAAAAAGTTTTGGTTTATGTTATTATGTTATTATTATTTTGGTTATGTTACACAATTCGGCTTCAGAAAGTGGGTTATATTACCAAAATATATGAACAGTTAGGAAAAAAAACCTAATGAACTTTTATTTTTGCTTATGTATGTATTTATTATTATTAGTTATTTATTTAGGTACTTTTCCACTATAAGGATCCTTTGAATTTTTTAAACAGCTCGGAGAAATTCGGGCTTTTGAAAGTGAGATATGTTGCCAAAATGTATAAACAGCTAGGAAAACAAATCTGATGAAATTTTATTTTCGTTTATATATGTTTTTAAATACATATAAAACTTACTTCTAAACATATATAATATTTTATATATACATCAATTACAATCTATTTGACCCCGACCCATTATCACCAAAATGACCCACTAATAGAATTTTCTTGAGCATGCGACCGAGCCCACTGGTTTTATATTGTCATGAAACGGTGTAGTACACAGTTTTGTCAAAATCTTTTGAGCCGTTTTTTAGATAAAGTTAGCTTGATCCTGATCCATTAGGACCCAAAATGACCCATTCATTGAATTTTCTCGTACATGTGACAATGTCCAATGGTCCTATCATGCTCGGAAACGGTATTATACAAAAGGTTTTCAAAATGTTTTGAAGCCTTTTTTAAATACAATTAGCTTGACCCTGACCCGTTGTGAGCCAAAATGACCCACTAATCGAATTTCCTTGAACATGCGACCTAGCCCAATGGTCTTCTCGAGCCCGAAAATGATAGAATACAAAATTTAGTCAAAATCGTTTAAGCCGTTTTTTATATAAAATTAGCTGGACCCTGACCCATTGTGACCCAAAATGACCCACTAATCGAATTTTCTCGAACATGTGACTTACCCCAATTCTCTTCTCATGCCCAGAAATGGTATAATATAAAATTTGATCAAAATGTTTTGAGCATGTTTTTAGATTCAATTAGCTTGACTCTGGCCCATTGTGACCCAAAATGACCCACTAATTGAATTTTCTCGAACATGTGACTTAGCCCAAACCTCATCTCATGACCATAAACTGCCCTATATATAAAAAAAATTGTGAAAATGTCTTGAGTCGTTCTTATATGTAATTAGCTTGACCCTGACTCATAATGACCCACTAATTTTCGCAAACACGTGACCCATCCAAATGGTCTTTTTGTGCCCGAAAAATATAGCTTACACAATTTCGTCAAAATAGTAGAGCCGTATCTAGATAAACTTAGCTGGACCCACGGTGACCCCAAAATGACCCACTAATCGAATTTTCTTGAACACGTTATCAATCCCAATGGTCTTTTCGTGCCCGAAAATTGTTAGATACAAAATTTAGTGAAAATCGATTGAGCCGTTCTCTAGATATAATTAGCTTGACCCTGACTCATTATGACCCAAAATGATCCACTAATCGAATTTTCTCGAACACGAGACCCATCTCAATGGTCTTTTCGTGCCCGAAAACAGTAGGGTGCAAAATGTCGTCAAAATCGTTAGAGCCGTTATCTAGATAACTTAGATTGACCCACGGTGACCCAAAAATCACCCACTAATCGAATTTTCTCGAACATGTGACTTAGCCCAATGGTCTTCTCGTAATCCAAAACTGTAGAATATAGAGTTTAGTGAAAATAGTTAGAGCCGTTTTTTAGATAAAAATAATTGACCCACAGTGACGATAAATGACCCACTAATCTAATTTTCTTGATCACGTGACCCATCCCAATGGTCTTTGCGCGCCCGAAAATGGTTAGATACTAAATTTAGTCAAAATCTATTGAGCCGTTCTTTAGATATAATTAGCTTGACCCTGACTCATTATGACCCAAAATGACCCACTAATCGAATTTTCTTGAACACGAGACCCATCCCAATGGACTTTTCGTGCTCGAAATCAGTAGGGTGCAAAATTTAGTCAAAATCGTTAGAGCAGTTATCTAGATAGATTGACCCACGTTGACCCATAAATGACCCACTAATCGAATTTTCTTGAACATGTGACTTAGCCTAATGGTCTTCTCGTAATCCAAAACTGTAGAATATAGAGTTTAGTAAAAATCTTTAGATCTGTTTTTTAGATAAAAATAGCTAGACCCACAGTGACCCAAAAATGACCCACTAATCGAATTTTCTCGAACACGTGACCCATCCCAATGGTCCTTTCGTGCCTGAAAATGGTTAGATACTAAATTTAGTCAAAATCGATTGAGCCGTTCTTTAGCTATAATTAGCTTGACCCTGACCCATTATGACCCAAAATGACCGACTAATCGAATTTTCTCGAACTCGGGAGCCATCCCAATGTTTTTTTTCGTGCCTGAAAATGGTTAAATACAAAATTTAGTCAAAATTGATTGATCCGTTCTCTAGATGTAATTAGCTTTACTCCGACTCATTATGACTCAAAATGACCCACTAATCGAATTTTCTCGAACATGAGACCCATTCCAATGGTCTCTTCGTGCTCGAAAATGGTTAGATACAAAATTCAGTCAAAATTGATTGAGCTGTTCTCTAGATATAATTAGCTTGACCCAGACACATTATGACCCAAAATGAACCACTAATCGAATTTTCTCGAACACATGACCCATGCCAATAGTTTTTTCGTGCCCGAAAACAGTAGGGTGCAAAATTTCGTCAAAATCGTTACAGCCGTTATCTAGATAAACTTAGCTTGACCCACGGTGACCCAAAAATGACCCCCTAATCGAATTTTCTCGAACATGTGACTTAGCCCAATGGTCTTCTCGTAATCGAAAACTGTAGAATATAGAGTTTAGTGAAAATCGTTAGAGCCGTTTTTCAGACAAAAATAGCTAGACCCACAAATCTACATTTCTCGAACACGTGACCTAGCCCAATAGTCTTCTCGTGCCCGAAAATGGTTGGATAGAAAATTTGGTCAAAATCGATTGAGCCGTTCTTTAGGTATAATTAGCTAGACCCTGACCCATTATGACTCAAAATCACCCACTAATCGAATTTTCTCGAACACGAGACCCATCCCAATGGTCTTTACGTGCCCGAAAACGGTAGAGTGCAAAATTTAATCAAAATCGTTAGAGCCGTTCTCAAGATAAAATTTACACACACACACACACAATTTTTGCTCGCATTATAGTATAAGATATATATATATAATAAAAAAGGAACCCTATACAGAAATTAAACCTCATATTCTAATACACATAGAAAGCTTTTTCTTTACTAAGTGCAACTTCTATTGTTTCTATATTCTGCAATTTAAGAGATTACTGCAATCACTCGCATTGTGCAGCACGATATACCTACGTATTTCACTTCTTTCTTTCTTATTGTAAATTAAAATTGTTCCCTTTTTTATTTTTGTTAGAATTTTTTTGAGTAGTTTTTATACATTTTTTTTCTTACTATATCTATACAGGTTTCGGATCTTAAAACTTTGGTTAAAACATCACAATAGAAATAGAAATGCGAAACATTGTAAAGTTCAGTACATATACTTACAATATAAATATACTTGCAGAAACTATATCTATACTTACAAAAACTCTCCCAGTAAAAGAAAAACAAATGCTTTGGTAATCTCTAATATTCAAGTTTTATTATTTTTTTTTAAAGCACGACCACACATAGTACTAAATACATATTTTTCATACAAAGCTACTGACTTTTAACAGAAAGCTACTTATTGTGTAATAGTAAATTACTTAAGCCGAAAACATATTTTCTATATAAAACTTTAAGTTCCTTTCATTTTAAGAGCTTAATCTTCCTTACATTCGCACTACTTTATTTATTTATTACTTTTTTGATTCTTTATCTAATATTATTGCATTACCAAAATTCTTTTTCGTTAACATCTTTGAATTGTTCTTTAAGAGTTAAATTGCACCGACTGACAATTTCATTTATTTGATAACTTGTTTTACATATTCCCAATTTTAAAGGGTTTAAAGCATATAAAAGAGTTCTATTACAGTGCTTTGCTTTTGCAGTGATTGATTAATTTTTTTAGATTAGAATTCTTTGTTTATATCATACTTTTAAAAGTCTTGTTCACAAAATATATAAGATATATAGGATGTTATATGAAGCAAATATTAATTATTACTTATTTTGTAAATAAAAAGTGATGGAGTCTCTTTCACGTGATTGGTGCTACGTCTTATAATATCTTCATCGCAAATTCTAACTTAAAGTAATTATTTTAAGCAGTTCTTAGAATTCAGAATAAATGGCTTATATAGTCATACAGTTTAAAGTCATGAATTGTAGAGTTGTATTTCTTAAAAAGCACGTGCTAAGAAAATATGAATGTTTTAGCTTTTTGCAGAAAGTATTTTTACACTAAAACTAAAATGTGTAAAATTGTAGGTATTAGAATGTTAAAAAAATTATTCGTGTGTTTTAATAAAAAAGTGTTTACTAATATAAATTAACTAAAATAAAATAAATTATAAAATTTGTTATACTTTAAAGAAATTATGTAAATTCAATTATTTTCTATAAAAATCAAAAGAAGAATATTCAGATATGTAAAATGTAATAAAATTACATTTATATATACGTATATAATATATATATTGGTATGAACTTTTAAAAGTATACAGAAAACATTTTTGGAATTTATAATACTATTAGCAACAACTCACATAACTGGATAAGTTAATTTACTGGATAAAAACGTTTTCGTGAATTATTTATAAACAGTTTTGTCTCAATTATCTCTCTGTTATTTGTGTAGATGATGCTATAATGGAAATGAAAAGAGGAAAATTGTAAAATAAAAAGGTAAATCGTGAATGGAATTCTAGATCAACCAACAGAAATATATATATATATATATATTAAATACTAATATAGTTTTACTACTTTCAATACTTTACAAATGTTATTACTTTATTTTTACATAACTGATTTTAATAAGTAGCAATTAACATGTATTTTTTTAATTCATTTTCATTAGAAATTTCTCTCTGAACTTTATGTTTGGGTTTTTATTAATAACATAACTTGCTATCGTTTCGAAGCACCTTAATGTTTGCCTCATATCTGTTTAAAAAATGAAATATGTGGTACCGTAGCGTATATAATCACTGAAATTATACACAGAAAAGTAACAACATGGTTATAATTTCTCAATTATAACTTCCTTTCTACTTTAGAATGCAACTTCTTTATTAAGTAATTGAAATGTCAATTTAAAGCCTCAAACTTTTTTTTATTATTATTTTTATCAAATTTTGTATGAAAAACCTGATTGTGATTATACAACATATGATTAAAAAAAAAAGAATTCAGTTTGCCTTGAGTTCTAACTTTAAGTTCATTGACATTTTATGTTTGAATTTTAAATTTAATATTATGCGATGTTAATATTTCAGAAATTAAATTCGTGTTTTCACTTTTGGTAATTAGTATTTTTCCGCTAAAAATATATTTAACTTAAAAGCAATCATTGGTTTCCGACACTGATAGAGGCATTTTTTTGAAAAGGAATGAATTGCTTTTCAGAAGAGTTGCCATTAATGTAAGATTTGTAAGTTGAGCAAAAAATAAATAAGTTCAAGGTATTTGCAAACCTAGTTTGATTATTTGAAACTGAAAAAAAAAAATAAAACTTTGATAGTTATGAAAATAAATGAAAAAGACAGTTTGCCACTAAATCATCAAATGTACCATTATTGGTAGAAAACTTTTATAGAATTAACGTTCTATCTAAATTGTATTATTTAATTATTATGAGGAAACATAGTAATAATAAAAATGTTTTTAGTGTATGCACATATATATATACATTTGGTGGAAATTAATTTAATTTAAAAATAAAATAAAAAAATATTATTTTCACTTTAGACGTTTTTTCAAGTATTTCTGGAAGGGCTTAATGAATAACCCTTGAACTTCGGGGAGGAAAAGAACATGTTCGCTAAAACACATTTAATCAGCCCTGTAGTTATTATATATGATCAAATTGAAGTACCCCTTAATAATACAAATACTTGAGATACATTAATTTATTAGGGTATTTCAGATTTTCATATATTTAACTTTTAAAAAGAAACAGAACTAGAAATACAGAATATTTCAAAACACATTATAAAACCTCGTTAAATTACCTAGAACATCGTGAATATTGTAAAATTCAATCAATAATGTACGCTGATTTGATAACAATGTTTACGTCCTGTTTTCAGTAACGGTTGGTCTAAATATTCAGTGGTTAGAAATAACCACAAAACTAATATGGATTTTTCTTGAAACTATTCGCACTTGTGAAAGACACATAAATCATCAGGAATGTGCTTCTATTTCTCTGCCCGTAACTGTTCGCTACAAGATACAAGCGGATGGCCATATCTTGTAAATTATAACTGCCTTTCTACATTAGAGTGCAACTTCATTATTAATTAATTGAAATGTCAATTTATAGCCTCATATATTATTGAATATTTTACCTGTTTTCAGCAAAGGTTTGTCTAAATGTTCAGTGGTTAGAAATAACCACAAAACTGATATGGTTTGTTCTTGAAACCATTTGCACTTGTGAAAGACACACAAATCATCAGGAATGTGCTTCTATTTCTCTGCCCGTAACTGTTCGCTGCAAGATACAGGCGGATGGCCATATCTTGTAAATTATAACTGCCTTTCTACATTAGAGTGCAACTTCATTATTAATTAATTGAGATGTCAATTTATAGCTTCATATATTATTGAATATTTTACCTGTTTTCAGCAACGGTTGGTCTAAATGTTCAGTGGTTAGAAATAACCACAAAACTGATATGGTTTGTTCTTGAAACCATTCGCACTTGTGAAAGACACATACATCATCAGGAATGTGCTTCTATTTCTCTGCCCGTTACTGTTCGCTACAAGATACAGGCGGATGGCCATATCTTGTAAATTATAACTGCTTTTATACATTAGAGTGCAACTTCATTATTAATTAATTGAAATGTCAATTTATAGCCTCATATATTATTGAATATTTTACCTGTTTTCAGCAACGGTTGGTCTAAATGTTCAGTGGTTAGAAATAACCACAAAACTGATATGGTTTGTTCTTGAAACCATTCGCACTTGTAAAAGACACATAAATCATCAGGAATGTGCTTCTATTTCTCTGCCCGTAACTGTTCGCTACAAGATACAGGCGGATGGCCATATGTTGTAAATTATAACTGCCTTTCTACATTAGAGTGCAACTTCATTATTAATTAATTGAAATGTCAATTTATAGCCTCATATATTATTGAATATTTTACCTGTTTTCCGCAACGGTTGGTCTAAATGTTCAGTGGTTAGAAATAACCACAAAACTGATATGGTTTGTCCTTGAAACCATTCGCACTTGGGAAAGACACATAAATCATCAGGAATGTGCTTCTATTTCTCTGCCCGTAACTGTTCGCTACAAGATACAGGCGGATGGTCATATCTTGTAAATTATAACTGCCTTTCTACATTAGAGTGCAACTTCATTATTAATTAATTGAAATGTCAATTTATAGCCTCATATATTATTGAATATTTTACCTGTTTTCAGCAACGGTTGGTCTAAATTTTCAGTGGTTAGAAATAACCACAAAACTAATATGGTTTTTTCTTGAAACTATTCGCACTTGTGAAAGACACATAAATCATCAGGAATGTGCTTCTATTTCTCTGCCCGTAACTGTTCGCTACAAGATACAGGCGGATGGCCATATCTTGTAAATTATAACTGCCTTTCTACATTAGAGTGCAACTTCATTATTAATTAATTGAAATGTCAATTTATAGCCTCATATATTATTGAATATTTTACCTGTTTTCAGCAACGGTTGGTCTAAATGTTCAGTGGTTAGAAATAACCACAAAACTGATATGGTTTTTTCTTGAAACTATTCGCACTTGTGAAAGACACATAAATCATCAGGAATGTGCTTCTGTTTCTCTGCCCGTAACTGTTCGCTACAAGATCGAGGCGGATGGACATATCTTGTAAATTATAACTCCCTTTCTACATTAGAGTGCAACTTCATTATTAAGTAATTGAAATGTCAATTTATAGCCTCAAACCTTAATATTATTTAATATTTTACCTGTTTTCAGGAACGGTTGGTCTAAATGTTCAGTAGTTAGAAATAACCACAAAACTGATATGGTTTGTTCTTGAAACTATTCGCACTTGTGAAAGACACATAAATCATCAGGAATGTGCTTCTATTTCTCGGTCCGTAACTGTTCGCTACAAGATACAGGCGG
The DNA here is from genome assembly GCA_963932465.1 of Maratus speciosus. NCBI lineage: Eukaryota > Metazoa > Arthropoda > Arachnida > Araneae > Salticidae > Maratus > Maratus speciosus. The sequence continues at coordinate 547,499,634 of OZ010786.1, read as the reverse complement.
ATGGCCATATCTTGTAAATTATAACTACCTTTCTACATTAGAGTGCAACTTCATTATTAAGTAATTGAAAGGTCAATTTATAGCCTCATATATTATTGAATATTTCACCTGTTTTCAGCAACGGTTGGTCTAAATGTTCAGTGGTTAGAAATAACCACAAAACCGATATGGTTTGTCCTTGAAACCATTCGCACTTGGGAAAGACACATAAATCATCAGGAATGTGCTTCTATTTCTCTGCCCGTAACTGTTCGCTACAAGATACAGGCGGATGGCCATATGTTGTAAATTATAACTGCCTTTCTACATTAGAGTGCAACTTCATTATTAATTAATTGAAATGTCAATTTATAGCCTCATATATTATTGAATATTTTACCTGTTTTCCGCAACGGTTGGTCTAAATGTTCAGTGGTTAGAAATAACCACAAAACTGATATGGTTTGTCCTTGAAACCATTCGCACTTGGGAAAGACACATAAATCATCAGGAATGTGCTTCTATTTCTCTGCCCGTAACTGTTCGCTACAAGATACAGGCGGATGGTCATATCTTGTAAATTATAACTGCCTTTCTACATTAGAGTGCAACTTCATTATTAATTAATTGAAATGTCAATTTATAGCCTCATATATTATTGAATATTTTACCTGTTTTCAGCAACGGTTGGTCTAAATTTTCAGTGGTTAGAAATAACCACAAAACTAATATGGTTTTTTCTTGAAACTATTCGCACTTGTGAAAGACACATAAATCATCAGGAATGTGCTTCTATTTCTCTGCCCGTAACTGTTCGCTACAAGATACAGGCGGATGGCCATATCTTGTAAATTATAACTGCCTTTCTACATTAGAGTGCAACTTCATTATTAATTAATTGAAATGTCAATTTATAGCCTCATATATTATTGAATATTTTACCTGTTTTCAGCAACGGTTGGTCTAAATGTTCAGTGGTTAGAAATAACCACAAAACTGATATGGTTTTTTCTTGAAACTATTCGCACTTGTGAAAGACACATAAATCATCAGAAATGTGCTTCTGTTTCTCTGCCCGTAACTGTTCGCTACAAGATCGAGGCGGATGGACATATCTTGTAAATTATAACTCCCTTTCTACATTAGAGTGCAACTTCATTATTAAGTAATTGAAATGTCAATTTATAGCCTCAAACCTTAATATTATTTAATATTTTACCTGTTTTCAGGAACGGTTGGTCTAAATGTTCAGTAGTTAGAAATAACCACAAAACTGATATGGTTTGTTCTTGAAACTATTCGCACTTGTGAAAAACACATAAATCATCAGGAATGTGCTTCTATTTCTCGGTCCGTAACTGTTCGCTACAAGATACAGGCGGATGGCCATATCTTGTAAATTATAACTACCTTTCTACATTAGAGTGCAACTTCATTATTAAGTAATTGAAAGGTCAATTTATAGCCTCATATATTATTGAATATTTCACCTGTTTTCAGCAACGGTTGGTCTAAATGTTCAGTGGTTAGAAATAACCACAAAACTGATATGGTTTGTCCTTGAAACCATTCGCACTTGGGAAAGACACATAAATCATCAGGAATGTGCTTCTATTTCTCTGCCCGTAACTGTTCGCTACAAGATACAGGCGGATGGCCATATGTTGTAAATTATAACTGCCTTTCTACATTAGAGTGCAACTTCATTATTAATTAATTGAAATGTCAATTTATAGCCTCATATATTATTGAATATTTTACCTGTTTTCAGCAACGGTTGGTCTAAATGTTCAGTGGTTAGAAATAACCACAAAACTAATATGGTTTTTTCTTGAAACTATTCGCACTTGTGAAAGACACATAAATCATCAGGAATGTGCTTCTATTTCTCTGCCCGTAACTGTTCGCTACAAGATACAGGCGGATGGACATATCTTGTAAATTATAACTCCCTTTCTACATTAGAGTGCAACTTCATTATTAAGTAATTGAAATGTCAATTTATAGCCTCATATATTATTGAATATTTTACCTGTTTTCCGCAACGGTTGGTCTAAATGTTCAGTGGTTAGAAATAACCACAAAACTGATATGGTTTGTCCTTGAAACTATTCGCACTTGTGAAAGACACATAAATCATCAGGAATGTGCTTCTATTTCTCGGTCCGTAACTGTTCGCTACAAGATACAGGCGGATGGCCATATCTTGTAAATTATAACTGCCTTTCTACATTAGAGTGCAACTTCATTATTAAGTAATTGAAATGTCAATTTATAGCCTCATATATTATTGAATATTTTACCTGTTTTCCGCAACGGTTGGTCTAAATGTTCAGTGGTTAGAAATAACCACAAAACTGATATGGTTTGTCCTTGAAACCATTCGCACTTGGGAAAGACACATAAATCATCAGGAATGTGCTTCTATTTCTCGGTCCGTAACTGTTCGCTATAAGATACAGGCGGATGGCCATATCTTGTAAATTATAACTGCCTTTCTACATTAGAGTGCAACTTCATTATTAAGTAATTGAAATGTCAATTTATAGCCTCATATATTATTGAATATTTTACCTGTTTTCCGCAACGGTTGGTCTAAATGTTCAGTGGTTAGAAATAACCACAAAACTGATATGGTTTGTCCTTGAAACTATTCGCACTTGTGAAAGACACATAAATCATCAGGAATGTGCTTCTATTTCTCTGCCCGTAACTGTTCGCTACAAGATACAGGCGGATGGCCATATCTTGTAAATTATAACTGCCTTTCTACATTAGAGTGCAACTTCATTATTAAGTAATTGAAATGTCAATTTATAGCCTCATATATTATTGAATATTTTACCTGTTTTCAGCAACGGTTGGTCTAAATGTTCAGTGGTTAGAAATAACCACAAAACTGATATGGTTTGTTCTTGAAACTATTCGCACTTGTGAAAGACACATAAATCATCAGGAATGTGCTTCTATTTCTCGGTCCGAAACTGTTCGCTACAAGATACAGGCGGATGGCCATATCTTGTAAATTATAACTGCCTTTCTACATTAGAGTGCAACTTCATTATTAAGTAATTGAAAGGTCAATTTATAGCCTCATATATTATTGAATATTTTACCTGTTTTCCGCAACGGTTGGTCTAAATGTTCAGTGGTTAGAAATAACCACAAAACTGATATGGTTTGTCCTTGAAACCATTCGCACTTGGGAAAGACACATAAATCATCAGGAATGTGCTTCTATTTCTCGGTCCGTAACTGTTCGCTACAAGATACAGGCGGATGGCCATATCTTGTAAATTATAACTGCCTTTCTACATTAGAGTGCAACTTCATTATTAAGTAATTGAAATGTCAATTTATAGCCTCATATATTATTGAATATTTTACCTGTTTTCCGCAACGGTTGGTCTAAATGTTCAGTGGTTAGAAATAACCACAAAACTGATATGGTTTGTCCTTGAAACTATTCGCACTTGTGAAAGACACATAAATCATCAGGAATGTGCTTCTATTTCTCTGCCCGTAACTGTTCGCTACAAGATACAGGCGGATGGCCATATCTTGTAAATTATAACTGCCTTTCTACATTAGAGTGCAACTTCATTATTAAGTAATTGAAATGTCAATTTATAGCCTCATATATTATTGAATATTTTACCTGTTTTCAGCAACGGTTGGTCTAAATGTTCAGTGGTTAGAAATAACCACAAAACTGATATGGTTTGTTCTTGAAACTATTCGCACTTGTGAAAGACACATAAATCATCAGGAATGTGCTTCTATTTCTCGGTCCGTAACTGTTCGCTACAAGATACAGGCGGATGGCCATATCTTGTAAATTATAACTGCCTTTCTACATTAGAGTGCAACTTCATTATTAAGTAATTGAAATGTCAATTTATAGCCTCATATATTATTGAATATTTTACCTGTTTTCCGCAACGGTTGGTCTAAATGTTCAGTGGTTAGAAATAACCACAAAACTGATATGGTTTGTCCTTGAAACCATTCGCACTTGGGAAAGCTACATAAATCATCAGGAATGTGCTTCTATTTCTCTGCCCGTAACTGTTCGCTACAAGATACAGGCGGATGGCCATATGTTGTAAATTATAACTGCCTTTCTACTTTAGAGTGCAACTTCATTATTAATTAATTGAAATGTCAATTTATAGCCTCATATATTATTGAATATTTTACCTGTTTTCAGCAACGGTTGGTATAAATGTTCAGTGGTTAGAAATAACCACAAAACTAATATGGTTTTTTCTTGAAACTATTCGCACTTGTGAAAGACACATAAATCATCAGGAATGTGCTTCTATTTCTCTGCCCGTAACTGTTCGCTACAAGATACAGGCGGATGGCCATATCTTGTAAATTATAACTGCCTTTCTACATTAGAGTGCAACTTCATTATTAATTAATTGAAATGTCAATTTATAGCCTCATATATTATTGAATATTTTACCTGTTTTCAGCAACGGTTGGTCTAAATGTTCAGTGGTTAGAAATAACCACAAAACTGATATGGTTTTTTCTTGAAACTATTCGCACTTGTGAAAGACACATAAATCATCAGGAATGTGCTTCTGTTTCTCTGCCCGTAACTGTTCGCTACAAGATCGAGGCGGATGGACATATCTTGTAAATTATAACTCCCTTTCTACATTAGAGTGCAACTTCATTATTAAGTAATTGAAATGTCAATTTATAGCCTCAAACCTTAATATTATTTAATATTTTACCTGTTTTCAGGAACGGTTGGTCTAAATGTTCAGTAGTTAGAAATAACCACAAAACTGATATGGTTTGTTCTTGAAACTATTCGCACTTGTGAAAGACACATAAATCATCAGGAATGTGCTTCTATTTCTCGGTCCGTAACTGTTCGCTACAAGAAACAGGCGGATGGCCATATCTTGTAAATTATAACTGCCTTTCTACATTAGAGTGCAACTTCAGTATTAATTAATTGAAATGTCAATTTATAGCCTCATATATTATTGAATATTTTACCTGTTTTCAGCAACGGTTGGTCTAAATGTTCAGTGGTTAGAAATAACCACAAAACTAATATGGTTTTTTCTTGAAACTATTCGCACTTGTGAAAGACACATAAATCATCAGGAATGTGCTTCTATTTCTCTGCCCGTAACTGTTCGCTACAAGATACAGGCGGATGGACATATCTTGTAAATTATAACTCCCTTTCTACATTAGAGTGCAACTTCATTATTAAGTAATTGAAATGTCAATTTATAGCCTCAAACCTTAATATTATTTAATATTTTACCTGTTTTCAGGAACGGTTGGTCTAAATGTTCAGTAGTTAGAAATAACCACAAAACTGATATGGTTTGTTCTTGAAACTATTCGCACTTGTGAAAGACACATAAATCATCAGGAATGTGCTTCTATTTCTCTGTAATTTGAAGGGTTTTATACTTTTTTATAATAGTCACGTGTAATTAAATTTTTAATTTGAAGCAAAAATTACTGTTTGCGCTGTTTATATGGTTGGAAACAGTTTAAATTAATACCATTTTCAAAAATCTGTTAAAAATACCTCTCTTAATGCTGAAAATATGAATTTAAAATAGAAATAAAATCTCAAAAAATGAGTTAAATTAAACAAATCAATGCATTCTGCACACCGGGAATTTCTAACGTATAAAATGATTTAAAAATGATTAAATTCCCATGTACAGTTTTTGCTCCAGTAAAACATTTTTAATGGAACGATTTTTTGCAACTTTAGCATTAAATATCTCTTAAAATAATTCTTATATTTGAAAACTGTTAGCATCAACGTGTTTACCAAACATTTCTCTATAACACTAACGATTTTCATATTTTTGTATGCAATATTTTTTCTTATTATTAACGAAGAAAAACCTCCGGTCACAAAAAATTCAAAACCGGCGGCGGCGGTGACAGCGTTAGTTACTTTTTTTTTTAAGAATAGAGAGATTCGTAAAAATAAATACCGGAATTCACCTTGCATTTAACTGATCTACAAGCTTCATATTGAGATCTTCAACAGAGCATTTCTCCTCCTTTCATTTTAAATTCAACCTTCACAAGAAGTTATGCTCCAGAATCATCCTACGATTTTTACATGCTTCTCCTTGTCAGATACACTAAATTACTTCATGCAAAGCTATAAAGGTAAGTAAAAAGCACTTACTGATCCAAGGTAGGCTGACTCCTTTTTGAATCAGAATTCTAGACATTCAAGAACAGACTCGGCAACTAGTAAAATTCACAGGACGTATTCAAAAATGAAGGGAACATTTCTTGGCTTTATATTATTTATATTATCTTGATTTACACAAAATAATATATACGACATTTATTATTTTGGTGGGGGAAAACCCGCATCTCCGATCATTTTCTCCGTTCGTTCTAAAAACAACAATGTTACTGTTGCCAAAAGGCAAAAGAAAAATCCTCATTCGGAGAGAAAATGTCCATGGAGGTCGATGATTTCCGATACTCCTATTATTTTTTCTTTTTATATGGGATCGTGTTTCTATTAATTGAACCCTTCGATTTTTCATGTTGCATTTTTGATTATCCCACATTTATTCTAAAATCATCTAATTGCTGTAGATTCACAGATTACATTAAAAAAAAAAATTGTTTTTCATAGTTCTCACACTGTTAAGCAGATCGTATATGACACATTGCGGCAGGGCAGAATACTTGAAAGCCCTGTCTCCTGGTTTAGTTGAAAGCTCTCATTTTATGTCACGGAGCGGTTAAAAAATATTTTAAATATTGTGCTTGTACCACGCAACTCGAAACATTTTACAAAACTTGGTCGACGCACAGTGGGGCAAAATCTCAAAAAAGATGGCTAAAATTCAAAATATAAAGTTACTATTTAGGCAATTTTGTTTATAAAGTTGGATTGAATAATATTTGGAGTATCAGAATGTTTATTAAGCAAAATGTTTTCGCTTTATCCTTATTGCACACATTATATTTAATGATACGATTGTGCGAGAAGAACCCTCCAAAAAAAAAAAGGAAAGCAATATAACGGTTCCTGTAATTAAGTGCAACATTTTTCAATACTCTGATTTGAAAGATTTAAAAGGGATTCACCCGTTGATGGTAAGTAGATGAATTACCTGTCTTTCAAAATTTACATTAACAACATATAAAATAAAAATTTCGTAATATTTTTTGATAATTTTTTAAAGTTGCGTTTTTGTTCTGTAACATAGAGAAGCTTATAAACTGAGCTAGGTTCATCAGCAAAATCAAATGAGATAATAGCCTGAACTATTATCTACTGAAAAATTGGAAAACACGTTGCTTAAAACTGCTGTTGTACATTTCGTGCAGGTTTATGCAAAAACAAGTAGAAGGCACACTTTCTAAATTGCTTAAAAAACTCAAAAATTAATTACTTTTCTCATTAATTAAAAAGGAAAACATTTTTTAAATCTTTAGAGGATGCAGTTTTGTAATAGATTATTATGTATTACATTTCAAATAAGTATTATAATCAAAACCACAATTGAATTTTATGACCAAATTTAGATTTAATAAAAAAATGGTAATAATTCTCAATCAATGATTCTATAAAATTACATTTTCATATCTTTATAAGTGATATTTTTGTTTATTATGTTAAAGTTAGAATAATTATGGCGATTGGCTAAATACCGGATTAAGCGCAAGAATCATGCAACAAATTGAGTAAAATGTATCCAGAACATTTCTCACTAAAATACAATAGGACTAAAACGATGGTAGATATGTTTTTACGACTTTTAATCACACAAGACCATTTATTTCCTTTTGAAATTATTTAAATCACGCAAATTTCATAAGTATGTAAATTACATAAATTACGTAAATTTAACATGATTAAATTACTTAATAAAGTAAATTACATAAATTTCGTAAATTTGTTCGAATAAAATACTTAAATTACTTAATTGTTTTTTTATGAAATTTTAACTTTTGAACTATAATTTTAATCATCAAAAGCACCTGAATACGAAGTGTCATATATGTTCACTAATATTTTCCTATTTTGGCCAGTTATTTGGATTTAGCCCCAATGAGCAAATGGTTTACAATTGGATAGACATTACGGAATATTTCTACGACAAAAAATACGATCCCTGAAGAAAGTTTTTGTTTTGATTCTGAGTAGCTTTATTTTATTGTACGCAAGGTAACATCTTTATCAGCGACTTGCAAATGTGTCTTAGGTTTTATCGGATTTGTCACAGGAGGCTTAAAGATCCCACCCGAATACAAGTTGATAGTTATATCATTTTTATACATAACGCGTCCTTCATAATCACGTATGGCTATTTTACAATACATGATTCGAGATATGACCACTTCACTAAGAAATTAGATTTTGTACTGAATCTTGAAAAGATTACACGTAGAGGCACGAAAGAAGTACCACGTTAGAGAGTATGCCCTCTCCATTAAGCAAGTGAGAGTCAGTAACAAATGTTAATAAGTCACGTGTATGACAAATTAACATCTTAAAATTATATTAGAATTATATAGCTTTACCCTGTTCATGCAAACACTTTGTTAGTTAGGGATATATTTTACACGCGAAAGCAAATACACGTCATCGAATACGCTATTGTGAATTCGCAGATTTTTACGGATGGGAGCTCAACGTTTAGTCCTGAATTTGTCCACATTTCCTCACTGTCCTTGGTTTTGAATTCATTTTATATACGATAACGTGAGCACAAGGTCACAGTTATCCAATGATATTTGGTAGTATTTATTGATACTGAAAGTCATCAGATTTACCCTTAAGATTATTTTGACTGCTTTAAGAATACAAGTTGCAACACGCGAACTCTATGCCAGAATTCTTACGATTTATAATCGGCGCTTTAAGATGCGTTTGATAATTTTCCAAAAAATGACACTGACATTAAATATACGAAATCATATTCTACGATTGTTGAGACGATTTGGATATGAAAATGAATAATTATATAATGCGTAATAAAAATAAAAATATATATGTTGTTTGGTATTGGTATGTTTAGAAAAAAATAAGGAATATGAATTGTGAATTTATTTTGTATTAATATTGAAAATTAAAAATTTCAAATTGTAAATATTTATATGTGCAAAAACAGTGTGATAAAATAAAACTCCCCAATTAAGACCAGACAGAAAATAAGAAATTACAGATAAAGCGAACAGTACTGACGCCAGACTTGGACAGAAAATGTATAGCGAAAGAATAGAAAATTTACGATGTTGAAACCATAAATTTTCTATCAATTAAGATGGTTTTACAACACTCGACATGGGTGGTGATTCCCATGAGAAACCTGATGCAAGGGGCAAAAATTAAGTTAATGCTATGCAGTGAAAAATAAATTGGCACGCCCATAGCTGGGGATGTTTAGAGTACCAATAAGGGACCAGGAGTAGCCTCCAATCAGAATGACAGCTCTGGGTTAATTTAGCCCTCCCCCCAAAAAATAATTGGATCTTGGAAGATGGAATGAGAGAAGATTATTAAGTCTTGTGTCTCGTCCTCAAGAGGTTCTATAATTTTTTTAAGATGTGACTTCCTCTAAGACGATCCCGATACTTCAAAATTTTACATCAAGTTCCTTCGCAGCAAATTTTAAGGACAATACAAAAATTAGCGATTGAAATGAATGCTGAAAGCAGACAAGTCTTTGTCACAAAATAAAATGATTGATGCAGAAAAAAAGGAAATGATGATGGAAATTAATGCTGAGAGTAGACCTGTCCTTGTCATGATCTATTGACGAAGATCGCTGAGAGCAGACAAGTCTTTGAAAATAAATAAGGCGTCCTTGAGCTATTGTCAAAATTAATTTTATTCCAAAATTTTCTTCTCTCCTAATTTATTAATTAACATTATCCCATTTGATCTTTTCACAACGCAGAACTCAAGGACGCCTTATTTAACGTTGAAATGGAAATATCGAACTTGTATGTTGCATAGAGAAACGTCCAATTCTAATAATTTCAAATTATTAGTTCTTTAGATACCATAAATTATGAATATTATCTAAAAGGGAACAAGGAAGGAGTTCTAAGGAAAGACATATAAGTATACATACATAAACAAACTTTATTTTCATTTATATAAAATTCATAACTCAAATATGATTTGTTATATCACAATAATCTTTTTAAATTAAGATTCAAATTATCTATTATTTTATCAGAATATAACATAGTTCCATTCTCATTAGAACAGCAAAACTTTCATCAAAATTATATTTTGTTACTTATTTTTTTTATTAATTTATGTTATCTTATGCTTACCCTTTTTGTTCACAGCATGATCCGATGATGGGGCTTTTGCCAAAATTTTATTTATGAAAAGATAATTCCCGTTATCATTAAAATCTTTATCATAAAGAATCATAATATTCAATAACATAAGATTATGTACTTTAGTGAAAATTTAGAAAAATAGTTGCTTAATATTAAATGTACACATTATAAGAAAACATGAAAACAATAGCCACGAGTATATATTGAAATAAATATAAGGAATTTCTCACCCAAATAGCCTTCGATCTTTTCTGTAATCATTCAAATCATACAGTTCACTCATAGCTCATGGAATCCAACACAAATAAGTTCATCTGGGCATAAAGTTCCTTGTTTTTATATATATAGTTCAGAGAATCCAAAGCAAACTCAAACGTGTACATCTGGGCACAAAGTTTTTTTTTATTTTATATATGTAGAGTTCATGGGGATCTTTCACCAACCAATTTCACTTCCTTTAAGCACTCTATGACGCATGAAAATTATCCGAGCTCCGACTCCACAATGTACTCTTCCATTGGCAAAATCTGCAGACACTTCATACATCTCTCTACTATCCACTTAGCTTATATCTCCACATCATGTAAATTCTTCTGTAAAATTCTGCATCAATTTATTTTCAAAGACTTGTCTGCTCTCAGCGATCTTCGTCAATAGATCCGGACAAGAACAGGTCTACTCTAAGCATTAATTTTCATCATCATTTTTTTTTTTCTGCATCAATTTTTTTTTTTTTTTTTTTTTTTTTTTTTTTTTTTTTTTTTTTTTTTTTGTGACAAAGACTTGTCTGCTTTCAGCATTCATTTCAATCCCTAATTTTTGTATTGTCCTTAAAATTTGCTGCGAAGGAACTTGATGTAAAATTTTGAAGTATCTGGATCGTCTTAGAGGAAGTCACATCATAAAAAAATTACAGAACCTCTTGAGGACGAGACACAAGACTTAATAATCTTCTCTCATTCCATCTTCCAAGATCCAATTATTTTTTTGGGGGGGGAGGGCTAAATTAACCCAGAGCTGTCATTCTGATTGGAGGCTACTCCTGGTCCCTTATTGGTACTCTAAACATCCCCATCTATGGGCGTGCCAATATATTTTTCACTGCATAGCATTACCTTAATTTTTGCCCCTTGCATCAGGTTTCTCGTGGGAATCACCACCCACGTCGAGTGTTGTAAAACCATCTTAATTGATAGAAAATTTATGGTTTCAACATCGTAAATTTTCTATTCTTTCGCTATACATTTTCTGTCCAAGTCTGGCGTCAGTACTGTTCGCTTTATCTGTAATTACCTATTTTCTGTCTGGTCTTAATTGGGGAGTTTTATTTTATTACACTGTTTTTACACATATAAATATTTACAATTTGAAATTTTTAATTTTCAATATTAATACAAAATAAATTCACAATTCATATTCCTTATTTTTTTCTAAACATACCAATACCAAACAACATATATATTTTTATTTTTATTACGCATTATATAATTATTCATTTTAATATACTTTAATTTTGGAGTATTTTTTGTGTTATCTTAATTTATTGTATAAATTAATTACTAAAGAATTATTTTCCGAGAATTCAATTATTTTTAAATGTTATTGGATCGTGCAAAAAATATTTAATTAGTTAAATTAATAACAAGCCTTGTTGTGTAGATTTCTACACGACAACGATCTGTAAAGATTTTCAGAACGACAATAACTCATATCAATCCCCATGTTATGAGCTTATGACATATCCTAATTATGTCTAACGTAGATATGAGAAAAGTCTTAAATTTTTCATTTCGTTATTTGGATGACTTAAGTCTGAAGCACATATACATCAGATTTCAGGATTTTTTATTTATTTGTATATATTTTAAACATTAAAAAAAAATGTTTGATACAAAATGTTTGTGACTTTGCGCATTCCTTGCACGATATTGTGCATTTTCGGCAAATTGCTGTACAGGGTAATTTTAATAATTACCAATTCTTAAAGATATGACAAAAGAATATATTAATCCGCATTGCCCGAAAAATGTTACAAATGTTCAAATAAGTCAAAAATTATTTAAGTATTGCGCGGCAACGCAATACTTAAATACATTTTTTTCCACCTCTTTATCCCTGATGCCGTAATTTTTTTTATTCTTTGTTATTATTGTAAATTCAAAGGACGAAAACGTTTGCTTGACGTCAGGGTCAAAACGGATGATATAAAGCCTTTGCACATGAGTAATTGATAAGGAAGAGAGAAACATAGGCTAAGCTTTATTTATATTATTCAAATATTTTTCTTAATAATTCCAAATTTTGCTTTTTTCATTGCGAATCAATGGTCATTTTTGCTATAAAATTTAATGTATTTTTTTCAATTCTTGTAAAAAATTCAAAAGTCGTAATATTATTTTTTCTACAGTAATCATTTTCTGTTAAAATATTTCCGCGTGAGAAATGAAATTTGAAATATTTTTATTACGAATTTAAAAAAAAAGATGAAAAGGGCGTCATACAGGCAATAAAACTGAGATTTTCAAACATTTGTTAGTAATACAAGAAGCATTAATAGGAGTAAATACAGAAAGCAGGTGACTATGACGTCAAAACTGCAACATATTTCACCGATACTGATTTTTAAGCATGAATATCAATTACATACAGATGTGCCCATTTGATTAAAAAGGTGTTAACTTTGTGATTTATTTATATTTTTCTTTTATTTATTTGTTGATGAAGGTTTAATTTCGTTAAGGAATAATAGCCGAAAAGAAGATGCTTAGAAGTTAATAAAATTGCAAATAACCGAAAATTATTTATTGGTTCCACCATCAATATGACGTCCGCATTACACAAGGACAAGTAATATATTTATTGTTCATATTCAATTTCCTTTTGTGGTATTAAGAAATAAAAAATATTTTTTTGTATTTTTTTAAAAGGCAGAGACTTTTAACGTTAAGTAAACTTTACGAAGTTACGTAAGGAAACTTAACTTTATTAACCCTCTCGCTGCGTATTTGTTTTATCAAAATAGCTTCAAAAATTGCGTATTAACCCCTCCAATACGAGCGTCTTTTAAGAATTTTTATTCTTTTGTTACCGGTTTTTTAAAACAACATTTTTGTCTAATTTAATCGGGAAAATATTCCGATTAAATAAGGCAAAATTTGCAATAAAAAATAACTGGTGGGAATAATCAAGGAGGGTTAATTAGACTGAAAAAATGCATTCCGAGGAAATCCCGGGTTGCGCAAATTTTGCTACGTTTACGTTGCTCGAGAAAATCTGGTGTTGCGCAGCAGGAGGGTTAAAGCACTTTTTATCGAAAATTATTCCTCAAGGTAGTTTGTCACTTTATTTGGTGGCCCGAAAGCAACTGGTGTCGATAATATAGCCACAAGTTTAATTTAGGTAACAGTTTCATCTTACATTTACATCGCCAAATATGGTAGCAAAATTTAAGTAAAACTTTTTTTTTTATGTTTTACTGTGTTACAGATTGTTGTTATAATATTAGCAGACAAAATTTAGAGCTATTTTTGCATTGATAGCGTAACAGAGAAGGGAAATGGGGTAACTAAAATTAAGTAATTTTTTTATGTTTTTATTAAAGATTTTTTATGCTCAGTGTGGTAATTTGTGTCCAAACTTTGCACAATTGCACTGATGAAACATTTTCGATTAAATATTGGTAAATACACCAAAAATTGTGATGGGATACTTTGTAGATCAAACCTGATTATGATACATCCAAGTTAATTTTTAAATCAGATGGTCTGATTGCAGTAGTGCTTAAAAAACTTGACATATTAAACAAAAACATAATTTACCGAACAATTTAAATATATATATATATATATATATATATTTCCTATATTATTTAAGACCGAGAGGGGACATAAATATATAAACACAGAGATATAGAGAGACTAAATATATTAGTTTAGATATTAATATGTTTCATTCAGTTAGTTCTACATTTAATGTTAAAATTTTGTAACAAATTCGTTAAATCAAGTGAACATTAAAAAATAAAGATGAAATTGAAACAATATGATACTTAAACATTCTAAAAACTTAGATTCCGTTCAAACGAAATCGAAATAAATCTGGGATTTTTTTAGATGGTTTGTATTTTAGTTGGTTTGTATTTTAGATGTGCCTAATCATTTGTTTTCACCTACTGTAAACATAATACCAAATCAGCAATACAAATATTTGCAACTTAAATTTGGAAAAAAAGTCTAATATTTATATCTATTTCTTTTGAACGGAAGTTTTTAGGGTTCTTAAGTATGATATTATTTCAATTTCATTTTAATATTTTAATGTTCACTTGGTTTAACTAATTTTTTACAAAAATGTAACATTAAATGTAGAACTAACTGAATGAAATATAATAATATCTGTCCCTTTTCGGGCTTAAATAATGTAGGAAATATTTGTTTTTTATTTGTTCGGCTAATTAAGTTTTTGTTTAATAATATACAACATCAATGAAATACTAGCATTGCTATGCATTCATATACTGATAAGTGAATATTCACAGAAATATTGTCGAAAATGTTTACAAAAATTTTTTCCATCACAATCAGTTCGGACTCGAATATATGCATGTATAGATAGATCTTTAAATTAATTTTGGCACTTATTTGTAGATGATAAATTCATCTGTTTGCGATCGTTTTTACATAATAAAAATAATTTTAGGGATTGATAGGAGAAGTTAAACAGGATATAAAGATAAATCCGCATTGAACATCATTTTTATATCTTTTGTTATTTCACACCTAATTTGATGCAATTTTATTTTACGATAATCTGATAGCGATGCGTTTACATATAAACAATATGAATAGGTTCATGCTTTACTCTGATAAGACGCTGATAGTTGTTTTGTTTTGCTGTTGCTGAATTTTACAGATAATAAAAATCCATTAATTTTTTTAGAAACATAATATTCTTTATTTATTTTATTTTATATTTGATTATTCTTTTTTTAGTAAAGACTTGATAAAATTCGATAATGATTCGAATAACACTTAAAGTGTCAAAAATGTTCGAAATAAATAAAAAATTAAAACATACCATGGGGGACATATGGCATTGATGGATATACCAATGCTGGATATGCGTAATATACCAATTTATTTGATTATATTAGCAAATATATAACCTTTTTTAATGTTTTCTCACCATTAAAAATAAATACGCATTTCATAAATTAACTAACAAACTTCCACTATTTTTAAAAACAGAAACTTTGACTAATAAAATTAACCATTTGGAAAAATGGTTATTGTTCTCGTCAGGATGGGAAATCAAAAGCATATCTGAAGGTTTTCATTGGTTTAATCTGCAATTTATTCGTTTTCTGATTGGTCTATACAGCAATCTGTATTTCCCTTTAATTTCAACAACGATGGATACTTTCTGTTGCCACTATGACAAAAAAGTAATAAAAACTACAAAAAAAAAAAAAAAAAAAAAAAAAAAAAAAAAACTCAGAAACAAATTGAGATACAGCTTTCAAACAAATTGCATTTAAAAGTAGATTTTTTTTCTATTCGACGGTGTAAAAAGTAATATTGTCGGATGTTTAGAAGTTTAAGAAATAAATTTCATTTAAAATTGGCCGTCAGATTTCTTGGAAATCTGACGATGGAAAAGACTTTTCCCGAACAGCCAATGAAATGCTTGGATATTTACGTAAGTTTCAGGTGGATAATACTTAAGTTTCATGAAATCTGACGGGCCGCAGGCTATATTTTTGGCTTGCAATTTTTACGTGTAATAACACTATTAATGTTTAATTCATGGCGTACGTAATATATGATCAACTTCGTGCGATTTTTTATGTCTTAAATTTTAGTCTTAAAAAAAATCGTTTTCCAAATGGTCGTTTTAATTTGATAAATTGCTTTTTTTTATATTTCTGGTCATCTTTCTCATCTGATATCGTTTAAAATTTGTAGTGTCAAAAGCTATTTCAGCAAAAAAGTTGACGATCCCTTTCTTATAGTTTCGGCAGATAATGGGCTCAGGGCTTGAAAATTTTTAAAAAATCGATTATTTTTTAGCATCTATTTTGATTATTTAATTAATTTTGAACACATTGCAAAAAACTGCATAAAAATATTTGCATTTTTAACGGAGTTATAAGCATTTATGTAACAATCATTATAAAACCGCACCCATTTAATTGCAACTTTAAGTCCCGTTTTCTTAAAACTTGACTTTTGACGACTATCTGTAAGATTTAAAAAAAAAAAAAAATATTTGATGGAATGACTTATTTTTTTTTGCATGCATATAACAGCATTATCTGTAGAATGAATTAATATATTTTAGATAGTTTAATATTTTGAGTATTTTTAATGAAAAAAAAAGTTGTATTTTTTAGGGTTTTTTAAATTTTCAAATTTGAGAGGTTTTTCTTAATAAGATAGCCTTTGAGTGATAGTTATATCCTTAATTCATTCTATAAAGTTTTCTGATCATTGCAAAGCAAAAATTAAGTTCTTATGTCAATTTAACATTAATATATCATACGGATGGTGATATGACACTTATTTTTTTTTCCCGAAAATTGTGTTAGATAAATTTTGCTATACAAATAATTTTTATTACATTGAAGTACTTCATTTTATAATTTTATAAGACTACAAACATACCTTAAAAATATCAGAAAGTTTAAATTAGTTATATTGAATACTTCTGTTTTTATATGGATTCGAAGCGAGAGCTCTGTTTTTCGGTGTCGATAAAGCCCTGAGCCCTCTTAATTTGAAAAGTTTATTTATCGACTAATTAACGTTTTATTTAAGTTTCAATGGTGTATACTTTTCCTGAATTAAAATTTTGTTGAATAATAAGCATATTTTGGGATGTATGGTATTTAATGGCGCAGTGTTCATGGAAAGATGTTCTGCGTCAAATGATTTCATTCTGATTTAGGAATACAGTAGAACCACTTTTATTCGAAACTCTTTTATCCGATTCTCTTTTAACCGAAACTCTTTTAACCGAAACTCTTGGTTAATCGAAATCAATTTTTAAAGTTTTTCTTTTTTTTTTACTAGCAGATTCCTTGTGTGCAAAATCCATTTTGAAAGCTTTATTATTATTATTTTTAACTATCATATGCATTGTATGCAAGCGGTCCTTTCCGAACTACGAGTACATATAAATATTTTAGATCGTCTTTCTTAGATTTCCTTTGAATTTAACTTGAGCTCCTGTAAGCTGCGGATAAGAACGAAAAAACGAAGAAATTAGCAATTATGAAGTTTTTGTATGTTTTGCAGAAGGTTTGGCATAGCTGAAACAGCAGAAAGACTGTGATACTAGCGAACTAATGATATTAAAAAACACCGTGATAGAGCTTTAAAGCAAAGGCAATGGAAACTACGGTAAACAAAACATTGTTTCAAACCCTTGTGAAATACGAAAAGGTACGTAATTTCAAAATTAAAATTAAGGTAATTTATTCTTTTTTCTGTTTTGCTATTGCTTTATTTTTATTAACCATTTGTCACCATAATAAGAAATAGTGCATATATCTCTCCTTAATCTTAAAATTGATGCATTCTCCATAGAAAATCTCGATTTTCCGAAATATGGTCGATCCCTATTACTTCGGATAATCGTGGTTCAACTGTACATAAAAAAGCCTTAAGAATACATAAAAATGTATCGAGACGGATGTCCTAACTAAGTAAGTAATTGTTAATTACTTGTAAAAAATAAATGCTTAAATTTATTGCAGAAAATTTTAATGATGCATCGAAATTCGTGATTCATGTATTTAAAAGTGAATTAAATTGAAAAAGTAATTGAGTTGAGTAATTAAGGTATCTGGACACCTTTAAAACGTAATTCCCAATCAAAATATCGATTTTTCATTTTTGCAATAATATTAAAATTTAATCTTTTATCTATCGAAATCTGCTTAAATTTTGTCTTTATCTAAAATAGAACTCGAGTTACATCCGTTTTAAATTACACCTTGTTATAGCTTTTGAATTGTGTTTAAAAGTTAGTTTTAGCTTTTTCTCAAAATGAAATTTTTCAGATTTTTACTATACGCAAAACATCCTAAAACAAAAAAATATGCATGAAATGCCACAAAATTTTCTGTACTTCTTTTACAAATGTCTTTTGAGGGAATAGACTACACTCATGATAATATATTACATAGTTTTATATTTACACTGGTATAAATGACAAACTTGAGACAAATTTTGCGAATTTTTCATTACATTTGTACTTTAACTGCCATATCATCTGAGATAGAGATTATAATGTGTGTTGTGTAAGTTCTAGAGTATGTTATTATGTTTATTATGTAATTTACAAAATGTTAATACATTGTTTTATTTTTTAGTTATCACGTTTTGCGGCAATATCAATTTTTGACATAATTTTGGCTATTTTTCTCTTAAATTATTTCTAGGTAATTGCTAAAATGTTTATATTTTATTCAAAGTTTTAAAGTGTATGTCATTATAAAAAATGGATAACAAGAGAAAATTTCAAAAATTTCAAAAAAATTACTTCCTTGTGTGCGGATACCTTAATGGATCTAAAAGTTAAAATGGTTTAAGAAGAAACATTTTCAGGTTTTGTATTCGCACTTTTCCTATTGATAAGCAAAAATGAAACATACAACACAAATAATAAAACGAATCTTAACAATGAACTTCACCGTGTAGTTAATATTTTTAATGGAATTTTGCATTTTGTCAATATCACTTTTTAAATTATCTGTGAAAGACCTATAATTAAAAAAATAATATCTGAACAAACAAATAGCATTATATGTGAAAATAAGGAAAATAAATATTTAAAAACTCTATAAAAAATGTTTTACAATTACAGTGCATAGAAAAATTATATATTTACTATATATCTGTAATGAACAATATTTATTTGAACATTTTGTTTAAATATCTGCTTTGCATCATAAATTTTTCTTTCATTCTATTAGAACGTATATTAATTTTTGCCTGCTGTCAAGCGTCTTATCTTACCTCAATCAAATAATTGTTTAGTACATTTTAAGAGGATATATACAAATCTCGTTTCTGAGTTGTTAGAAAGCATTCAAAGAATATCAATTGTACGTTTTCAAGAGATTATACGATAAACCACCAACGAAAAATTCTTACTCCCATACTATTCTTATTACCTCCTAATCTTTTAATGAATATTTTCATTCTCAAGGAAGTCTTTTCTTGTAAGCCTCAGTTTTTTATTTTAACTATAAGAATTTTATGATTAATGTTGATAGATTTCCTCCAATCTTAACATTCAAAACTAAAAGATAATATATGTACGAAGAAAAAAAAAATAAGGTAAATTTCGTATGATTATGTTATATTTTCTCAAAGAAAATGTGCAACATATAATACATACTTTAAAACTTATGTAATTTTATTAATACAAATGAGTTAATCATGCCTTTCTCTTAGTTCCTATTGTTTTGCTATTCCGTGTATTCATTGCTTCGTTTCCTATAATTAATTCATTTCGATATTTCGCATATTTAAATTCTTACAACTATTATTAATTGATAAAATTGACTAAAAGTCGTTAAAGAAACAATAAAACTTTGATTAACCATATAATTCGGATTCGAATTAAATGGGAAATCGAGAGAAAATTCGCATTTCTAGTATACCTTGTTTGATTTGTGTTATGAATACGTTTGATAGGTTTCAATTTTTCATGCGCACCATTATTTTGTGTTGTGAAGCCTCGAAACGCATAGTACTGAGTAAAACATTTTAGATAAAAAAAAAATGTATTTTATCCCAGTAGAACTAATGTAATTTGCTAAACAATTGAGATCACGAGCGACTGTGGTCGATACAATTTTTTCTGAAATATTTTTCGGAATATAATCTAGCCTGTCATAAAAGAGGCCGCAACAAAATAAAATCAGTGTTTAGGAAAACATGGAATAAATTATGTTTACATAAGGTAAATTCAACTGTAACATGCTTAAATGTTTGTTTTCCAAAAACAGTTTAGGATCATTGTTTTTTACTGCCAGTACATTTTTGTTTTCTAGAGTGTCTTAAAAAATTGATTTTTTGGCATATTCTGAAATATTTCATTCAGAGATAAGTTTTTATTTAAAACATTTTTTCTTTCATAGTATGTTTTATTTTAAATTAAACAACTGCTCTATTTCACTATAAATAATTTATTGGATAAGCCAAAAACTTAAAGATCCATGCATCAAAAATTTACTAGGCTCACTTCTGCAGCATAGAGGAACGTAAAATGCATTATTTTTCACTTTTTCCGAAGAATGTACTTTGAAATGTCGAATGTTTATTCGGATACATGGAGTAAAGAACTAGGCTAAAAATGTACGTATCATTTGGAATTCACTAGCACTTTAATAATAATTAGATAAATGTCCTTAAGTAGAAAATTATTTTCGAGTTTACCGTAATTAGACATTATTAGTTTTACACAATCATACTGATTGGTAAATAAACCATACAATTACATCCTTCCGACTAAGTAAAAGTGATTTTTGATACAATTAAAATTAATCACATATTTAAAAATTTTTATAGTTTGGTATATATTTTACAGTATTTTTACACTGTTTGTATTTTCTTTAGAAAATGTATTTCAACACACATCTGTGGAATAAAGCGTTTGCGGAAATCCCACGCACCGAATTTCAAAGAAAACATTTCTTTTGCGTTTATTTGACTTGGGTGATACTACTATTGCAGAGAAAAAGTCAGTTAGGTGTTATAAATACTTCATATTTTCTTTTAAATAAGCTCGTGGAATGACGGTGAAAAGTGTCACGTTATCTTTTTCACTCATGTTCGATTATTCAATGCTAGATGCTCGCGATTGTGAATACGAATGCTCAGGAATCTTTTACCATTATTATCAATTGGAAAACTAGCAGGCGCAGATCCGTTAGATTAAAAACAACAAATTTTATGAGAGCTATGGGATTCGACACGGTTTACACAATTATTTTTTATAAGGTCGTACAATTTCCATAGTTTTGTAGAAAACAAAATGGATTCTTACAGCATTTTAATACTGAAATGTAAGTTCTTTCGCTACTGATGATGCCAAAAGTTTCAAAATATACGGAATAGTTAATTGATATGCTGTATGGTTGTTCAACGTTAAGTTGAAAGTAGCTAGTGTATCTTGTGTCTAAGTTCTCAACCTGTTCGCCGATGCAGACAGGTGCGCCGTTAGAAATCTTCATGTGTGGTGCGACAGTTTTGGGTAAAGTTAAATCAATGTTCCCGAGGTTCACTCAGCCTTTCATCCCTTGGGTTCGATAAAATGAATACCAAGCTTGCTTGGGAACTAAACACCGAGGTTCTCGCGTTAGGCTGACCACCTGGCCGTGACGCATGCTGCATAGGATCTCGTGGCCCAGGGTCAAGAAAACAGAGTTGGGCACTGTCGGCCCAGATCCTTCTTGGATTGTATAGCCACAGAGTTTAGTTTAAATCAATGTTCTATCAACTAACAAATATATATATATTTGTTTTAATCTTGTTGATGAAGCACCATTATTGATATCTTATTCACTTGAAATTAAAATGTGTCGACGTTAGCATTAATCATTCAGTTAACTATCTATAAATATTTGTCTGTTGTCCCTCCAGTTCTAAAACTATTCTCATTCTCTCTTATATTTTTTTAAACCTCTTGTTTACTTCAAATGTAGCCTTTTTTATATAAGATTTTTATTAAGATTCCCATAAATTAACTAGTTATTTTATCACTTTTTACCATAGTCCTGCCATATACTTTATACTAATTACACTATAGTTTTCATTTTTCACACCAGATGGCACGATGACAGTAATGTTCTGATTTCAGCAACTTATGACCACATGTTCTCATAGTCCTATCCTAATTTGTTTCCATCCTTACATGGTTTAACATTGTGAGTAAATTTTATAATGTTTTGAATCCTTTTATGTAATTTAGATATTGTGCTCTTATAATTTTTAATATCCTGTGTGAGGTGTATCATTCTTTAGATCTCTTGGTATTTTATTTTATTTTCTTTTATGATGCGCTATTAGGTTATAAATTTTGTCATATTAGGCTTAATGCCCACAAAATTGGATGAAATAACGCATCTTCAATATGAATTAACCAACACGCACCTCTGATGATTCTGTGGGTTATTCATAGTTTTTAGGTAGCTTTCATTACAAAAAGCTACCGATTGCAGCCGTTCAGGGGAAAGCGATTTCAAAAAAATTTGGTATATTATCATCGATCATGACCCCCAGACCCCGAAACGACCCTCCGTTCAAAAGTATATATATATATATATATATATATATATATATATATATATATATATATATATATATATATTGAAAAATCCAAATTCATATAATTTAGTACACGAAAAAACATCTAACAAACTGTAACTAAAACAATAATTAACAAAACCAAGAGTAACTAAGAAAAAAATAAATATGGAGACAAGTGGCCAAGGCTTATGACTTGTGCCGCGGGGTTAAACATGTTTTACGTGCACAACATTCCCCCTCAGTTGCCAAGACCAAACAAATAGAGATTGAAAAAATGAAAATCACAAACTAACCCAAAAGCCGTCAAATGAAGTCCGTGAATATCCTCACCGCTAAGCTATTTTCGATAGGAATCACATATCGATAAATCCGATATATATATATCTGATTTTCGTCACACTGAAATTCTCGTATTTATGAACCGATTTGGATGTAACTCGGTGTGTACATAGAACATACCAATGTCTCGAGCGAGTTCGTTGGCCAGCTCCATCCTCCATTTTGTTTCAAAATGACGGCCATTTAAAAGTTTAAAAAAATTTTAAATTTGAAATGTGGTACCAAAAAATTTAAAATGGAAAAGTATTTTTTTCTTATGGATTTGACCTTTACACAAAGATTCCGGAGCAGTTTTTGTTTTGTCTATATCTTAAAAAATGGCTGAGTTATAGCACTTTAAATTTCTAGTGTAGCTGACATTTTGAAACGTTTTGATTTTTTTTCACGCAATAACAGGCGTATTTATGAACCGATATGGATGTACCTTGGTGTGTACGTAGTACATACCAATGTATCGACCGAGTTTGTTGGCCAGCTTCATCCGCCATCTTGATTCAAAATGGCGGCCATTTAAAAAAAATTAAAAAAAGATTTTTAATTTAAAATGATGTACCAAAAAATTGGAAAATGAAAATGATTTTTTCTTATGTGTTTGACCTTAATACAAAGATTCTGGAATAGTTTTTGTTCCGTCTATATCTAATAAAATGGCTTAGTTATAGCATTTTGAATTTCGATTGTGGCTGACATTTTGAAATGATATAATTTTATCACGCGATAACAGGCGTATTTATGAACCGATTTTGATGTACCTTGGTGTGTACATAGTACATACCAATATCTCGACCGAGTTCGTTGGCCAGCTTCATCCGCCATCTTATTTCAAAATGGCGGCCATTAAAAAAAATAAAAAATTAATTTAAAATGAGGTATCAAAAAATTGGAAAATGAAAAATATTTTTTTTATGTGTTTGACCTTGATACAAAGATTTCGGAGCAGTGTTTGTTTCGTCTATATCTTAAAAAACGGTTGAGTTATAGCACTTTGAATTTCTAGCATGGTTGACATTTTGAAACGATCTGATATTTGGCACGTTATAACACACGTATTTGTTAACCTATTTGGATGTAAGAAGGCATATGGATAGTATATAGCAATGTCGCGACCAAGTTTGCTGGCTAGCTTCATCCGCCATCTTGTTTCAAAATGGCGGCCATTAAATTAAAAAAAATTATACTTAAATTGGGGTGCAAAAATTAGAAATTGAAAAAGATTTCTTTCTTAAGTATTTGACCTTGATATAAGGATTCCGGAGTTTTTTTTTTTTTTTTTTTTTTGTCTTTATCTTAAAAAATGGCTCATATATAGCAGTTTGAATTTCTTTATGTGGGTGACATTTTGAAAAATCTGATTTTTTGCCTGCGACAGCACTCGTATATACCAACCGATTCCGATGTGAGTGAGCATGTCCACAGGAATTACTAAGGTCTCGACCAAGTTCACGGGTTAGCCTCATCCACCATGTTGTCTTAAAATGGTAGGCACTTCAATATATCGCCGAATTTGGCAACCAAGTATAAGTTACTTTAAATAAAAGCAGCTTGGGTAAAGCTGACTAATTTCGCGAAATTCTCATTCATAAGGATTTAGTATTGATAAAAATTAGTATTGAATCTTCTATAATCGATTTCCACCAAATTGAGCTTCGTGTGTTTGAAGAACATAAGCCAGCTTTTTAAAAGTAAGGAATATGATAGCTACCTCTTCCTCCCGGCACTGGCCGGAAGGGCTTTTTATTTTACATACTGGTTTCCTATGTTCATTTTGTTCATCTATTAGAATTTTACCATTTGTTCATATATTTGTGATTTCATCTTTGTTATATATATATGTATATATATATATATATATATATATATATATATACGAAGTTATATATATATAACATTCGAAGTTCTGCACTTTATTCTATAAAGTTCTCAAAAAATTTCTTTACCTCCCAAATATGATTGAATGCTTAAGTATTTTTTTAATTAAACGTCAGAGAACGGCAACTAAAAAAGTTAAAACACGTAATTTGACGTATTTCGATTTTTTTTTTATTAATTGTGAATTTACATTTATTTTGAAAAATGCCATCCATTCACAATATTTTTGAGAAATTAGCTCTTACGTAGGGGAATGATTTTCGAAACGAAAATAATTTTCAGCTAGATTTTTTATCGAAGATAAAAAAAAAAAAAAAAAAAAAAAAAAAAAAAAAAAATCTTAACTTGTAAAGAAGATTTAAAGAGAGTCATTACATATAATAAGCAAACATTTTATTTTGTTTATTTATGATGTAATAATCTGTTTGTCATAATTAATAACAAAAAACATATTCATTTAATAGATTTTCAATTCTCATACATTTAGTGTTGCGCGTGATAAAATGAAAACAAAAACAAAAACAAAAACAAAATGTTGAGAAAACCACTCTAGTCAATATTTTTTTTCGTATACAGTAGGGTAACTCCGGGAGAGTCGCCGCATACGGGATAGATGCCGCACCCCTTGTATTTCTTGTAATCAACGATAGATGGTCGTCAAATGCACAGAATAAGTGAGCAATGAGATTATTTTAACCAGTGTATAGCGTGAATCCCATTTCGATATTTACTTGTAGAAGTACAATCCTTATTTTGCCGTAAGTGCATGCTTTCACCGTCCAAACTTTTAAACACGTTATGTTTAAATACTTTTCATGCACTAATTACTAAACGTATACATGATTTCGAAGTCAAAACTAAGTATAGAGTTTGTATAGAGTACTGTGTATATGGTTAAGCCATTCCCCTTAGCTATGGCAGGTAACTGTGATGTCCGACATCTGCATCATGCAAAATGGGATACATGCCGCAGTTTCTTTTCTACGGGAAGATTAAGTGTTATTAACTTTTTCTTTTCTTTTTGCGCAGACTACTCATGTTAGGCATGTTATCATGTTTACTAAAACCAAAGGAGCAAAAGGGAAATATAAAAAGTAAGAAGGGCAAGAAAGATGCAAGTCAAGATGATAATAATGAAAAAATTGATTACACGTAACGCAGATGTTCTTTGCAAGTAATGTTTACAAAACTACTCCAAATAGAGGAAGTGTAATAAGCTTCGTTGCATCACGTGTCAAATGTAGTTACATAAAGACTGTACATTTTCGACACTTTTTCTGTAGATTGTAGTCGAAAAAACAGGTATCTTAACCCATTCGGGACCACAATACATATAAGCACCTTCATAAAGAGCATACAAAATTTGTTTCTGGCACTAGTTAAAAATAAAATTAATATTTGCTTTCTTTAATTAGAGCATTTTCATGATTATTTAAGTAAAAGTAACTTCTTTTTAAAAACTGGTGCCAACCGAATAAAATTTGTGTAAAGGCTACCGGTCCCGAAAGGTTTAGCAAATAAATTATGTAAACACAATTTTACTTTTTTTCTTTTCCCTCTATAATACATTGATGTTACGTTGTTGCTGAAATAATTAAAATTTAATGTAAAAAAATAAGTCGATAATTTTAATAGTGAAAGTAGGCAAACACACTGCAAATAGAAGCGTCTTAAATTTAGACACATATGTGACTGAAAAAGAATTTTAGACACTTAAGTGTCTTAATCTGAAAATTAAGACACTATAGATGTCTTAATTTAAGATACATAAGCGTCTTACTATGACCATGGTGTAAACGAACTGAGAATAATGTCTAAAATATCCGCAAACGTCTTATTTTAAGACACTTCATTGCTTTAAACGTGTCTTAATTTAAGATGTTTTGATTCTTCCGACGCAATAACCAACAGGGGGCACTAGCACTCCCAGTTGCGCATGCGTTTTAGATGTCTTCGTTCGAAGTGGTATACGTTGTAATTCAAACAAAGTTTGTTTTTATGTACGCGTGTATTTTAATTCGTTTTTTGCGAAATGTGAAGTACTGTGATTTTAATTCGTATTAACTTGGAGTATTTATTTATTGAATACATACATCTGACGTGTGTGCTCGACATCAAATGTCTCTTAGAAGCTGTCGTCGATACAAGGGCGGGATAGACACAGAACAGAAGTAGACGGCGGTTGAAGATTACACCCGGAAATTCTACAAAGCGTGTGCAATGGGCTTAGTGTTAACTCGTATCAATTTATATCAATAATATTGTGTTATTCATCTTCGTCCTGTCGAAACTGGCAAAAAAAAAGGAAACTTTTGTCTGGCGGGTCCTGTTTTTAGGATGAAACATCTCATTCTTTAAATAGGGCTAGTCGGATATATTATGGGATTACCTTTTAAACTGATGAAAGTCTTTCTCCCTCACTGTGGTTGTGGTAGTTTTTAAAATTTCAAATCGAGGAATATTTCTTACCTCTTGCAGCAACTCAAGTAAGTTTCTTTATAGTAGTAAAATTAGTGTATTTTATGATTTTACTTATTGTACTAAACAAAATCCTGCATGAAATTTAATTAGTTTTGAATCTGTTCGCAAAAAACCCCACTAATTCTAGAAGTATATATTTTTAAACTTATGACGTTCTTTTTTATTACGAATTATATATTCAATGTCAGTTCTTAGTTTCAATCTTTCAATGGATAATTTTTATCTCGCAGTAAATGACGGCCACAAGGAAGTAAAGAAAAAAAAAAACTTTGAAAGATGACCTAATGCTTTCTTACTTCCTGGCATAAAACCGCAGATTAAAAAAAGATAAATAAAGTAAATGAGACTGGTCTATTATATGAACCTGCCTGTAAAAATATACATATGTATTTGATTTGCAATCAACTCTAATACTGATTTTTTTATTATTTTTAATAAAAAAGTAATTTGAAATTTATAATGGGAAAAAGTAAAAACCTCTAACTAGATTTCGTATTTAAAATTGTGGTAACTTTATTTATATGCACTTATACGAAAAATACAAAAATGACAGATGTTACTGTATATATTTAAGACGAAAGAAGTTTGGAAATCATAAGTTATTTTTTCCTCATGTTTTTAATATAGAATATGTACTTATTTGTTTTTATTGATAGTTGAATAGCTTTTGTGAGTACCCTCTGATCTACATAAAAACTTGTCCATGTGGAAATATAAATTTTTTAAAAACATAATTTTTAAATAAGTATTTTCCTTTTTTTTTGGGGGGGGGGGGGATTTTGCATGAATTTTTGTAAAGCTGATATCTTAAATCTTGCACTGATTATAATGAAAGTTTTGAACTTTTAGAGTAGGACAAGTTTAAAAACGCAAATATATTTAACAAAATACCAAAGTCATTTTTTCCCCAATGTTATTAAAGTAGAATATTTATTTATTTATTTTCATTATTCATAGTTAAATGGCTGTTGTGATTATCAAGTGATGTATATGTAAAATTGCCTATGTGGCAATATATTTTTTTATATTTTAATTTTTTTTTTTTTTGGGGGGGGGGGGGTGGGATTTTTGCAATTTTCGTACATCTGATATTTTAAATCTTTTTCCACATTCAACCGAGTATAATAAATATTTTGAACTTTTAGAGTAGGACAAGATTATAAAATATATATATATATTTATCTATGTACCTTAAAAGCCCTTAATAGCGAACACTTCGGGACCGCGGAATTTGTCCGATAATTGGAGATGTCTACTTTTTTGAGGTAAAAATATACAAATATGTATGTCTGCTGATTAAAAAAGTATTCGTTAAATAGAGGTGTTCGCTATTCGAGAATCTCCATTAACCTCCACAACGGATACTCCCGAATACCGGACATCTCAATTTAGACAACTATAATGCAGGGTTGCGTTTTTTGCAAAAGTACTTCTTGATTAAAGGAAGGGCAAACTGGGAAGTGCCCCGTCCCCCTACGACTGTAGTGCCCCCAAATTTGATGTGCAATATTTGTAAAGCTTATATTTTAAATCTGTTTCGAAATTGTACTGATTATAATCAATATTTTGAACTTTTAAAGTAAAATAAGGTTAAAAACAAAATAAATTTTAAAAAATCTAATATTTAGATAAATATTTTTTGTTTTTTAATCTTGTTCTACTCCTGAAGTTCACGATATTGATTATAATCAGTACAATGTCGTAAAAGATTTAAATTATCAACGTAACGAAAATTGTATACCAAAACTGAGAGCACCAAAAAAATCAGGCTGTATTGGGGGGGGGGGGGGCAGGACCACAGCCAAATATTTTTCCAGGATTCAACGTGGTCAAACATGGCTACGTATGATGCTTACAAAAAAATGGATGCGATTCAGACGTTTGAAGTGTCTGAAATTCAGACGCAAAAAGTGTCTGAAAAAATTCAGACATTTTAAAATGTCTGAAAATTGAACACTCCATTTCAGACACTTAAGTGTCTGAATTTCAGACATTTTAATTTAGAGTGCAATTATTAATTTGAATCTACTAATACGTTTCATTGTACTCATTTAGTTTCATTTTGTTATTACATCCATAATTATAGTCCAGATATGAATATTTTTTTTAAATATTTTTATTTATAACTTCATTCTGTTCTTATTACAAGCACGGCATAACTACCGAACAAGTGCGGCGTCTTAGTCTCAATGTACGGGTGAAGCGCCGCAGCGTAATGTTTTAGAAAAAAATTGTTAAAAAATATTAATTATTTGTTTTGAATGTTTTTTGTCGCAGTACACGCGTTGTATATTTAACTCTAAATAGCACAGCATGATTTTTTTTTGTTTTATGTCCACCATGGGACTTTATACACAAATTTTAAAAAAATGTGCGTCATAAATCCCGGAATTACCGTATACTAAACAGTGGTATCAAGAATTTCGCGTTCAAGGTGCTTTCGTAACATTGTTTTTATAGCGTATTATATTGCTTATCTGGTATATTTTTGAATATATCTCAATTATTTTAAACATTTTTTCTAAATAGTGTTATATTTTTTTCTTTATTAAAAAAGTACAGATATTAAGTTCTTGCAAGCATATACATATATCGGAAATAAATTGCACATGCAAAAGTTTACATAAAAATTATTCTCGTAAATTTTGGTAAATAAAGTTTAAATTTATGAGCTAATAATATTAGAGGATTAATAATTTTCAGAAATAAATTTCCGCTATTTGTCAACTTCAGAAAATCAAACGTACGTATCAAATATCAAAAGAATAGGGAAATCCTATAATGTGCTATTTCCACGAAATTTATTTCAGTTTTATTGTCTCAAATTGCTTCCTCAGAAGTTCGAATTTTATCTTTGTTCGAGTTTTTTTTTCTTTTACTCATAGACATTAACTAGATTACCAGCATTGATTTTTCATTAGATTCTTCTGTTTACAGTTGAAAAGTTACATTGATACAAGTGTCGGTACTTCTTAAAATTACTCAATATATTTATAGAGATTTCTTAATAGGAAATAGTTAATACAAGCCATTTTTAAGATTTCAACACTAAAACATATAACAGCTTAGTGTAATACTTCTTTCAAATAATTTTATATGACTTATACGAAAGTATATTTCAATATAAATAAAAGAATAGATTCCCATTGAAGATTTTTGATTTTATCCATGGAAAAAGTTTTAAATGCATGAAAGTCAAAAAATGACATGAGACGCTCAGATCCTTATATCAGGAAATATAATGAGAAAAAAGTAACAAATACTAGTGTGTTTGCTGATTTAAACATAAGGCTTTGATTTTAAAAAAATGTTGCCTCCAATAGACATTTTTCAGATGTTTAAACTAAAAATAAACAATTAAATTTTTAAAAAATCAAATAAACCGACTGCGTAAAAAGCGAACTAATTAGTTATTTCTCATCATTGTGAAACTATTTATTTTTTCAATTCCTACTATTAGCTCACACTCTCGCTATATATATCTTGTTCAAATTTTCAATCGTTCATAAAATACTTATTATTCATCCAATCAAGCTCAAATAATTTTTTTAAAACTTGCAATGGATGACACTTGATGTTAATCCATTTTTTTTTCAAATATTAATTCATTAATTAAATTAAATTAATTAATTTTCAATAATCGACAGAGCCCTCTTCTTGATCAAGATATTTTAAGACCGAGAGAAATCTCTTCTTCATCATGGCATTTTAAGCGCCACTCTAGAGGAAAGAAGAATGGGAGGGAAAAAAATTATCTTATTGACGTAAGTAGGAATTGACTTATTTTTTTTTTATATTACTTGTTTATATTACTTACTTTTTTTTTATTTACTTGCATTTATGACTTTTAAGCTGAGTTTAATTGTTAGTTCCAGTCTATAAACACTGTTTTGATGAGACCAATAGATGTCTATGATGGTTAGAGTTACAGTAAAGCTAGAGATCCTACCTGCACAACTTCCAGGTTGTGTAATATTTAAACGGTGCTTCTGACTGCAAAATAGTCAATGAAACATCGTCTTCATTTTGAAAGACCTATCCAATGATGTGCCACTCAATAGGGTGCGTAATTTTCTCGTCTCTAACGCCATTTTGTATTTTACGGCCGCAATTTTGAATTTATAAAAACGAAACCTAGCCTATAATTACCGGGCCGTTAAGACGAATCGATAGAGACATCATTCATTAAAATCCATCCAGCCATTGCGATGTTTCTAGGGGATAAAGAAACCCAGATACGCGTGAAACACATCACCCTTCTTGACTGTCGGGTAAAAAGAGCTAATCATGATATTTAATAAAACCAATATATATATATTTTTTATTCTGTTGCACATCAACTGCTTGCGAATCTCCGAATTTGTTCGATGCGAATAGCCCGTAGTTGCATGAACAGCTGATATACAACAGAACTACGAAAATTTGAGAAACATCGCCATTAAAGAGCCCCCTTCCGGAGGAAAATCAGCGTTTTCAACTATGATCTGACGTCCATAGACAAAACCATATATATCAAGTTTGATTAAATTATATTCATAACTTCATACACTTTTCGAGGACGCAATATAGAAAATGGCACAAAAACGCTATTAAAGCCACATGCTGATTGCTCCCAAATTCACGTAGGACTTGCTGGTCATAGACAAAAACATATATATGAAATTTGGTACAATTCTTTGCATAATCTCATAAAACGTTCGATTGATACAAAGTGAACGTACACACATGCGGACACTCGGATACAAGGACAGACGGATGAGAAAACATGCGGACACTCGGACATGCGGACGAATTAACAGACATTTTGTATACACATGCTTTTCGAGATCCGTAAAACATGTAAATTCCTAGAAACCGGAATTCTAGAATAACTTCGATTTCAATACATTCTTTTTTATGAAGAAGAAAGTAATGTGGAGTTTTGCATACATACAAAGAAAGAGATCGTAAAAAATAAAATTCAGTATTTAATGGATCTATTTAATGGAAAATTGACTGCATTCTATGGGATTTACATTATACTAGGTCATCGTTTTTTAGTGAATCTGTATGTGAAGCTTGTGAAAGGATGGAGAATGACAGATACTCTAACCTTGAAGCTTTCAACTTTTGATTTGGAGAATATATATTTAAGTAATTTGTATTAAATCAATTTCTTAATGGTCAAACATATACATATAGATATATATATAAATACTAGGGGGCTCTGCCCCCTGCAAGCTACGCTCGCCAGCCCCCGTTCAGACACTGCAGAATCTAAAAGCACGCTAATCTGATCGGTTTTAAAAAGATTAGAGAAGATTAAATTATACTAAAAAAAAAAAAAAAAAAAAAAACCTGTAGCGATATTCCTGTAAACGGTTTTCCATTCACTTCCCTTTGATTGCAAAAATTTAAGGCAGAATCAGTTTCTCTTAAGACATCCAATGGTTGTTTTTGAGTTTGCTTAAAGAAGATCAGTTAAACATTTGAAAAGAAGCTAAAATAAAATGAATTAAGTAAACAGAGTCTTTGTCTCTCTGTATTTTTAACAGAGTTATAAAATAATTGACATAATATAATTTACTACAGTTAGTAAAATTTGCTTCTTTAACCCCTTCAAGGGCGGTGGCTCATTTTTGGGCCACTTAATTTTATTTCTTAAATGCCACATTGGCACCAGAATATTGGAATGATTTTTTCCGTTTATTAAGTAAATGAAGAAAAGCATTTTTTTTTTTATTTCGAAATTTGTTTGTAAATTCTGGTGCTATTCACTGATTTCAAGATTTTACGAATAGAAATACCTTGACCGTGAAAGAGTTAAACGCATATTAATGTATTTATTATTTTAAAGTTTCCTTTCTCTTTTAATATGCACGTGTAAATACAATTTTCAAGACAAAATTTTCAATGTTTTCCTGCTTTTAACACTTACTCATTTAATAGTAATTTTAAAGTTTTTTTTTTTTTTTCTATTTTTAATAGTCACATGAAAATAAATTTTTAGTCGTTAGGAAATATTATTCTTTGCGCTGTTTTTAGAATTGAAAACAATCTCCATAATAATAGCCTAAGTCATGTGACTATCATCAACATTTCCAGGTGGATCCGTTTGTTTTTTTATATTACAGCCGGCCATTTTGACACTTTAATGTTAACCAACAACAGGTGTGATAAGTCGCCAAATATTATTCTATCTCTATTATTTCGTGTACAGGGTGATCCTTTTTTTTTAAGTGAAAGTGTTTGGAGCGCCCTGTAGCGCGATCTAATAGCCGAAATGGCACCAAAATTGGTATTTAGACTAATCAAGACATGGGAAAAAGGAATCCTTGAAAAAAAAAAAAAACAGTTCCAAAAATCGCCGCTTGAGCATTTTGTGGCGCTGCTGTAGCTTATAATAACGCGAATTAACATAAAACATGGGTATCAAAGAAAAATGCAAATGTTGTGCAATGACAGCGCCAGTAATGGGGGCTACAAAAGCAAGTTGTAGACAGCTCCGACAAATAATCTCAGCTGAAGTAAACGAGCTCCAGTGGACATGCCTCTCACGTTACCGGAACGTGCGTTACTGGTGAAGCTGTATTATATGAATCAATGAAATGCATCCGCAGCTCTTCGGGAATTTCGAACCAGAAAATAAATACGAAAGGGGCCTTTATCGCTGAATGGTCTTAAGAAAATGATTAAGAGGTTCGAGAAAACGGGGTCACTGACCATTCGCGCTGGGAGAGGTCGTAAACAAGTATCAGAAGATATAATAACTGATGTGGCCGCTGCAATTGTCGAAGGATCGCAGGGAATCATTGCTGGTACTAGCAGTGCCCGGGGTGTAGCTCGGCATTTGGGCATGAATTATTCCACGGTATGGAGAGTTTTGTGACGTGTTATTGAATTTTACCCCTACAAAATCAGCCGCTTGCACGAACTGAAACCAAGTGATTATGATAAGCGAGTGACATTCGCTCTATCTTTTCTTGCCAGGGTAGAAATTGATGATGCTTTCCCATGGCACAATCTGTGGGGAGATTAGTGTCATTTTTATCTCAATGGGTGCGTAAACACACAAAATAGCCGAATTTGGGTACCGGAGCAGCCCCACACCGTGCATGAAATCCCATTAAATTCCCCAAAAGTCACTGTTTGGTGTGATTTCACAGCCGAATTCGTAATTGGACCATTCTTTTTTGAGACCATCACTCCAACAGGACCCGAAACGTGCACCATAAATGCAGAAAGGTACCACGAAATGCTGCAAACGTTTGTTATTCCACAACATCAGCCAAGAAACCGTCTCCAACAGACAATCTTTATGCAGGATTGTGCTCCGCTGCACATTATTAATAAGATAAAGCAGCTGTTGTGCCAAAACTTCGCTGATGATAGAGACATAAGTCGGAGTTTTCCAGTTGCATGGCCGCTTCGTTCCCCTGACCTCACGCCATGCGATTTTTGGCTCTGGGGTTATTTCAAATCTCAAGTTTATGTTGGTGGAGTATCATATTCTTCTATTCTAAAGGACAACATAACAATGACAATGCGGAATATTTCTCATCATATGTTACGTATGGCTGTGGAGAACGTTGTGCACAGAATGCACGGTGTTATTTTTGAGAACGGTGCTCACATTCAAGGTGGTCTAATTCCTCAACGGGGAAGTTAATGAGTAAATAAACACTAATAATTTAACTGGACGATTGTATGTGTTAGTATTTTTCTTTTCTCTCATTTTATACATTGCAAAGCGCCACAAAATGCCCTATCGGCGATTTTTGAAACTATTTTTTTTCACGGAATCCTTTTTCCTATGTCTTGATTAGTCTAAATACGAAGTTTGGTGCCATTTCGGCAATTAGATCGCGCTACAGGGCGCTCCAAACACTGTCACTTTAAAAAAGATCACCCTGTATATTATAATAGTCCAAGTCATGTAACTGCCATAAACAACGGGCGGAAATCTTCGCTTTTCATAAAAAAGGTTTTCATTTTGATTAAAGAATCGAAATTATTTTTTCGAATAAAACTACATAAAAGTTGCCATGATCACAAAGAATTCTTGGTACTTTTATTTTAGCTGGGTGCAAATCTCGTCAATAGCTTTTTTTAACTCGCCAGTTAGTATTTTTTTTTTTCGAGTGGTAAATTAAAACGGTGCTACTTGGTTATCCCATCGACCAAAAATATGTCGCCAAACTATAAGATTAAATGCCAATAATGGTTGATCGTAAATGTCACATTCACTTGACTTTAAGGAAGTTACACGTGTTCACGTCATCAAGTTATTTTTATTTCGACGATTTATTTGTATTTTTATTAATGTTATACTAATGTATTTGTTCTTTCGTTATATAAAAAAAAAATTACATCAATTTGCATAATTTGGCTATTTATATAATTTTGCGAAATTGGTCGATGGGAGAAGTAGTACCATTAAAACATTATTTTGAAGTGGTAATTAAATGTCATGATTGGCTGCATTGTCATTTACGGACCGGATTTGGCGTGATTTTTTTTTTTTTTTTTTTTTTTTTTTTTTTTTACGACAATTTGGCGAAAACCTCGTTTTCAAATACCAGTTACATACGTATTATTATTTTTTTTTTTGTTAATTTTAAAATGAAATAACAATA
This sequence comes from Maratus speciosus, assembly GCA_963932465.1. Classification (NCBI taxonomy): domain Eukaryota; kingdom Metazoa; phylum Arthropoda; class Arachnida; order Araneae; family Salticidae; genus Maratus; species Maratus speciosus. The sequence goes on along the minus strand of OZ010786.1, from coordinate 547,463,702 downwards.
AATAAATAAAAAAAGTTTAATTAATAACTATAGAGCAAAACAATTTATAACATTTTTTGTAAATAAAAAAGAAAATAAATTCAAATAAACTTTTATTAATAAATAAGCAAGAATAGCCGGGTTACCATGTGAGGGAAAATAACGCCATTTTGGCGCCATTTAGGTACCCCGTTGCGCATATGATATCTGTATCTAATATTTTTCTTTTCGTTTCGTTAAAAAAAAAGAAAGAAGTGAAAACATTTTTTTTTAAGTATTTCTGTTTTAAATGAAATTTTAGTATTAAATAAAATGATAATGAAATACAAATTTAATTATTAATAAAAATAGCGTGATGCATTTCTTAGCATACATTTAAGGCAGACCAAACTGGTCGCCAAATTAGTTTAAAATAATAAACTTTTCTAAAATATGAAAATAAATTATTTCTTATGATTAAAATTTGAGATGCCATCATTAGAGAAAAGTATTTAAAATTAGAAAAAAAAAAATATTATTTCGAAAACTAATTCGAATTTAAAAATTCTAATACCAGTTTTGAGATCTGCGGATCAATACGGATTTTTGGTGTTAATTTCACTGCAAAATATTCCATATTTTAGGAGAAATTGCCGTGAAACATAGTCAGCTATTTATTCCGTCGTTTCAAAGAATAGGTTCATAAATTCGTTTCATTTCAGTCGTTGCATATATCCGTTTCATAAATTCGTTTCATTAGGATTTTATATAGAGTATAGTGTAGATATTCCATTTGAATAACGCAAAATTGTTCCAATGATCTGTGCATCTCATGCAGCTATTTGTACATTAATCTGGTTGCGATTATCAATCTTATTTATGGCTGGCATGAATTATTATGATCTTATTTATGGCAAGGATGTCATGCATTTTTATAAATTTTATGTGTTCTATTACATTTAGAATTGGAGATTTTATCTGCCTCATGCATTAGACTTAAAGCACCACTTTTAACACGGGACACGACTTTTGTCAATCATATGTTTCAGATATCATAACCGCTTAACACGTATACGTGCTTTTATTTCATTTAATACAATAAATTTACCGTTAGAGCTATTTTATGAACTAACACTGACATTAAACATTTGATACATTATAATTTTGCGTGTAATTATTTCAATGATTAGATTCGAACACTATGTACAATATGATACAATATTTCCAAAATCTATGAAATTGACATTTATTTTCTCCACAGAACGTTCATTGTATTAGGAATCAGTGTACGTCAAACTGAAAAGGCATTCAGAAGTTTTTGAATGGGAAATTTTAATAGATGTTTAATGCATACAAATAGGAACGTTTTCTGCTTTATTAATTCTCTAAATAATTTTCTAGCTCTTCGTTTACTAAAACTGTATAAAACATAGTTTAATTAGAGAATTTAAAAAAATATTTTATTCAAATAAAAAAATCTGAACTGCAGTCGTACAAGTTAATTTTACCGATTACATTTAACTAACAAAAATACAATTTTTTTATGATGATGTCTTAATAGTTTACTATTTACATGGTTCTTTAATGCAAGGCACACGGAAAGATGTAGCCTGTATATCGTATAGGTATAAATGGACGACAAATCTTTGTCTAACATGTTTTAATCCCTTAATTCCTGCTCCCGTGATATTTACGGACTGTGTCTTTTATTCAGATTGTTTGATCCTCATATCATTTTACCCGTCATTAAATAAGGTGAATATTTCTGTTTCAAAAAAGTGGTGCCAATAAGCAATTTGAATTTTTAAACCGTAATTTAATGCGACCGTTAAGGGATTAAATATTTTCGTGAAAGTGTTTGCTATAGTATAATAATGTTGTGTGTATTAAATTTGAAAATAAATTCATTTTAGTAAATCAAATAAAATATAAAACAAGATGAAATTAACTATTTTTTTCTTACAAATTCTACATTATCTTCAATGATTGAATTTTTTTTTTTTCTATGACTGTGGTATATTTTGTCATTCATCATATTAGATTCATTGTAAATTTTTTTATTTTCATCCTGATAAATTCAAAAATGAAAAAAAAAAAAATAAACAGTCATAGAATGAGAAATAAACAAGTAAATAACGAAAACTTTTGTTTGTTTCCATAAAGAATGTAGCAGGTCACATATTCATTTCTTTTGTACTGAAGTCATTTGTTCCTTTATCTTGCGTACAACATTCCCGTATTTCACATTTTCCGTGGTTCAGTGGTTTTGCATTAATGAATTGTTCTACGTGAGTAAATCTCCCTTTTGTGTTATTTATCTTTACATACCAAAGATTGCATTTGCTGAAGAATTGAAAATATAGCAGAAATGATCATTGAGTCAGAAATTTCATTAGTGCAATATTTTGGAGAGTGAAAATATTTTTTTTTAATATTTTATTTGAATTAAATGTTTTAAAGAAGTAAGTATATTCTTTGTTTTATTTGAGATTTGTAAAATTTCCATTAGTGCTTCTAAAGGAACAACTACTATTCTACCTTTATAAGGTTCAGAAAATATGTTATGTTTATCTACACAAGATTAAATCAATGGGGATAAAACAATTACGAAAAATTATTCCTTATTTCCATTTATGAATTTACCGATATTGTAATATTTTCACATATTTTTAAAGTTAAATACATTTAAGAAAAGCATTTTTAAGTATAGATTTAACACTTTGTAACTCAACAACTCCGATTTGAAAAATTCTTACACAGATATTAAAATGCATCATTTTAAGCATGGAAAAAATAATTTAAAAAATTCAGAACAGAAAAATAAAATTTTATTTGAAAAAATGTGTTTGTTGCATATATGCAACATGTTGCCAGGCGGCACAAAAGCTGAACATATTTAAAAATTTAATTTACCTGGAAAATTTTGAAAAAATTGTTACTTTTGTTGTAGCAAAGTTCCACACCACATTTCGCAAAAACAGTTCGAGTAAAGTCTTTATAATAGGGGTATTTACAACGTATTCTTTTTTCTGCCCAATATGGCCAAAGCCCAATTTCGTCTAGGTGTACTTGTTCTGGTGGAATATCTTGAGTAAACGCTGTAAAGTCTTGGCGTAATTAAATAATTAATTAACAGAATCATGCCTGTACCAAGACTTCACAAGCGGACTGCGTTCCCACGGTCTAGAAACCATTCATCCTTAATTGGCAATAGGAGAATCTCTCGAGGTATTCTAGCTCCAATGTCTGGTGACGTTAGCAGTTCTCCACGGCCCGTCCCTTATTGATCGATTACTCCTTCAGACGACATTCTAGCGCAGAGAGTTTCAGAATATCGCAGACTCGGAATGGCAACTGGGAGCCAGTGGAGAACAAAGAGGCTCCATTGAGAACGCAGGGACATGGCCGATTGGAGGAGAAACATGCCCCGTTGGTTTGGGGGAGGAAACAGAGGATGGAGATTAGGAGCGATTTTTTGTGGAGAAGATGATTCTTGGTTTTTTCGCAGACGGCATCGGCCGGCGAAATCCCTAGCTCCTAGAGACTTTGAACCGCTAGAAATTTGCGACTAGACAGTTTTGTGAACGTGTTCTTAAATACTCGCAGATGGCACCGGCCGGCGAGATTTCTTTCAGAGACACACGTCTCTAGTGCACTAAAGCATTCTATAATAAGACTTTCTTCCAGAGACAGCAATCTCCAGTGTAACAAGACATTCTGTGTTTATCCTAGACTTTGTGCCAAATGTCCCTTTATATTCATAATTGAGATGGACCCTGATTGATAGGTATATAATTCTGTAAAAACACAGAATAAAATTATTCGAAGGATAACCTAGAGGGATTTCCTGTCTTCTGCACTACCAGATCAATTTTGGAGGAGGGAAATCTTTACAGCACTCTATGCTTTTTCTGTTTAATTCTTTTTTTCTACAAGACCTCTCTCTTTTTTGCTAGCTTTGGAATTAGTATAAATTTTACTAGATCCCCAACTTACCTATAGCAATTAAATAATATAAAAACAGTTTCCCCTTTTCAATAATTTTGCTTTTCGGAAAGAAATGCAATTTAAATAACCATTAGAAGAAATTTTCGATGCTCTTTTAATATTTTTAGAAAATCCATTACAAGGGAAGACATGGCGCATTTTTTCAGATCTCCATCAAAGAAATGTTTACGCTTATCTTATACATATTGTATTTTTCCTAGTTCGAAAATGGTTTTTAAATAAAGAATTTAAACTTACCTTTATAAACAATACACTTGTAGACGTCTGCAGACTTTTTTACTCCACTATATCAAAGCTTAATTCAGCAAAAAAACACTTGTAGCTGATCAAGCGATAAATCAAACTTTGGCGAGAACAAATAAATCAGTATCGGCATCTGCTGCAAATTTAATGAAATAATTATGCTAATAGTAGTATAATAGAATAACAACAATCAACAGAATCGTATTTTGAAATTTACTGTTGAAATAATAATGACGTTTTGGGTATGCTGGAGATCTGCAACACGGTGATACAAAGGGCTAAGTACTTCATGAACAAGATTTTTATGTCATAGCGTCTTACTCCACGGACCGAAAATTCATATAAAAATATAAAATATAATCAAAATCGAAAATTTTATCTAGAAAAAAATAGGTAAATAAAGAATCATATATAATAAATAATCTGAAATTGGAAAACAAAATTGACAAGACGAGCAGGAAGAATAGAAATTTATATGAAATACTTCCCATCGGTGACTAAATCTTTTTTGGAATGTGGATAAATACGTATAGCAAAAATGTTTCGATCTGCCTCATTTTAACAATACTGGAGAAATGTCTGGGTGTCCCCATTCTATTTTAATACATACATGTAATTTATTGGAAATTGAAATAGGGTAGATCTAATCAGTAAATCTAGTGATGTTATTATGGGATTTTCAACTGCTTTGTTCAAGATAAAAAAAAAAAAACACTGTCTCCCCTGCTGGTCTAATGATCAAGAGAACACATGATATCTTTTAAAAATCTGTTTATTTGACTGTTTACAAGTTTATCTCTATCCAAATAATTTTTTTTAAGCTAAAATTACATGATCTATGCTGTTATTATTTGAAACGCCATTATTCAATTTTTAGATTTCAATTCATGTTAAGCACGTCATATCTGATTAGTCGCCAAACACCCTAGGAATTTAAAGAATGTAATTTGCACTAAAATTGAACCAATTAATTTTGAGAATAACTCAAAAAACACTCTATATGAAATACCATCTATTAGAGAAAACGGAATACTATACTGATATGACTAGCAGGAAATTTAAGTATAGAAACTGGTTAGATGTGCCAATCCCAAAACTTTCTTCTATCTCATGTCAATATTTCATTATAATTAGTTTTACTAGTATTTTTATTTGAATTAAGCATAACTTAATACACTTTTCGATAGAACAATGTTGAAAATTGCACAAAAAACGCTATTACAGCACCCCCTTCCTGTGGAATTTTTCCAAATTTAGGAAGGACCTCCCTGCCATGGCCAAAAACATACAAAAAAATTGTTTCAATTATATGCATAACTTCATACACGTTTCGATGTTACAATATTCAAAATGCACAAAAATTGCTATTTCAGCGTTCCCTACAGGCGGATTTTTTCCGAATTCATGGAGGACAACTTTGCTATTCCCACAAACATACACAAAAAATCTAGTTGAATTCTATGCATAACCTCATACACTTTTCGATGGTACAGTATTAAAAATGCACAAAAATCGCTATTACAGCGCCCCATACAGGCAGACTTTTTCCAAATTAATGGAGAACCTGGTTACCATAACCAAAAACTTAAAAAAAAAAATTGGTTCAATTCTATGCATAACTTCATACAATTTTTGATGGTACAATGGCGGCACACGGACAGACAGACATTTTGTATAAACATGTTGTTTGTCATCTCTGACCCCTACAACGTGTAAATCCGTTGAAAACCGGAAGTCGAAAAAAATTTCGATTACAATATTTTCTTCTGTTGAAGATAGAATAAAGTAAAAAAGAGCACGTGATTGATATAAAATATATTAAGAAAACCACATCCTGGCAAAATTTTATCAAGAAACCATCCAAATAAATTCCAATGAAAATAAAATAAATTTCTCCTTGAGTCTATATTATCTATACATTGTAAGATAAACCGCAGACATTCTAAAATGTACAAATTCAATATGTACCGATATAGCACCAGATAATAAGCCAGAATTATGTCTAAAAATACTCAATACTTAAGTATACAGAATTAAACAATCAAGTAAACTCAAACAATGACGCTTATAATATGAAAGTGTACGTGGAATATTTAGATATGGTGTTCTAAATCATAACATCATAGATAGTGCAATTTTAGAATATTTTTACTCTCTTCTATCTTTACAAGAAGAAAATGTTGGATTCGTGAAAATTTTCGACTTCCGATTTTCGATGGATTTTATGTTTTAGAAGGTCTTGACCACGATTTGATGGTTTTTAGAAAATGTCTGTCTGTGAGTCTGTCTGTCACTCTGTCAGTCAGACTGTCACTCTGTGAGTCTGTATGTGACAAAAATTTTGTGGGCGCTCTATCTCAAGAACTAATGCACGGAATTTAACAAAACTTTAGATTCAGTTAGAACTTGATATAAACTGGTTCTGATTAATTTTTGGTGTAAATTGTCCAGTAGGTGGGGCTGCTGTGCTACATTTTGCACGATTTCCGAAATAGCTATATCTCAAGAACTAATGTACGGAAGTTTGTAAAACTTTGATTCAGTTAGTCCTTGATATAATTTAGTTTTGATTACTTTTTGGTGAAAATTGCCGGACAGGTGGTACTGCTATGATGCATTATTAATATTTATCGCAATAACTATATATCAAGAACTAATGCACGAATTTTCATCAAACTTCAGATTCAGTTAGTGCCGATGTAAATTAGGGCTGTTTAGTTTTGGTGTAAATCTTCCAACAGGCTTTGCTTCATTTTTTACGATTTCCGCATCAGCTGTACCTCAAGAACTAATGCATGCATTTTCATGAAGCTTCATATTCAATTAGTCCCTAGTCTATATTGGTCCTAATTCGTTTTTGGTGTAAATCGCTCAACAGGTGGCGCTGCTATGTGGAATTTTTCACGATTTCCGGGGTAGCCCTATCTCATAAACAAATGAACGGATTTTCATCAAACTTCAGATTCAGTTAGAAGTTAACATAAGTTGTTGATGATTATATTTTGGTGTAAATCACCTAATTAGTTGCGCTGATAATCTGCATTTTGCATGATTTACACGATTTTAGCGTTACTCCTATCTCAAGGACTAATGCACAGAATTGCATATGTTTAGAATCATCATGATGGGCATAGATTGCCATTTTTTTGGCACTGTACTAGGGAATTTTGAAGTATTAACATGTATGAGGTAGAAGAAAGTTTTCGGATTGACATATTCGACTAGTTATTTATTTGCTTTGAAAATGATTCGAGTACAACTGTTAATAATTAAAAGTAGTATATTATCACAAGGGCTTAATTTGTTATACACTGCTCAAAACAATTAAAGGATATTGCAGTTTTAGGTGGATTTTGTATCTGGTAAACTGTTTAGCTGATTGATACATGGTCGACAGACATAGTAGGTTATATGAGAATAAATTACACATGTTTGGCAGAAAAAAATGCATTTTATTGCGCATTTGTGTACTAAAGGAAAAAAAACACAATTTGTGCATATGAGAAAAAAAGAATAAGAAAAGGTGTTTTCTTAAAAGAAAATCATTTTCAGTAGGGGGTATGGTTTCCACGGGCGGAAAGCAATGTTGAACACCTTTGAGGCATGGACTCAATGAGGCTATTAATGACGAGTTGGGGTATTCTGCCCCACTCTTCCAGAAGAGCTCTTTCCAGTTCTTGGAGAGTTTGTAGGGGTTGTTGGCGGCCAGAAACTCGTCTTCCTAGAGCGTCCCAAACGTGCTCGATTGGATTCAGGTCTGGAGAACACGCTGGCCATTCCATTCGAACGATTCCTTCCTCGAAAAGGAAATCCTCCACCAGGTTTGCACGATGTGGTCTGCAGTTATCGTCCATTAAAATGAAGTTATCTCCTATTGCTGCAGCGTAAGGGACTACAATAGGTCTGAGGATCTCATCCCTATATCGGCGACCAGTCAGAGCTCCATCTCGAATGATGTAGAGGTCAGTGCGCCCGTCAATGGAGATGCCACCATACACCAACACTCCTCCACCGCCAAATCTGACACTTTCGTGCACGAACGCAGGATTATTCCTACTGCCACGGTCCCTCCAGATGAAATTACGCCTATTATCCGGATGCACAGAAAAACGGGACTCGTCAGAAAACAGAATATTGCTCCATTCATTTCTCCTCCAGTTGACATGCTCGGTTGCCCACTCCTTGCGGTCGCGACGATGCCTTGATGTTAATCTAACACATACCATCGGTCGGCGCGCATACAGACCTACAGCATGGAGCCGGTTTAGGACAGTCTGAGTGTAAATCGTGGTGCCTGTAGCCGAGCGAAGGTGTTGTTGGTGAAGAGTAGCGTTCATGGTTCGGTGTCTCCGAGCTGTTAACGCTAAATACCGATCTTCATTGGGCGTTGTTGCCCGTCTACGACCTTGCCCTGGTCTTCGACCTGCACATCCACTCTCCAAAAAACGGCTCCAGATCCTGGAAATGACACTTTGTGACACTCCAATGGCTTGCGCTACTTCGGCTTGAGTTTGGCCCCCTTCTAACCTACCAACAATTCTCAAAGCTTCTGAATCTGTCAAATGAATTCGCTGAGACATCGTACTCATCGAAACAAAGCAATCACTGAATGCCGATCACTCTTGTCTTCATTCTCTTTTATCCAGTTGAAAGTCAAATTTCATTCGCTGCCGCTGAAGCGACGTTTTTGACGTCGAACTCAAAATTTGCATACTCCACAGTTTGAAAACCATAAAAATTTGCATTTGTGATTCTCTTCTTCTATTTTCGGCAAAAAAAAATTTCGTTTATATCTTTATTTTATATAAAACTTCAAATATCCTTTAATTGTTTTGAGCAGTGTATATTCACACAACAGATTTTCTTCAAAAGAATATATGTTACTCAAGGAGCATATTCCAATATTATGCTATTTGCATTTTGCGGTTTATACTAATTTACATGAATAAAATGCTATCTACACTGTAAAAAAAAATCTGCAAAGTTACTAAAGTTTTTCTAGGAAAATGGGATTCCTAGAACTTTTTATGGAACGGCAATAACAAAAATTCCTGTAACATTGTCTGTTAGAGGAAGTTTTCTTCTTGCCGTTACATAAAAAGTTCTAGGTATCCCAGTTTCCTAGAAAAACTTTTTTAACTTTACATATTTCTTTCTTTCTTTTTTTTTATTTTTTATTTATTTTTTTTTTTTTTTTTACAGTGTATGAGGCAGTAGTGAAGGGAAATTGTTTAAATCTAACATTTTTCTTTCCTTTTCTAGTGATGTACTGCTTACCGTGATTTTCTTTTCTGCTCTGTTCACTTGTCTTTTGATGAGTGTTTTCTTAACGAGAAATTCATGGAATACGTGTATTGAAATGCTCAAATGACTGCTAATCGAATTTTGATATCAGCGTATCAATTATTACATCTATTTTGATTTTATTGCCGAAACATAAACAAGATAAAATATTAAACTATATTTCTTAGTTTAAAATTTTTATGTCACATAAATAAAATATCAGTTTATCATGTTGTGTTTATACAGGGTGTCTAAATTTTTGAAGACTAAAGTGAAAATTGCTATACAAATGTCTAAAAATGCTTCATGCTTTATCATTGATTAAAGCTAATATATGTATATATAATAAATGGAGAAAATATTAATTTACTTGTATTATTTTGAGTACAATCAGACTATTTTTAGAATTTAGAATCATTTCGAATTTTTTAATTCCTGTAATCCGATTCATATAATCTGGAGTAATACATATTAAAATTTATTAATATCGCTTATTTTTATATGGTATCATGTTACTTATATTATTTTTTATGCAAAAAGATTTTTTTTTAGAATTTATAATCATTTATATTATTTTAATTAATTCAATCTGGTTCGTATAATCTGGGTATAATACATATTAAAAGTTATTAATATCGCTCATTTTTGTATGGTACGTTGTACAGAAAATGAAAGAAAGATAATGATTTTTCAGTAACAAACTAGTTTTCGATTCAAGAACTTTCTATGTTTTGACAGAAATATTGTGGAGCATGTAAATAAAGAAAAAATGTACAGTAAGTACATTTTTGATAAAAGAATTTATGCTGAATTCATATTTTACAGTTTTAAGAATGATAAATTATCACATAATTGCTTCGCAAATTCTATGAACTATTCAAGTTCGAACTTTAAAAAAGAATAATTTTATAATATTATAAAATTCTTCAACTTTTGTTACAGAATGTTCGTCTCTATATTATATAAATATTATTATTAAAGTTAATTAAACGGTTTCATGTTTATTTTTATTTATTTATGTTATATATTTTTTATATTGTTACACAATTATGCATGGCGGATCTTTAAAAATATAAAATATAATTTAATATTATAACATAAAATTATATTTCCTACTAAAATATTTTTAATGTATATACAGAGTATTTACAATATTTATATGGGACTATGTATATACAGAGTTTATTTCAGGAAGGTAATTTGATTTTAGTAATTAGTGCTGAAGTAGATTAACTATTTAGTTCCTGTAGTAGTTGGCCATATGGGCATGTTGGCCCAGTCGCGATATTTTTTTAACTTTTCGTTAGGTGGCATTTTTCAGTCCAGCCAACTATGTCCTGCTTCGGTTTTCTCCTCCAACATCAGCACCATTGAAGTCGGAGTGTCCGTTAAAGAGTTATTGAGAATTTTCAAAATTTTGCAAAGGTGAGTAAATTTACTCTCTTATAAATAATCGTTTTTTTATTTGTATGTACATTACGTTGTAGATTTTGATATATTATAATTCAGAAAAATAATTGTTCGTACTTATTGTAGGGCATGTTCTTTTATTGAAATACTTTCAGAATAATTCCTTACAGTCATGAAAAACAAAAATAGCGATACGGGGTGAGTTGGCCCATTTGGCACGGGGCAGTTTCGCTCAGCTGGCCAACGTGTCCCGTAGGAATTTGCTCTGGGGTTTTGGAATTTTGATAGTTTTAATGAAAAATTTTAATAAACATTTATTATTAATTAATTTATTTGTTATTAATTAATAGTAAGGAATTATTTAATTAACCCATTAAAGGCCAACGCTCCCGTTGCGGGAACAACAATTTGTTATTTTCCCCCTCAACATATTTTTGAATTATTTAAAAAATACATTTTGTGCCGAAAAGTTAATAGTATGGCGTGTAGTATACATATTTTTTCAGAATGATATATATATATTTACTATTTTTTGCAGATTTAAAAAAAAAAAGAGAATTTTTGGTTTTTAGACTTCTTCAAGTAAAATTAGTAAAAAGAAAAAAGTAAATTCTTTAGTTTTTACAAGTGCAGTGAATATTTAAAGCCAACAGATCATCTAATAATAAATTCCTAATACGAAGTAAATGTATTCATTTAAAGCAATACTAGAAAGGTTTCTTTCGCATGTTCCCACAACGGGAGCGTTGGCGGCTTGTGGTTACATTCCCGTTCCTTTGTCTGCAAGCGCGCTTCCATAAAGAGAGGAACATTTTATATTGGTTTTTCATTAAAAACGGTGTATGCCAGTTCACTTGAATGTGGATTTGTAATATTATACGGAAAAACAGAACCATTGTGAACAAAAAACCCCTTAAAATTTACCTTTATGATGTTCATCCGCAGAAAAAAAAATCTTTAAATTACAATTAAAATGCAAGATGCAAAAATAAAAGATTGCGTTTTGCATGGAAGTAAGTTATTACTAAAACATTAAAAAAGAATTTTGGTAATTTCTTGTAACAGTAAATTTGACCATAAATTAAGATATAATACAGTAGTAGTTGGCAGCTACATTTGAAACTTAAATCCATAGGTAGATTCATATACAATATAAAAAAAAAGAAAAAGAAGGATTACGAAAATTCTAAATTGTTTCATGTTATATTAATTGTACTAACGGTGATACTGTTGTAGATGGATTTTTAAATACATGCAGGCCTCTTATTAAAGAGATAATATCTATATATTTTTAAATAATTTGAAAATCGATATTTGGTAATAGTAACATGAAAAGCATTTATTATATTGAAATAAGAGATGTCTCAATTTTCATTTGTAAAACAACTACTTTATTTGAAACAGGTAATAAAGAAAATTCAAAACATCATTTAGGAATATGTAGAGTTATATAGATATCAGTTACGTGTCGATGAAAAAAAAAACTATATTCTAATATAAGTATATGCCAGAAATCTAGGTGTAAAACAAATTTATACATATGTGCGTGTAGTGTTTATTACAACATAATGTTATATCTGAGTTATTCCTTTCAAGTTTCATAGACAATGTGTAGGAAAATAATAATATAGAAAGTGTGACGTTATATTTCTAATATTTTGAATATTCGTTAAAAAAATTGAATGGAAGTGATTTATGAATATTAATATTAAACTTTTATTCCATATATTTTTTGTAATTGTTCATATGTCTGTTTATTTGTTTGCATCATTCCTAAAAATGAAGTTTTATTAAATTTTCTTATCGCAATTGCATTATGGTAGGAGAAAATAACGCGCGTTTCTTTGCAGTTCAGAGGAAGGTTCAACCACCATTAGGCGCCAACGCTCCCGCTACGGGAACATGTTATACATTCTAAACGGTTACAGTTATTAAAAAAATTTCAACTGCTTTATCATAGGGGCATCTTATATATATAAAATATATAAATAAATTTTATTTATTTAACGTACTTAATATAGCGGCGCTTAATGGGTTAACTGAATTTCTGGTTATTCCAGTGAATCTTTTTTTAAAATGTAGTTATATATATTTTTGTTCACCTCCTCCCCAAATTAAATCAGCTGCTCCTGTTGTACAGTTTCGCCCAGCAGGCCAACGTGTCTCGTAGGAATTTCGCTCTGGTGTATTGGAATTTCGATAGTTTTAATGAATTTTTTTAATAAACATTTATTATTTATTTATTTATTTATTATTATTAATTAATAGTAAGGAATTATTTGATTAACTGAATTCCTGGTTGTTCCAGTGAATTTTTTTTTTTAAATGTAGTTATATATATATATATATTTTTTACCACCTCCCCAAATTAAATCAGCTACTCCTGTTGTATAAAAACATTTATAACTTTCATAATTATACAAAAATCATTGTTGGCTTGGCCCACAGGCGTATGTAGATTTCGAAGTTAAGTACTAAATTCACCAATTCAATAATTTTATATACATGCTTGAATAACAACACATTATATGAAATGAAAACTTCTTACCTGTGGTAGTTATTCGTTGAAACTAAATAATCCTTTGTGTCTTTATAATCAATAAAGGGCAGTTTCAGGAAACAATTTTTTAATTATCAAAAAATATATTTTCTTTTAAGAGACATGTTTTTCCTTCAACAGACAGAATAGAACTACAATTCCTGATCCATTAATAAAGATCAGCAGTTCAAACAAAAAAATATAAAAAAATTACATCATCCAACGTAATTATTCAAGCACATCGCTATATCGTATCTTATTACATTATCTAAATCACATTATACCAATAATAAATCATGAATGTGATCGATAATATTTATATTTCATGATAAACAAACTGTTTTTTTTATACTTGATTAGGAATTAAAGTTTTATATAAATGAAAATTATCACTTTTTTCAAAAAATCTGGAATTACCCAAAGCATCGTGAAGCAATATTACATTTTACTGACAAAAATTTTAAGGGAATTAAGCGTTAGAAATACATAATAACGAAAGAAAAGTATTATTGCACTTAACAGATGTACAGAGGCCTTGATACAATTTATTTATCATCTGGTGTTTATAATATGTCACCTAATTAATATGAATGATTTCTTAAATTACTGTACTCTAAGATTTACGATATTTTAACACCTAGCATACCTTTATTAAAATTTTTTACTGTTCCGTAATGTATTAAAGACATTTTTATGAGAAAATAAAAGCAATTTTTAAAGCAATTTTTGGTCGAAGTTAATAATTTGAATAACTCACAGTTTTAATATTTAACATTTTCATTTTAATTTAGGAGGGTAATTGTGTTTTCGTTCGCAAGAAATAAAAATTAAGATTCGGTAAAATTTTTATCACTTCTTAAACTTCTATACCATTAGAACATTAAATAGTAGCGTGGGTCAACTTAGCCCGCAATCGGGGCAGGTTGGCCACAGCTACTTGGTGTCAATTTGAGCTTCGAAACTAATACTTACAGTTAATATTTTCAAGTTTTACTATTGTGACTTCTTCCTGAAAGTACACTGATAGTGGTAACATAAAAAGAAAGTTAAAATGTTGAATTGTAATTTCTTTTAAATTATTAGAAGAAAAAGCGGACTAACTGTCCCCGGTCTACACTACACGAGTTATCTATATGTTAGCGAAATGAGGTTTTTGCAGGAAGATCTGAAAAGACCTCCATTAGCATCTAAGCACAGACCAATACATTGCCGAGGGTGTGTATTGAAACATCTTTTATTTAAAATTGTAAAGTTCTATTAGTAATGATGTAAGTAAAGGTTTTAATTATTAAAAAAATATTATAATTTAATAACAGCTGAAAAATACTTAGAGTTTTTATGCACTGTAAAATATTTATGTAACATTACTACATAAAATCGTTGGAAACATGCTGCCTCCAATTCTATGGAGTAAGTTATCTTATATAATGGTGTAATTTAAACTGAAATAACTGGTGTAATATCACACATTAGTGATACTTAATACCAGTTATATTGGTTACATTACTCTATAAAGTAGAGGCAGCAAGTCTGCGATCAATTTTATAGAGCAACACTACATAATTTTTTGCTGTGTGTATTGGAATGTTTAAACTGAGTATTATATCAGTATACGTAACCGAAATACAAAAATCTGGTTTTAAACAACAATGGTTTTCGGTCGGTAATTATATTACTCCGTAGATAATAAGCATTGGTACTCAGGTCAAAATTTCAACATTCAAAATGCTAAATTATCACTAATTCTTATTTTATTTATGAGACTAGGAGTCCGTAATAATTAAAACATAATTATCAATTAATTGACTCATCCGAATGCCCGATCGTTAGCTTGAAAAACTTTGCTTAGTTTACGTTTAATTTATCTAAAATATTTCTGTTACGCTTAATATTTTTATCTGATGACTAATTGCTCTTTAGTTTAACACATTTTTGCGATTGAAATTTTGCTTTTTAAAAAAAGTATAATTCTGAATAATATTATAATTTAATAACAGTAGGAAAACACTTAGAATCAAAGTTGTTTTGTACTGGAATGTTTAAACTGTGTATTATATTAGTATACATTACATAACCGAAAAAAAAAAAAAATCTGGTTTTTAAACAACAATAATTTTCCGTCTGTGATTGTACTATTTTAAAGTCATCTTCATTTATCACTTCTTTCATACTCTTGCCAAAGTTTTAACATTTAAAATACTAAATTATCTATAATTAATAATTTATGTATGAATTTAGTAGTCCGTAATAATTTAAATGTCATTATTATTGATGTGCCCCAATCACCCGCGCGCTCGTTAATTTGCTTAGTTTACTTTAATTTATCCAAAACATTTCTTTTGCGTTTAATATCATTATCTCATGCCTAATTGAATTTTAATTTAACACTTTTGCCTTTGAATGTTTGACCTTTTTTATATTTAAGTTTTATTATTTTTTTGATTGATTAAATTTTATTTTCGGTCACATATATTTATATATAAAAGAAAAGTTTCAGTTGTTACATCACTGTTTTCATTCATTAATAATTACTTTTTTTGTAAAGAAGAAATCATTGTAATTGAAATCTATTTCGACTTTCGATTTTCGAAGGATTTACACGTTTTAAATCATTTTTGTGTCAGGGAATGAAATGCCGCGATAGTGTTTTTTCTGGACTATTTGAAATGCTGTTGTACATCGGCTGTTGATGCAGCGACGGGGATTTCGTATCCAGATAACCCTGCGAATCGCAAGCAGCTGATGTAAAGCAGAATAACAAAAATATTAATTTCAATAAATATCCTGTACCAGATTTATTCGTTTTTGATTATTAGCATAACTAAGCAGGTACATAAGATGAAAATTTAATTTGGTGTAGTTCTGAAGTTTGCTGCGAAACTGCGAAAATTTTTAGATTGGCCCATCCGACTTCTTTTTCAACTTATCATCTAATTTACAGCAAAGTTATACTAATAAAAATTACATTACAACACTTTTATTACTGCTAAATTTAAGTCTTTAAAAAAAGAATACATCGCATATTTTTTAACAACGATCAAAAATTCGAGATTTAGCCTAGATATAGAGTGAGATTATTTTTAAATACTCTCTAAAAGTATCTGAATGATAAGGGATTTTTCATAAATTGTCATTTTTAATTTTTAATTTTATCTTAATTTATTTTTTTAATATATGTTTTAATTCTTCTTGGAAAACCACCAGAAGGAGTTTATTCCAAGGGAGAAAAAATCAAAATAGAAGCATTTGTTCCAAATCTAGTGTTTGACATTCATTCAATACTAACCCCTTTACTGAAAGTCTGTTAATAAATGAGATCACTGTATGGCCGATATTTTCTTGTATTTTCACGATAATTGACTGAATTTTTTAAATGAGTTCCTCCATAGAGTTTACTATTAAATCATGGAAAAAAAATCTGTTATTGTTCGCACATGCGCAGATAAAGAAAATTACATAAATCTGCTCATTTTGCATTAAATGTTTAATATATTTATATTACAATTGCACTATGTTGTTTCTATTACGTTTTGCCGAAATTTCTAAACTTGGCTTTAAATTCACTTAAAGCCTTGCATGGTATAATTAAGAAACGTGCAAGAAATTTTAGATTTCTTTTAAAAATCGCTATATCTCCATGGATAAACGTACTATTCTTTCATAAATGAATGCTCACATTGCACACAGTCTACATATTTATATGCTGTAGCGATAGATAATCTCGTGCATTTTATTTTTCAGGGTGATACCAAATATTATTATTTTTCTTTGATTTTTTGTTGGACCAATAATTCTTCTCTTAATGACATCGACGTTGTTAAATATTGATCCAAACACATTCTTTGTACTCTTGAAGTACCAGAAGGATTCGACAACTATATCTTTAAATATTCGACAAAATGTCTAAAATCGGAGGTGTCCGGTGATTAATCGCCGTAAAGTGTATAACCTTAAAAGAAGGATAAAATGAGAATTTAACGTTAAATATGATACACACATTAGACAAATATTTCATAAATAACTTGTATCTATTTTTAGTCAAATTTTTGTTATTCATTTACATGTCGGAATTTATCACAGCTGTATGTATATTACTATTCTTGTATGTATATTACTATAAATGTTTGCCTCGTAAAACTAAATTGAAGTTCGTGTTCTATTACATATTTCAAATATTACATATATAAATTATCTCTATACAATTTTATGTTATATGGTGTTGCAATGTAATATAATCCTTGTTAATGGAAAACATCGTTAAGACTGTTCAAAGATATTCTTAGAAATTTAAACGAACGATTGATCCAGTCATTTGAAACGTCTTGAGACATCTGGATATTGGTATTGTAAGAGAACGATTTCATAATTCAGATTATGTATTTTATTAAACATAACAAAAAGCGTTTACTTGAGAACAAATGAGAATTTACATCTAATGCATAATTCATTAATAGTATATAAATGTTTGATTTATCAAAATTGCGTTTTTTGAACATTTTATAACTCATTATACTATACATTTTTTTAATCTTAGCAAATAAAAACAGTATATTAATTTATTTTGAAATTTCGTTATCAAAACGGGTATAACTGTTTAACATTTATATCCCATGAAATTGATTAATTCTTTAAATCAAAATTATTTTTTTTTCAAACATGTTTTTTTATAATACAAGCAGACTCGAGGGATTTTGGCCGATTCTGGATTCTAACTTTAAATATATCTAAACATAATTTAACAACAATATACAAACGAACCTGTCGGTGAGAGCAACAATGCGTTTGGTATCGCATTGACAATAAGGCAACTAATATATTGTTGGGGTCTTGAGTAAGACCTGTTTTTTTTTTTTTTTTTTTTTTTTTTTTTTTTTTTTTTTTTTTTTTTTTTTTTTTTTTTTTTTTTTTACAAAAAAAAAAAAAAAAAAAAAAAAAAAAAAAAAAAAAAAACATTTTTGCAAAATATCCTCATTTGAAACAAATCAAAAATTATCTTAAAAAAAAAAAAAAAAAAAAAAAAAAAAAAAAAAAAACTCTCTACCTGATGCGTTTAGCAATTCCCAAGAAACTTTAATGCAAATAGGAGAAAATTTTGATTTGAACGTTTGAGTTCTGATTCTTTTCTGGGTGCCTAAATTTGAAAACTTGGTCAACTAGGAAAATTCCTAAATTGTTCTGTTTAATTTAAAATAACAAAAATTTAATTAAAAAATATAAATCCTGCACAAAAAGTATATTAGTACCTGTCTTCGTCTAAAGAAATTTCCAGAGCATTTCGTATTAAAAACATACCTATTCATCATCAACAAAGAAACAGACAAATAAACCATTACATACAGTCTTTTATTAGTATATATAAATTAACATTTTTCGCAGCTGCAGAAATCTACCAGGAATGGCAAACCAGTATGTAGTTAACCCCAGAGCAGTCGTTTTCAGAACGTTATTAGTCGCGCTCGGTCTTTTTGCCGACAGCTCACCGCATACAGAAAATGTTAAATAAAAAACATTTTTCACTTAATATTCAAAAACTATATTTAAATAATGTTAGAAAATCGCTATTTACTTAAATTACACCTTTCATTCATGAGATTTGGTATAATGGGAAAAAGTAAAAATGAACTGACCTTAGTGATCGTTGCGCAGACTTTTTCACCATTTTCAATTTTGCTTATAAAAGTGTACCGGAAGGAAAAACACAGATATCTTCTTACTTCACTATGCTGGTGGAGAAACATTTAACCGATTTGTGCCTGAATTTTTATTTTCTGAAACTTGTTGGATTAATCACTTAAAAGTGTTAAAAAAAGAACTGGAAAAATACAAAAAAAAAAAAAAAAAAAAAAAAAAAAAAAAAAAAAAAAAAAAACGCTAAAATTTGTTTGTATTTATTTCTTAAAATATAAACGTACTAAATATGGGAATATGCATAATATTTGTGATAATATAAAATTCATAAATATATGTTTTCACTAAATTTATATAAAATAAGCTTTTAAATTGTATATTATATACTATAATTAGTATTTTTATTAATTACTAAAAAAATATAGATATTTCTTTACAGAGACTTAATAACATTATAAGTATTAGTAATAATAAACTAAGAATAATCGCATTTAAGACTTAAAAACAATTTGTTCCATAATCATCGGGAAAAGTACAGTACACAAATAACTGTCTCATAAATTGCTAACAAAAATATCTACAGTCGTGGAAAAAAAAGAAAACACCCCCTACTAACTCCTCGACAAATTATCGTTACTGGTACCGAACGATTGGAAATAAAGTCTACTTTTAAATGATATAGATAAAATTTGCTTAGGGGGCTATCTACATATTAAAACGAACCATAACTTTGTTTTTTTCAATAGCAGTACACAATTCTGACAGCATAAATGAACTCTACACCCTTCAATTAGCTTAAAAACAAATTTTTATGCAATTCGTATCATAAGTTTCGGATAAATTAATTATTTTAAAACTAGCGTATTTTAAGGGCTGTATCCAAATTAAAGTTCGGAACTCGATTGTCAACCGAGAGAGCTCCCATCTTGATCAAGGCACCTTAAGAAGTCAATGAAGCCTGCTAGATTACAGGACAGCAGAAAAAATTTCAAAATATCTAGTCACTTCTATTATAGACGGCCTCTTAAACCATCATTTTGCCCCTTTTTAAGCATAATTTAAAAACTACTTGGAACAAAAAATGTGAAATTTTGGATTTCCATAAAGCAGGACTTAATAAATCTAAATCCATCAAAAAAATTATAGGTTGCAATTCATATTTTTTTCGAATATGAATTTCATAATTCATAATTCATATCATAAAATTATAACAATTGCAAATTCAGCGTATTTATGTTTGGGTATATTAGTATTATTGCTGCTCAAAAAATTAGCACATTAGGAGCATAATTTCTGGAGATATAAATAAAAATATGAAAATGTAATTTAACATTAGAAGCACTCAATTTTGAATGTTTATAATTCAAAATCTTATCTTTCAAATGGCTTGAAATATGGTGTCTAGGCATAGTTTGAACCGAAGATTTGAAATATCTGATTAAAATTGGGTATTGTCATTGAAAAAAATGAAGTTTGGGTTCGTTTTAATATGTAGATGGCCCCCTAAGCAAATTTTATATACATCATTCGAAAGTAGACTTTATTTCCAATCGTTCGGTACCAGTAACGTCCTCCTACGATAAGTTGTTGAGGAGTTAGTGGGGGGTGTTTACTTTTTTTTTTTTTCCACGACTGTACCTATTCGTGCCTAGCGCCCTATATTTTGAATGTTACAAAAATGCATAAAAAATAGGCTGAACACATAATTTCAGAATTTAAAAAAATGCGTATTTCAAAGAAGTCTACAGGACTACGATTATGACTGATTTATTTGGATAAGTAGTAGAAAAAACAAAAATTAACTTACTTTTTACATTTCGCCATCTTAAAAAAAGAAAAAAAAATTATAAATTCCGAAAAAAGCCTTCATTTTAAGAAAGTAAATATCCATCTTATACTAACATCTTTCGGTAACAGATAAAGACATTTATAGATAATCTTTTCATAAAGCTTTCATGCTATAAAGAAGAAGAAAATTATACAAATTTATTAAAATTCGAAACTTCCCAAATATGGGACGCTAGGCATAAATGGGTTAAAGTGTGCTACAAGGTTGCTCTCCATTCTATTATTAAGGTGATATGAGTTATGAGAAGATAATTTATATCGCCGGGAAAAAGACGGAGACTGTCGGGTATAGGAAATACTGTCGGGTTAAAACAGAAAAATAAACATTTAGATGCCAATTGGTTGTATGAGCAAAAGAACACGTATAGCTACAGAATTACTTATTCAGCTATATAAGATCTATAAACGATAAAAATAGGTTCTCTATAAATGTAACTACCATTGTTTGTGTATTAATTCTTCAATATTTAGTATGTTTAATGTAATGTGTATGGTTATTATTTGTAAATCAAACAGTGATATGTAATAAAAGGTTCTCTGCATTTCATTTCCTCAAATGCTGTATCGACACAAATGTGACAAATATATTGGTAAGTACTAACATACATCATACATACTCAGTAACTTGTTTTTAATGCCTACCATGCAGGTATGGGTTACGTATATGGAAATTGCCAAATTTCCAAACATGTAAATGCATATCAACTAGCGTGCATTTAGTCGTACGTTTCCTCATATGTTTAATAGCACATTTGAGAATGAATAACTATAATAGTATTATAACAATATATATAAAAACACTATAAATTTATATAATAAAATAATTTTATAATAAACCGATTAAGTAAAATAACGCTATAAAAATTGATAAAATATCTTTATTTAGATTAACAACCGTCTTATCACACAAACGGCGACATTTTCAAAATCATTCATGTTAGAAATATTTTTACAAAATTTAAAAATAATAACTTGGTAAACAATGTCACGAGACATCATGCATAATGAAAAGCAGTGCAAACATAAAATAAAATGAAATTGGATATATATGGAGAGTGGATTAATTTTTAGTATTGTTACTAAAATTGCATACCATCTCTTTGAAAATTAAGGGAAATCCCGGGAGACCGAATCATTGCAAATATTCTCATCTTTACAGCTTTGGCCTGATTATGCTACAAAGACCCTTTACAGATCGATTATTTTAAAAATAGCAGAATAATTTATCCGTCAATATTTTACTTACCATCCATTATCCGGGAATCAATATATTTTTACGCAACGGGAATATTTGCAATCATTTTGTGTCTCTTGAGTTACCTAACATTTGGAAATAGATATCATGCAATTTTAGTAACAATAGTAAAAATCAATCCACGCTCACAAATATGCAATGTCATTTTATTTTATGTTTGCACTGCTTTTCATTATGCATGTTGTCTCGTGACATCGTTTGCCAGTTATTGTTATTTTTTTAATTTTGCTAAAATATTTCTATCATGAAGGTTTTTGAAAATGTCGCCGTTTGTGCGATGAAACGTTCGTTAATGTAATTAAAGATATTTCATCACTTTTGTAGCTTTATTTAGTTTAATCTATAATAATATTTTTCTTAATTTTTCTTTACGTTTTATTCAGATCTTTTAATCTGCTTTAGTTGAAAAAGCTGATTACAACAAAAATATTGTCTAACTTGACATCGTCTATAATATTTATAAGAAAGTGAATAGCTTTCTGAAAATAACCAATTTGAAAATGAATTTAATTATAATTTTTTATTGCTTTATTTAGCTGAATCTATAATAGTATTTTTCTTAATTTTTCTTTAAGTTTTATTCTGATCTTTTAAACTGCTTTATTTGAAAAAAAAAAAAAAAAAAAAAAAAACTGATTACTACCAAAATATTGTCTAACTTGACATCGTTTTTAATATTTATATGAAAGTGAATAGCTTTCCGTAAAATAACCAGTTTGAAAATTAATTTAATTATCACTTTTTATATCTTTATTTAGCTGAATCTATAATAATATTTTTCTTAATTTTTCTTTAAGTTTTATTCAGATCTTTTAATCTGCTTTATTTGAAAAAAAAAAAAACTGATTACAACCAAAATATTGTCTAACTTGACATCGTCTATAATATTTATATGAAAGTGAATAGCTTTCTGTAAAATGACCAATTTAAAAATTAATTTAACTATAACTTTTTATAGCTTTATTTAGCTGAATCTATAATAATATTTCTCTTAATATTTCTTTATGTTTTATTCAGATTTTTTGATCTGCTTTATTTGGAAAAACTGATTACAACGAAAATATTTTCTAACTTGACATCGTCTATAATATCTATATGAACGTGAATAGCTTTCTGTAAAATAACTAATTTAAAAATTAACTTAAATCCAGAAAATTACAAGACGTACTCTGATTTCTTTTATTCTTGGAAAAAGAAATCCATTATTTTCTTTCACCAAAATATCTTACCTTCAATTGATCTGGCTTAACTGCGTTTTACTATGGCTAACAGAAAATGCCCCAAAGAATTTAATTATCGAACAATTCTGAAATTTTAAATATTCAAAACCTTAAAGAATTTGCTTATTTAATAAGGAGCAGATATCTTTAACCCATTAATTCTCGCTCCCGTGATATTCACGGTCAGTGTCTTTTATTCAGATTAATATCAATTGTTTGATTCCCACCAGTTTTATAAAATAGTATAATTGGTATTATTATGGTATCATTTTACCTGCAATTAAATAAGATGAATATTTCTTTTTTTAAAAAGTGATACCAATAAGCAATTTGAATTTTTAAACCGTAATTTAATGCGACCGTTAAAGGGTTAAAGTGTGGTTGAGTACTTCCATTAAACCTTTCTAGCCTAGTAAATCACATACAAAGTGATTTATATCTCTACGTACAAAATTTGACGTGAGATGGGGAATAATTATATGAGCAATGTTCTTACATGAAAGTTAGACACAAAGATGCATAAATAACATAACGCAAAAAAAGTTCAAAACACCTAATAGCATATCTTGAAATTTCTAATAATGAAAAAAATGTACTTTCTGTACCTATCTGTATTTATTACCGTGTATTATTTCGTATAAAAATTCACTTGCTCTCTTTTAAACAATAAATATAGCGTGATTTTTGGTGTGTTTATTAATTTTAATTATCCTCAAAGAAATTACAACGATTCCCCACTGCATGTGTTAGAAAATTATAATTATGACGCAAATTTAGTTTTGAAAACCAAAAAAGTTTAAAGTCTTTGTTAATGAAATGCTTTTAAGATATCGCATTACTTTACCCAAAACAAAATAAGTTAACTTATTTTCTTCTCATTAAAAGGTTTCTACTCTCTCTAACAGCAAACTTTACAAAAATTAAAAGCATGATAAGGAAAAATAATTATACCTAATTGTTATATTAATACAAAATACATAATCTCTGCACAGCTCTGCAACTCATGGATATTTAAGCACTTAAATTCCATATGAAGACAAAGTGATAAAAAGCTAAGATAATGACTTCCATCATTCGTTTAAAATTATATTTGAGTAAATTATTATTTTATTATAAATTACTTAAACTCCTAAATAGATATTTAAAGGATTATATTGGAGATTAAAGTTAAATGTAAAGACGATAATTTACATATTCCTCGTTTTTTGTTTAAGTGAATTAAAAAAAAAATCCTTATTTTAGTTGTTTAACATTTAAATATGAAAAGTGGCCTTATATATGGCTTGTAAAAAACTTTTAAACCTCATCAAAAGTGTATTTTTGAAAGAATAAAGTAGGAAAAATCGCATTGCGAAAAAAAAAAAACTACCTTGACTGAAAATACACATTTTTTTTCTTATTTATGCAATCACAATTCTTTTTATATTGAATACAATTTAAAATTATTAAATAGCAAAATAGAGCAAAAATTGCAAGATTCTGATTATGTAGTAAATACAATAAATAATAACCTGTATTAAAAAAATAATGTAAAAATTCACAAAATCTAATCTTTTAGATCAATTTTTACAGGCACTGAATAACAATTTTTCTTTTCATGCATTCACAAAAAAAGTTTTTAAGATTATTAAACCAATATATTTAGCATTCAGAAATATCATACATCAGAAACAGTTTAAGGCAATACAATGTTTAACTGTTCGATAAATTGCATCACTGATAAATATGTAATTTTCATTCATGCATCATTCATGAGAAACAAATATTAATTGGCAACAAAACTTTTACCAGCTCTTTAAATGATTCCTCATACTTTATTTAGTTTAGTAACAGGCTATTTCTTAAAATTATAAAGATATTTTGTAAATTTCCCTTAGTGATTAAGGGTTGAATTCTTAAAACTCATCTCTGAAATTTAGACAAATATAACGTTGATTTTCTTATGCAAAATAATTCATTCACATAATACCAAATCTGTACGTTTATAACGTGTCGCTCTTTAGTCGTATTTTTTCCCCGTAGTAAACCAACTATACTAAAACAAAAAGTGTTTTATTTGTTTATGGAATTTAATTTAAATATATTTAAATGCTATTGCTTTCAAAAAATTATTATCCTATCGTGAAATGCAAATTCTGGAAAAAATATCATGAAGTTATTTATCAAACTGAAACACTGAAATTTTGGAATTGATATTGCTAAAGTATGTAAAATAGTTTTGTTTAAGTATGCACCTAATAATTACTATGACATAAAAGGCAAATAGCGTATTAAAAATACATTTACAAAGTCACTCATTTCAATTGCATGTAAAATATTGTACAAATGTATAGAAAATGCAGTTTAACGCTTTATTGGATTTATTTTTACACTAAATTGTTTATAGATTTTTTTTTTTTTTTATCACATCCAATAAACCAGTATCTTTTATAAATGAAACTTTATATAAAATTGAATCTTAATCCAGAAAATTTAAGATTAAGCACAGTTACACTTTTTTAGGTTAAAGTAAGTTTTTTTTATTTTCTAATAATAAAAATAATACAGCATTTACAATGTTTTATAATATGAAAGGCTTTTGATATGATTAAAAATTACTTTAATATGGATATTTTATTATGATGATTTTTATAAGAAATTTTATTAAAATCTGTGTAACTTATTACAATCTTCACTTCAATCATTAAATTACTTCTACAATACAAAAATGCAAACTACTAAGTATAAACCTAACTTACGTGCATAATGATGGTTGATCAAACTATACCCTATATAGCTTTCGATGTACAAAAAATACTGCCGATGAAGATAATATTGAAACTTAAAAAACTGCCACCAAATGCTGGCAATCTTTGATTGTCGCAAAGACTTTATTAAACTCTGGCAAAATACGTTCTTTCCAAAATCGGCTAATATCTCAGAGCATGTGGTATCGATTCGAAATTCAAGTTTCATAAAGCGAGAACTCCAGTCTTGTTTTCCTAGATGAGTCAGAATGTGACTCAAATTCACTCTAAACAAAATTCAATCACAATTTTGAACTCCGAAGATTCAACATCATGCCTTAATTAACAGAAAACTACAGCAAAATCACTGACAGCAAATTCAGTTAGGCACAAATTTCCTTGAGACAGTTTAAGAATAGTCAAGGATAAATGTCGCATTTACGTACACATTTTAGATTTTTGTGATGTACTAACACGTTTGATATCAAACAAAGACTAACTTTCTAAAACGTTGCCGGTTCTCGCAACATATATATTCTTAAGGGGTCTCAGGACTTTTAAAATTGGAAAAAATGAAAAAAAGGACCATTTTCAACATTTAATATCTTAAAATGTATTCGATATCAAGACACAATTTTAAATGGTAATGAAAGATACAAGTGTGTTCTTTCATTTCAAGTATTTGAAAAATTGCAAGATGCAGAATTAGCATTTACAGGGGGCTCAAAACTGTCAGACATTTGACGAGCAGAATATCGGCATAACAGCTTATGCGCACGATTACAAAATAAATTTTGCAACTAGAATGAAAATTTGTATGCCTACATATACCTCAGATTATAATAATTACACTGAACCTAAATAAATTTGCATTTAAAGCATTTTTATATTTTTAATACAAAGTCGTATTTAGCTAATGAAAAATTTAGAAAATTTCTACAATATAAACCCCTAAAAAAATATTTTCTTTTTACAATAGAAAATAAATTTTAGGTTCAGTTTATACAGACTAACATGAAACATATGTTTTGAAAACTTCATGAAAAAATATTCAGAAGTTTTTGAGATATCGTGCGCGTTATACCCAAAAACGTCATTTGGAGAAAAGTGACTTCAAAGTTTTGGAAACATCGCTTCAGCTATTGAGCGAGTATAATTCTAAATGCCATAACTTCTATTCTAATGGGAATTTAAGGATAACAATTATATCAAAATGTTCCGAAAACATGGAAGTTTAACATCTAAAAAAATTAAAATTTCGAAAATTTTAGAGCTTTAATAGTCCTGAGACTCCTTAAATTCTAGAATACAATTTTTGAGATATTTAATAGTAACTCACACATGCTCTCTTTTATAATAGTTTAATATTTTATGTTATTTTTTTATTCCATCCATATTTCTTATGTGTAACATGTGTAATATCTTGCACATTGGTACTGTTAAAATATAATTTTGATGTAGGTATTTTTATTAATTTTTCGTTATTCGTATTATTCGTCGTTCGTATTATTATTTATCGTAATTAACTCTGAATTTTTTGCATGTTGAACCAAATTTTCGCAAATATCAATTATTCTTTCCAAATCTACCTCCTCTTAATTACCAGTACATCGTACACCGAGCATCACTCGGTGATTTTTTTTATTCTGCGATAATATTGCAGTGAAAAAAAAATATGTATTTATTATTTAAGCCTATTTATTTCTACATGAAAATGTCATTTCTACTTTCTAAAAATAATAATAACACATACTAAATATTCGTTTTTTGATCTTTTTATTTATTGAGAAATCTATATCCCTTTCTTAGAATTTTCTAGTAAACCATTTTGTTAAGTATTTCTGCAGTCTTTTAAATACTAAATTGATTGGTTGTTGGTGTATTCAGTACTTCTTTCCATTCAACATTCTGAGTGTGATGTGGATTTTCCGTAGGTAGAAGTACCTTTAAGTTGTTTTGCCTCTTATCCCTGGAAAAAGCAACGTAGAGCATTCTATGCATAAAAGCAGGTGTCCCTAATTCGACGCCAACATATTCGAAGGTCTGACTTCGAGCTTTATGTATAGTTATTACAAATGCTGGCCTCACAGGAAATTGATGCCCTTGCATCGTTCATCCAAGTTGACCTCTGCTTCAATCGAGAGTTATTCGCGGAATATGTACTTCGATACCTGAATATTCTCCTGTTATTATTTTTGCTATGATTATGTTATTTCAAAGATCTTTAACAATTAGCCTTGTTCCATTGCAAAGGCCTTCTGAAACATCTAAATTTCGCAATAGTATGATTATTGCGTTATTTTTAAGCTTTAACTCATGAGGTGGCAAATCGGCTATTTCGATGGAATTGAGAAATTCCGTCGTAAACTGGACTGCTCCATCAGGTTGATCTTTGACGGAATCGTAGCTTTGGTAGATTTTATACTCTCCAGGAAGCTTCTCAATAATTTCGGCGTTAATCTTGCTGACATATTTATTTAATGGCGCAAAGATAGCTCGATCCTTTATTTCTTCATAACTTCCTTTCTTTAAGCAGTTTCCAAAGACTTCATCAATGAGACGACCATTTGAAAGTATATCTACGGATAGTTTGATTTCACCGATCGCGTTCTCAGGTAGCTCCCCACTTCCAAGTTTCAAAAAATATTTGGCAAATTACTTTTCGTTCAAAATCAATGCTCATGTTATCTGTTAATGAAATTGAATTGAAGTGGTGCCACATCTCACTTATTTTGATTGATAAATACAATATTTCACTTCTCTTTGATCGTATTTGGACGGGTAGACATTGACAAAAGTCCCCTCCTAGGACCATAATCTTTCCACCAAATGACAAAATTGGATTTCCAATAGAGCGCAGCAATTGATCTATGTTGTGAAGTCCGTATTTTGGCAGCATAGGAGCTTCATCCATCAAAAATACATCAACTTTGCTGAGTTCGACTGCTTTAGCGGATCTAGGTTTCTTGTTGGAAATTTATTCCGTTGTCAATGGAAATTTAAGTCCAAAAGTCTTGTGTGAAGTACTTCCATCAGGTAGCATAATAGAAGAAATCCCAGTGAATGCCATGCACTTTACTTTATGCTTTTGTCCTGAAAGGATGTAATAAATAATTTTGTATACAAAAGTGTTTCCAGTGCCTCCAGGTACATCAATAAAGAAACATTTTGATCGAGGAGTTGAATCGTTTACTGAATGTAAGATGGTACCAACAATTTCAATTTGTCTCCCTTTAAGAAGTTGATACATATGTTCTCCAATAGAAATAGACTCATTGGTGTTAATAGTTTCTTCATTTAGCACGTTCTTGTATCCATCAATATCGTCCATACCAAGTTGATGATCCCAGTATAGGAAATTCCTACCTTCAGTAGCTTCTCTATTTAACTTGAATGCGATAATTCGATAAGCATGCTTAAGAGCTTCTGCGACAGAATTAACCATCCGTCCTGTTTCTCGGATGAAGTCTTCTGCCAAATGTTTCTTAAACATTTTCCATAGCCGTCTTTGATTTTCAGAATTCCAAAAATGAGAATCTGTATAAACAGCGTTCTCATGACTTTAGGCATCATAGACATAGGAGATTCTCGCAGACTTTCGATCCATTGTTGGTCATCGTAAGTTAGTTCACGAACTAAACAAACTTGTTTATATGATACATATGTAATGCCGTGAACTGTTAGCATATCTTCGAAGCTTGTTGTATTCTTAACATGGTACTGCAACATTCGTAAGTGGTAGAGTTCTGGCTGGGAGATGAAATTTACGTTATGTATTCGACCAATAACGCGTAAACGGCGACTTCTCTGAATCCATTCGTTGGATTTTCCATCCCATTTGAAGTATTCAGAAATTTGCCAATCGTAGTGATATATAACTTCTTGAGAATTTCCGTTCAGAAGATTCATTTCTTCTATTTGTTTTGGGATTCGATTATGCCGGAAATATGCCTCTAATGTTGAACCTTTCTGACCCGCATCTGCTAAATCTTCTTGTGCTGGATCGATGTTTGCAATTCGAAATTGACCTCGTAAATAGATATCTAAGCGTTGAACAGAATGTCTTTTCTTTTGAATCTCGTTGCCAAATAACCGCCAACATGCTTCTGGTGGAGTGATACATCGACCTTCAGTATAGGTGTCTACTTCATTCTACACAAGTTTTCTTTGTTTTCAACGATCTTTATTGTTGCACAATCATGCCCTTTGTAGATATATTTGTAGATATATTTGTAGATATATTTTACAGCACGAATATTTCCTAAATATTCAACGTTTATATGACACTTCTATGTCTTCAACAGATATGCAATGTATGGAGTTACGTGACGGTTATCTCTTATTATTTTGCAACCATTTATATCCTTTCGATAAACAGCATGCTCGTGCGAAAATTCTAAACTATGTTGATCCAACTGTGGATTATATGTACGTCGATAACTTGGTTTTTCATCGTCCGCTAAAGAAGTGATTTCGTTCAGCATTTTAGGATAGTTGAAGCGACATTTCATGCACCCATTTTTATTAATAATACACGGTGCATTTTAGGTTTAGTTTACCATACGGATTGTGAATCATCCATTTTAGCACCAGATTTCGTAATTCAGGATCATTGTTAATGAGAATTTCCGCTGAAATCAGGTCACCAAGTTCCTATGGGTTACGAAGTCTGTCTTCAGGAGCCATAATCAGCAGCAGATGCATATGTGGGAGGCCACGTTTCTGGAATTCTATTGTATAAACGTAAGCGGCAACTTTTCCAAATACTTGTGTTTTGTCCAATTCTTCCATAATATCATTGAATTTAATTTTACAAACTCTAGCAACGAGATCAGGTCTATCTTGAGCAGGTTGCTAATGTATTATTCCATTTTCCAAGACAACTTTTGATGCCTCTTTAATTTCTGTCCATTCAGGATTTGATGTCACAGTGATAAAGAAATCTGGCGATCCATATCTGTAGACAATGGCCATCGCATCATCGATTTGTTCAACATAGTATCGCGTCGATCCAATGAATGAAGATGGCAGTATTATCTTTTCACCAACAACGGCATTTTTCTTTTCAGCGAGTGCCTTAATAATGTGGGTAATGCCAGAATATAGGTCAGCAAGAATTTTTTTTGATTAGCCTTGATCCATTGGATGCAATCGCGCTCTACTCTGATGTATGTATCAACGAGGTATTGTTGGAAAAGGCGACCACCAAAATGCAAAGTGTTGAAGTTGATTTGGCGTAAATCTGCACCTATAATAGCTGTTTCTGGAGAAAGGTATTTAGTAAGTTCAAGTCAAAAAGCAATTCTATATTGTGCTAATTCTAGTCGAGTAAGATGCTGACGACTTGTAGAAGGTGTTTGCACTTGTAGATCCACAGAATAGCCAAATGTTATTTTGGGGTAAAATAGTGGATACGTGAATGGTTCTATCACTTTATTAATATTACGCAAATTGACAATTTTTTTTCCACGTTGATGTACCACCATTTCGTTATCTGGAAAGCTTTGATCGGCGTTGAGTGTAAGCACGGCGCATACATCATTAGTCATAGGGACATTCAAACTTCTGTAATCAGCATTTTCTTGCATTGTAAACAGAAGTTTGACATATGGAGCTTTTATTCCTTCTGCTTTAGCATGTCGATTCAATTCTTCTTCAAATTCTCGCATTATCATAATTGATTGTGCAAACATATTTTGAGACCGAATAATATGCACTAAAAGTTCCATTAAATGTAGTCTGATTCCATGGTTGAGAGGATATTTTATTCTTTCGTTAACAGCGTCTTCTAAAATTAAAAGGTACACCTGGCCATATTGCGGTCGTTCGAATTCGCCTTCACTCTTTTGTGTTAGACGAACTGCCATATTCATCTCATGATAAACTTGTCCGACGGCGACAAAGCTGTAAATACCATAGCTGTTAATTGTTCGATCATCATGTGCCTTAAATGAAGCCAAAGCAAAGCATGAATTTAAATTGCGAATTTTTTTGTGGAAATTTTCAGCAAATGGATGGCATTTTAAAAAGAGACGCACCAATTCATTTGGAAAAATGGGGAAGTCAAGCTTAATTCGTCCATGTAAGCAGAAGTCGCCAAATGAGTCCTGGTTAAATTGATTAGAAACACGTTCTTCTGGAAAATGAATTGCTTTGCAATGCATTCAATGTTAAAAGAACCCAATTTTTGGAATGTTGCTTCTTTGTTAACTGCGCACTTCCATGTTCGCATTCGTTTCTTTACTAAAATTTGCAGGCGTCTTATGTTACGTCGTTTTTGCTCATCTAAATCTTGATCTTGTCGCTTATTTATTTCATTTGCTATGTGCTGAATGGAACAATTCTGCATTTCACGTATGGGTTGATTGCGGATTTCGTTTGTTTTGCCAATACTTTTCCGTCTTTTTAATATACACAATTGATCTAATTCTTGGGATCCAGATTCATTAAGACAATAAATCATATCTGCGATCTTTTGTTGGTTTCTTTCTTTAGCAGCACGCATTGATCTTGACGTTGAAATATTATTTTCAATTTCAGTATTTCTAATCGGACTCGGCATTCTTTCGTTAATGTTGAATTCTCGTTTCTTTTAGGGCGTCCTGCAGACATAATGAATTTGCAGTTATACTAATTAAATTTAAATAAAAATGAATACTTTAGTTCTAACTTCACAGTATTAGAAATATTTACATTTTTCAGTAAACATAGAAAAGTTATAGTTACTAAATACTAGTAGAATATCAATAAGTCATGGAGTTAACGTTTGTATTTACGGCTCCTAGACTTAGCACGGTCAGAAATTAAAAGTCAGAGAAAATGATGTCATAGATTGGCAAAAGTTGAGATATTTCACTTTTAAATAGAAAAATTACTTGTTTTCTTTTAAATATAGTGTCATTTATTCAGAATGGGGAAAAATATATAATTTAATTTTTTTTATTCCGAAGCATTTATTTCAGTACGTAAATAATATATTTTAAAGTAAAAAAAGGAAAAGAAAAGAAAACTTTGCATATAGCCGGAAATTTGGATTGTCATATATGAAAATAAACTATTTTTATATGCATGCGATTTATCAAGCATATCCTGAGTGCTATACTCCATGTTTTATAAATTAAACGATTATTAACAAAATATGTAAAACAACTGCCTTTTACACATCAAATATTAAACATTTTAATTCATATTCCTCCTTATATAACTTAGAAAAGTATTATTTGTGCTGTGTATTTCATTACTTCTGTATATTTCATCGTTTTATTACTTAGGCATTTATTAGCTATGCTGTATATTTCATTTATAAAATAGAAATTAATATTTAAAACAGTAAAAAATAAATAAATATTATAATACTTCTAAATATGTATAACACATTAATTATATGTTTATTTAAATTTATTTTAAATACATAAACTCTTTGATAAAATATTTTGAGAAGGGCTTCTGTAAAGATAATTCTGGCTAAAATCCGTACATTTAATTCAAAAGATATTAAATAAAATTTGTTAGATTTTATAATGTTTTGAAATGTGTTACAAAACGATGTTTTGAAAAATACTTTTAGTAGAATTTTTCCCTGTTGCGAACTCAAATTTAAGCTATAAACTAAATACACAAAAGCAAGTTTATACCTATGCTATAGACTTCACATTAACGCCAGAGTAATTTAGATTATTGATCAATTAGGATTTAATAGAAATTCGTTTACTATTTAAGTGAAGCAATTTAATTTTCCGCTTCACGAATTTTATATTTTGCTTCTCCATTCTCGTTACTTTACTTTGCAAAAAATTGCTTATTTTGTGAATTCCATTTCTAAAGAATAAATTAGCGTTTAAATAAGTTAAAGTAATTTATACTATTTTAGGATTATTAAAATATGAACTAAATATTTAATTCAATTCACGATATATGATAATTCGGCGATGGTTTTTTGAAACCAATAAAATTAATTATCTATGAAAAAAAATTAATTTTTGTTTATTACACAGTCAAATACTTGGTATTTTTTTTACAGAATGATTTTTCATACAGTCATAATTTCATACAAAATATATGTCATGTAAATTACCAACAATTTCTGTTAATCATACATTAAACAAAATTAAATTAAAAACACAATGTTTTCACGGTATATTATTTATAACATGTTTATTCCTAATGGAAATGTGTTATGAAATATTCGAAAAGTGTTTAGAGAAACTCAAAGAACTATTTAATATTCATCAATATCTATGCTAAACAAAAACTTTTGATATTAAAATAATTTTAATAATGTTATATTTAGGAAAATGATTTTCGTAGGTTGTGTTCCTTGTTCTGTACTTCAAATATGAGATAAACTAAATTTTGAGTAAGGAAATCATGATTACTCAAGAGGCCCCATAATCAAGTAAGAGTTATTTTCATTACTAAGCAATTAACAATAACGAGGTTTCAGAAAACTCATATAGTAAAAGCAACCGAATTCTCTAAATCTGTAATATGTATATTTCGCTAATCAATATTAGTTTATTTAGAAAAATAATTTGTATGCTAAATTGCTTTCACAAATAGTTCATTTGTTTTTCAGAAAACCGTCTTAGAACCGTGCATATAATTAAACCATGGAGCTATAAATATTAAAAGGAGACGACATATCAATCTAGTACCGTGCGAGTGTGGAAACTAAAAGACGGGTTCTTTCCCCCTCTCCAGCGTCCGCCATATTTGACTTTTCCGTAGGTGATTTGCGCAGCGAGAAGAAGTCCTTCGCAGCGCAACTCACCGCGGTCAAGTACTGCGAAAGCAGGGGGGTAGCCCGTAAGGCATGGTGGCGTCACGGCGACGTCGTTGTGAAGTCACACTGTGATTTTGTGACCGTCGATGTGACGTCACGTGACGTCGATGTGACGTCATAGTGACTAGAATGCGAGGTCGTTATGGCCGTTTTAGAGGTCGTTTGTGACGTCACATTGTGACCACTCTGTGAAGTCACGGTGTGACAAATTTGTGAAAAATGTGTCATTTGGGACTATTTTGGCATTAACTTTGTGACGAACCTGTGACGAGGGTGACAATGCTTTGAAGTCACACTGTGACCAAATTGTGAAATATGTGTCATTTGTGACGAATTTGTTATAAACACTGTGATGATTTCAAATGAAAATCAAATTTCAAATTAATTGCTTAAAAGGCGCAAAGGCGAACATAGTGAAAAAGATTCCATGCTGGGACTCGAACCCGGGCCATCAGTATAGCGCACTGACATTCTACCGACTAAACCGCATGTAACGATACCCGGACTGGAAAATTTCTCACTATTACATGTTGGCAAGGCTACAAACGCAGCACAAGGTAGAATATTTATCGTGAGCCATCGAGATGGGGCAAACACGAAACTTAATTAAATCGAGCATCGATTGAAACTATATTAATACTTGGAAATTTTTCCAGAGAGAACCATTCGCCTTGCATACAATATTTCAAATGAAAATCAAATTTCAAATTAATTGCTTAAAAGGCAATTTTAATTTGAAATTTGATTTTCATTTGAAATACTGTACGCAAGGCGAATGTTTCTCTCTGAAAAAATTTCCAAGCATTAATATAGTTTCAATCGATGCTGGATTTAATTAAGTTTCGTGTTTGCCCCATGACGGTGGCTCACGATAAATATTCCATCTTGTGCTGCGTTTGTGGCCTCGCCAACATGTAATAGGGAGAAATTTTCCAGGCTGGGTATCGTTCCATGTGGTTTAGTCAGTAGAATGTCAGTGCGCTATACTGATGACCCGGGACCGAGTCCCGGCGTGGAATGTTTTCACTATGTTGGCCTTTGCGCCTTTTAAGCAATTAATTTGAAATTTGATTTTCATTTGAAATATTGTATCCAAGACGAATGTTTCTCTTTGGAAAAATATCCAAGTATTAATATTGTGATGATTCTTGTCATAAACACTGTGATAATTTTAAAGTAAAGTTTTGTTTGAAATATAAAGTCTTATCTTTTTACCATACTTTTTAGCAAGATATTCCTATTTTGGAGTCCTATTCTTCTAAAATATTTTTAATTTTCATTTTTTAAAAAACAATCCTTATCAACTAACATCCTTTTTTATTAAGTTCTAAGCTTGATCTTGAATTCAAGCTTAATATTAAGAATGTGTAAGCTTTTTAATTTTTTGTGATTTGTCATTGCTTTACTAAATACGAACACGGAGTCTAACGGACATTAATACAACTGTTATTTATAGAACGACATGATAAGCCCTATTTATTTAAATTTTTTATTCCTGTATATATTGTATTTTGTGAATATGAGCTAATTAGATTTGGTATGTTTTATAGGAAAAGACTGATCTGGAAAATAGAAACAACAAGTAAGATATATCATGCGTTAAGCCTATATTATAAAACACTTTCCAACTCTTCCTGAATGTTTTAACAAGACATCGGGGGAAATAACGTAAACAAGATAATTAACTAAACATGAAAACGCATAAAACATTTGAACATTTTCAGCAGTTACCATCCATAGCCAAATATGTTTTCCAATTCTTTTAAACAGTCCTGTATTTGATCTGTAGATTGATATATATACTATATAATGGAAAAATTTAGTTTATCAAGTAAACGCATAACAGGTTGAAATTCTCTTTCAGCAATTTATAATATATGTGGAAACATACTTAAGTAATTTTGTACAACCCTGTAGTTTACCTAGAACCTTTATTACACGCCACTATTTAGTTAAAATTTAATTCAAACTAAAACACATTTAAAACTGCTGAAATCACATTTCCAGAAATTATAATTTATAGACGGCAACGCATCCAATTCTTTGCGTGACCCTGTATATCATTTTATCTATATTCTACAAACATTTCTTAGTAAATTAAATACAGTGCAGCGTAAAAATGCATAACTTATTTAAAAAACACAATTAAGCAATACCCAGTAACCCTTACGAATACTTCTGTATAGTCCTGTATATGAATTATAGCATATATATATACACCATATACTTTGCATAAATGTAGTGAATCATAAAAGCGCATATCATAATTAAAAATGCATTTCCAGCAATCATCGCTAATGAACAGTACTTCGGATACAATATAGTATCTGAAATATTTTGTGTGTCCCTGTAAATGCTATATACACTTCGTATTATACATGAACTAATTCATAGTATGCAAACCTCAACGACGTATATCAATTTCATTACATATCAAATAGATTAACATAAATATAGTACGCCGCAAACAATTCCCTCCACCCCTATATCATTATGTATTGGAATTCCTTTTTTAGCCCTGTAAATAAACAATAACTATTCTCTGCATTGCATATTCTACGGAATGCACATTTTAGTGCGCTTCATAAATGCATATCAATTTTATTCTGTTTGAAAGCGTGTAAAATCATTAAAAATCATTTGAAACGATTTTTTCTCCCACAGGCCGTAATGTAATGGAATAATTTTGACTGTCCCTGTAAATGAACTAAACATGCTACAAACTTCATTACAAATAGGGACCTTGCTATGGTAAACGTCAATAACATCCAAAAATTTCAAGTCAATCCGAGTATATTTACGCGAGTTAGAGCGCGGACAGACGGCCAAACAAACCGAAGTCATAAACACTTTTCAACTTTATCGGGCCTAAAAAACACTTTATTTCAATGCTTAAATATTATTTTTTATTTTTTAATGCCAATAAAATAAATGTATCGAAAACGTAGAAAATCAGTTTACAATCAAAGAAAATTTAATAACTGATTCTGAATGTCTACAATTAAATGTTCGATTAAAATTACAAACAGCAAAAAAAAAAAAAAAAAAAAAATGATTAAATAGAATAAAAAAAATAAATATATCAATTTGAAAAACACTAAATAATTAGTATTTATAATTGTACTATTAAGCAACAACAAACTACAATAGATGAATTAAATGCATTTAACAATTTCTCAAAAATCTTTCCATATGTTATAAGGAATTTCTACTATTTTATAATTTTGGCAAATGTTAAATCTGAAAACATTGGTATGAAGATTTAAGATTTTAAATACTAATTTAAAATATTACTAACAATGAAAAAAAAATCTTTCAAAAGTTTCACTACTACAATATTTAAAAAGATATTTTCCCAGTATAATGTTAATTTCAAAATTGAAACAGTTTCCTAATATCATTATAATCGAATATCATATTTAACTCCAAAATATTAATGACGATAAATACTGTGTTAGAATCAGTCTCTGCATCAGCTTTTTTTTTCCCATCTAGCGATGCAGATTAAGATATTTTACAGCATCGAATCGGAAAAGAATTGCAGATCAGTCTCATTGCATATGACATACTACAACTTATTTAACTTTAATCTATCAAACGGGAATAAAAAATTTAAATTAAATAAGACATACCTTTTAAGTTCCATAAATAGTTTAATAATATCCGTGTTTTATCCTAAATTGTCAGACATATTTCTGACAAAATGACAAAATTACCAGACATACTTCCCGCGTCAAAAGTTCTGATCCTTATTTTATTCTACGGTTTAATGTAGTGCAGACGATAGCGCACGCGCACGCGCGCACGCGCAAGCAGGTGCTTATACTGTATTATTATAATTTTTGTCTGTAATGAAAATTTTCTATTTGAATGAAACACCTGCCTTTTTTCTTTCTTTTTTTTAAGTAAAGTTTGTTTTACACGTAATAAATACAAATTAGGCATCTTAATAAATGAAAAGAGAGTATACAGGATAAAAAAAAATTTTCTTTGTCAATCTGTCATTTTTTTATATTCCTTTTCTGTAGAATAAAACAATTTTAAAATAGCTTTTTTTAAAGTCGTATTTATAAAACAAGAATTTAAAATATGAATAATTATATCATGGGTTTTGTATAAAATTTGTGTAAATATTTTTTCGGAAAATGCTAATTTTATTTAAAAAGTCTGAAAGAAGTAGAATTTTTTTTAAAATAGTTATTTAAAATAGTGAAACAATAACAGGAAAAAATATGACTTGAATGCAAATTCTAAAGCAAGAAATGCATATATGACTAAACTCTGAATACTCTTTCTACGTGCTCATTAAAAGCTGCAGACTTAACTGTAACAGAAAATTTTAGTTTGAAACCACAGAAGTGTTTCGAATAACACTGGCCGACAAAAAACTTCCTCCCTGCAAACTAAATATGTAAAGTGTACAGATTTAATATTCCTAATTCTAAATATGTTATCCAAATTGCTTCATAACGTACCATTTTTCCGAGAAACACTTTTATAATAATAACAATCGGTGAAGGATTAAATTGCAATGGTAGATAAAATTGAAATCATAAAAAAAGTATACTTCACTGTCTTAGATAACAAATTGATAAAATATAGCATGAAAATCTAGTTTGTTGATACTTGTACCGTGCATTTTCCTTTTTATGCCCCCCCCCCCCCCAACCACTACCACTTTTCGTGTCCGAATTTACTATTTCCTATCCACTAATATGTTTTCATTCCTTATGTTGCTGTAACTCGGGCATGTTTCAAATATTTCTGTTCATTTTCAAAGATTTTTGATGTTCATATTTTTGTCACACTGTGACTTACAATATGGTGGTTTTTTCGTCACATATGTGACGTGACGTACGTTACATGCAGTGACATAACAGGAACGTCACATTTTTTTTTTTATTGCCAGAAAATATAATTTTACATAAATAACATGTTTTGAATATTTTTTGTAATTTTTTAAATTTTTCTAAGATGTTCACATCTCAGTCACAATGTGCCATCACTGAGTGATGCCATTTTGGTCACAGATGTGACGTGACCACAGTGACTCACAGTGACGTCACAACGACGTCACCGTGACCATGCATGCTATGAGGGTAGGAACAGCTTCAAGTGACTTCATTTATGTCACCTTCTTTAGTCTTCATTCCTCCATGAATTAAACATAACATTAATAAATGCGGACCGCTTGCAGTAACATAAAAATCAAGTAGCATACTCTTTACGCCACCGTTTTCTAAATGTCAATGTTTTATAATATTCATTATTGATGCAATGTCTAAAAATAAACATCCAATTTACATAAAGAGAAATGTATATAATTAAGAAATAATATGGAATAATTTACACATTTTAACAGTTTACCAAAAAAAAAAAAATTAAAGTGAGCACAAAAAAGTGCACGATTCAACATTTAATGTTTAGGGTCTTACTTAAGGGTCTATTCGAAAAGGTTAAATAAAGCTCAGGTGTTAATGGTTTTATTATTTTGAATTTAGCAGCTTTTTTTTTTTTAGGAAGCGAGATGCCCAGCAACCGTGTTCCTCAAGTTTAACTTTCAGATCCATCAGCTCGATGTAGAATTAAAACTCTAATAACTATTAATTATCTTATATTTTTTTAAGTATATAGTTTTTATTCCAAAGAATTATACATACTTTAAAAAATACTAACAACTATCTGTATTTCATTCAAAAAATGTAATATCTGATATCTTATTCCATAAGCAAAACATACTAACAGTATTAACTTCAAAATACATCATTGATTGTTTTTTTTTTTTTGTTTTTTTTTGTTGTTGTAAAAACTACAAAAAGATGGTGAAATATCTATGACATCATATTCTTTAAAAAAGTTTAAATTTCCCACATTTCATTTAGTCCGCGAGCCAGCAACAGATTTTCATGACCAAGATCCTCTCGGCCGATAATTTGTAAAATGCTTCAGAGAGATGTATCATGAATCTCCGTGAACGTCAGTTGCGGTTCCGTGGGTGGGTTGAGCAGCGGTAGCCTCCCAAACACGTAAAAAAAAAAAAAAAAAAAAAAAAAAAAAATAGACATTTCCTCTCGGTTGAAAATTTGTCAAATTATAGCTAACCCAATATCTTGAAGAAAAAAAAAGTCAGCTGATTACAAAGTGGTGGGTAATACGTCAGCTGGTCACACAAACATGAAAAAAATATACAGAGGTGCAAAGGAAAGTCCGTTTAATCTGAAAATACTTGCGAAGGGAGAGAGCTGCAGCTAAGGAAGTGAAGTAACACCATAGTAAAGTGACTACGCACGATTTAATGCAAACGACGGCAGCGCCCCTAGTGGCGAAATTTGGGAGATAGCCATTGCAAATCGAAAACGAAAAGAGATAGACCAAAAATTTCCAATTAGAAAGTTTTAGAGCATCAATTAATTAGCACGAAACGACATTTGGTTTACATGGATAAGATAAATCTTCGCCCGTATACCCAAAAATGTCCGAAACCGATGCACTCTATTTTGTGTAAACGTTTCAATGGAATAGCCAGAAGTATGAAGAAATATGCACAATTTATGGTATAAGTACGTGCTTACCTCAATACATTTTGATAACATCACAAAAAAAAAAAAAAAGACAAACTGTCTCACAGTGATAAAAAGTTAATATTCAGTATGTTCGAAAAGTTCGCTATTGCTCACGATACACATTTGTATTCGTGAGAGTAATTCTACATGCCACATTTCTCAGCACGCAACGTCTTTTGCTAGCCTCTTCAATACGTAGACATATATTTAACCCTTTCTAGCTAGACGGTCTATTGAGATAAGCACGTATTTATACCATAAATTGTGCGTATTTCTTCATACTTCTGGCTATTCCATTCAAACGTTTACACAAAATAGAGTGGATCGATTTCGGATATTTTTGTGTATACAGGCGAAGATTTACCTTATCCATGTAAACCAAATGTCGTTTCATACTAATTAATTGATGCTCTAAAGCTTTCTAACTGGAAATTTTGCTCTATCTTTTTTCTTTTTCGATTTGCAATGGCTATCTTCCAAATTTCGCCACTAGTGGGCGTTGCCATTGTTTGCATTAAATCGGGCGTAGTCACTTTACTATACCGTTACCTCACTTCCATAGCTGTAGCTCTCTTCGTTCGCAAGTATTTTCAGGTTAAAGGGACTTTACTTTGCACCCTGTACATTTTTTTCATGTTCGTGTAACCAGCTGACGTATTAACCACCACTTTATAACCAGCTGACTTTTTATTCTTCAAGATGTTGGGTTAGCTATAATTTGACAAATTTTCAACCGGGAGGAAATGTCTATTTTTTTTTTTTTTTACGTGTTTGGGAGGCTACCGCTGTTCAACCCACCCACGGTACCGCAGCTGACTTTCACGGAGCTTTATGATACAACTCTCTGAAGCATTTTACAAATTATCGGCCGAGAGGAAATAAATGACGAAACTTGCACCTGGCTCAGGAACTAATTGTTTAATGAGTCTTTGTAGGAAAAAGTGCTTCGTTAATAATAAAAGATTGAGAATTCAGAAAATAGACGTCTCTACTGAATGAACAAGATGTTTAAATCCTGCAAATATTCTACGAAAAATTATGTAGAGTATTTTTTCGTGAAATTCAGTTTTTTTCTTTATATATATATGAAAGAGAGACATACATTTTTTTTCATAGCCACGAAATGCACTCATCTTTTCCTAAATCGATAGATACGTGAAATTGTAAACAAGTTGGAAATTGCTCGTCAAACGTGGCAAATGAGGTGCGTTCGTACTACAACTAGTTTTATAATTATTTTTTTGCACCCCATATTGTACTGAATGTATACTTTTTTGCACTTCATAAAGCGCATAGTCTGATACATCATTAAAATGCACTTCCAATAATTTTTTCCCATTCCCCGTAATGTAACGGAACACTTTTGACTGTCCCTGTAATTAAACTATACATCCGATTTTCCTAAAATTTGAAATAGCTCAACAAAACTTTGCAACAATTATATCTTTAAAATTTCAGACCATTCGGAAGGCTGTAATATCATTAAAATGCACTTGCAATAATTTTTCCCATTCCCCGTAATGTAACGGAACGCTTTCGACTGTCCCTGTAATTAAACTATACATCCGATTTTCCTAAAATTTGAAATAGCTCAACAAAATTTTGCAACAGTTATATCTTTAAATTTTCAGATCATTCGGAAGGCTCTAATATCATTAAAATGCACTTGCAATAATTTTTCCCATTGGCCGTAATGTAAAGAAAAACTTTTGACTGTCCCTGTAATTAAACTATACATACGATTTTCCTAAAATTTGAAATGGCTCGACAAAATTTTGCAACAGTTATATCTTTAAAATTTCAGATCATTCGGAAGGCTGTAATATCATTAAAATGCACTTGCAATAATTTTTCCCATTGGCCGTAATGTAAAGAAAAACTTTTGACTGTCCCTGTAATTAAACTATACACCCGATTTTCCTAAAATTTGAAATGGCTCGACAAAATTTTGCAACAGTTATATCTTTAAAATTTCAGATCATTCGGAAGGCTCTAATATCATTAAAATGCACTTTCAATAATTTTTCCCATTGGCCGTAATGTAAAGAAAAACTTTTGACTGTCCCTGTAATTAAACTATACATCCGATTTTCATAAAATTTGAAATGGCTCGACAAAATTTTGCAACAATCATATATATGAAATTTCAGACCATTCGGTTGGGTAGTTTTTGCTCTGTTACATGCGGACAGACGGACGGACGGACAGACGGACAGACGGACGGACAGACGGACGGACGGACTGAACGACGAATATAGGTGCTACGTATTTATATAATTACGAACGCACCTAAAAAAAGAAACCCTCATAAATAATGGTAATCTGTTCTATTATATATATAAAATCCAAACGGAAATTTCGTTCCGAACGCCGAGATTTCGAGTTCTACCGCATGGATTTTTACGG
The DNA here is from genome assembly GCA_963932465.1 of Maratus speciosus. Classification (NCBI taxonomy): domain Eukaryota; kingdom Metazoa; phylum Arthropoda; class Arachnida; order Araneae; family Salticidae; genus Maratus; species Maratus speciosus. The sequence continues at coordinate 547,419,833 of OZ010786.1, read as the reverse complement.
AACTTATACCGTTAGATAGGTATCGTTCCAGGGAAGGTTTTAAGCTATAACACATCATTCTACCTAGATTAGTTATAGAATTATTACGGAAAATTCTATTATTTTGGACTTTGTTACTTCATATTTCCTTAAATATCTGGGCTCCTATTGGTCGTAGAGCTTAGATCTCGCGCCAAAAGTAGCTCCAAAGCACCAAAGCAAACTTTTCCCCGCGATTATTTTGCCGTCTTCCGATTTCCTCTAACTCTATTAGGGGCCCGCGTAGGGCCCCTTTAAAATATTTTTCGTAGTAATTTCAGCAATTATCTTAAATTATTGGTTAAGACCGCCACCCTCCCGATTCATGTATCTACGGAAAGGTTGCATGAAGGAGTTTCGTTCAGATACGCTTTCGTTAAGAATAGAGTGCGCTCCCTGGTGGTGGAATGTGGAACTAACATAACGCGATATTGTTAAAATTAGGAAATCTAACAAGGCGGTCTGTTTTAAACTTTGAGATAGATCATAACGCATAATCTATTATCTATTATATCTATTATATATGTAAAATCCAAACGAAAATTTCGTTCCGAACGCCTAGATTTCGAATTCTACTGCATGGATTTTGATGGAACTTATACTGTTAGATAGGTAATGTTTCAGGGAAGGTTTTAAGCTATAACACATCGTTCTACGTAGGTTAGTTATAGAATTATGACGGAAAGTTCTGTTATTTTGGGCGAAAGGGTTACCATTATTTTATTGGCGATGAATTTTTTCATAAATGAATTGAAATGGCTGTACATCGCGGAAAAAAAACTGTTATTAATTTTATTTAAAAGGAAAAAAAAGAAAAGAAGAGAGAAAATGAAAAAAAAAATGACGAGTGGTAATATTGGAAAACGAAAATATCGAATTTAAACATGAAAGAGAATGTTCGTAATGCTTAAAAATTTATTCAATATGAAAGATTGCAGTTTTAAACTATATTTGGCAATTTATCTCTTGCGTCCGGTTAAATAAAATGCATCAGAAAATTTTATATAATAATATCTGAGTGATAATTTTGTTTTTGTTTTTGATTTCTTTTAAATTTACTTTTTATTTTTTTTTAACTCGACCATCATGTGACATACAGAAGAAACCAGCAGATGTAATTATAAAAATGACGATACTTGTGAGTTACATATTGTATGTTTTTTGCGATTTCATTTTATCGCCAAACGATTTAATTTTAAGCCAAAAATGCATGAGCGTGTCATCGGTTTGAGCGACGTTCACTGTAAAAAAAAATTCCGCAACGTTCCTGGGAAAAAATGGGCAGCTGAGTTGCCCATTATTTCCAAGAAACATTTCTTGAAAATGACTGGAACTTTACTGTATATGTTAAAAACGTTCTACAGAAATGCCAGTAAGTTTCCTGCGGAATACCAGGAATATTTATTTTCAAATGAAAATCAAATTTCGAAGTAATTGCTTAAAAGGCGCAAAGGCCAACATTGTGAAAAAGATTCCAAGCCGGGACTCGAACCCGGGCCATCAGTATAGCGCACTGACGTTCTACCGACTAAACCACTTGAAACGATACACAGCTCGGAAAATTTCTCACTATTGTATGTTGGCAAGGCTACAAACGCAGCACAAGATGTAATATTTATTTATTATAATTTCCATGTATAATTTCCATTATTATATATTATAATTTCCATGTATTAATATAGGAATATTTCTGTTGACAGCAAAACATTACTGACATTTCACAGCATGCGGGATCCGCAGACGATTTTTACATTTTCAGTTGACAATTTTCGCTTTATTATCATTATTTGTTAGAATGAAAAAATATTTTGAAATTGACATCAAAATTATTATTTATAATTTACACGAAAAAATAAATTTTCAGTTAAAATTCAATAAAGTAAATATATATATGATATATTGTTTCTGAACTTTGCTTAAAATATAAAAATATATAAATGTAAATAATAATTAGAAAAAAAAATCTAGACATAAAATATTTTGGACTTTCGTTAGTAATTATGTTAGTTTACAAGTCAGATAAAATACATATAGATTTTCATGAAAAAAAAAAAAAAAAACCTAAACGTAATTGTATATTTTTTCCGAAAATAAAAAAAAAAATCAAATTTGCAGCAATTCAAAGTGTCAAATATATATCAAATTTAAATCAAATTGTAATAAAGTGTTAAAATATAAAATTAATTAAAAAAGAAAAAAAAAGTCCAGAGGTAGCATCGAACTCGGGCCGTACGGGTGGCGTGCGAGCTTTCTGCGTCCACACCACGAAAGACACGTTGAGAGCTGCAAACTAATGGGTATTTGAAACGTATGCTAAACCTCGGCATCTAATTTCTGACAATCTAAGTCCCATTTGAAGAAATCCTTTCACAAGAATAATTAGAGATAAGAACTCTAAAACATACTTTAAATTTATCAAAATCGGTGAGAATCATGTTTGATGGTCCCCTGGTTAATGGAGATCCAAATAATAGGTGTATTTTTTTTACACGGTCTGCTCCTTAAACATTTCACAGACAAGTACGAGAGATAATCTCTTAGCGATGTCACGGAGGTATTGTATTTTCATATGAATTGTCTTGACAATAGAGACGTAAAGGATTATGTTGTCTATTGATTTATTTGCATTCCATATTGATTTTTTTTTACATTCATTTAAGGAATTCTTTTTCGACACTCGCGCGCGAGCAACGGATTATAGCAAAAAAATAATAAATGGCGGCCGCAGCGTTTTGCTGTTTCCAACTTTTGTTCAGGAACGTTTCAGATAAGAAAACCAGAATTTCACAGGAAAGAGCTAAATTATTCTGAAAACCTGAGAAAAGGCGAAACGTTCCTGGATTTTACATGGAAAGTTACCATTTTTTTACAGTGTTCACAATATTGGTTATTTCTCAATAAACGACAGCATTTTCTGGAAATACCTAATTCCACTTATATATATATAATTCAAATGGAAATTTCATTCCCGCTGCTTATAACTCGAGCTCTGCTGAACGTAAACTGTTAGATAGGTAATTTTTCAAAGGAATTTTTTAGTACATAACACGTCGTTCTACGTTTCTTGGTATTGAATTATGGTTTAAAGATCTTTAATGAGATGAACCTGATAATGGAAAATTAGCCCCTTTAAATGATTCTGCTCAATGTATTTTGATGGAACTTGGATTGTTAATTAGTTAACTTTCCAAGGGCGTTTTCAGTATACAACATGCCCTTCTATATTGTTCAGCCATACCGTTTTTGGGAAAATTCTGTAGTCTGGTGTACGCAATTATCACAATAGCCTTTTTAAAAATTAAAATAAACGGTTTTTGATAGAATTTGCATTATTAGTTTGACAATTTTTCAGAGATAGTTTTAGTATATAATATATTGTTCGACACTGTTTAGTCATAGAGCAATGGGTTAAATTCTGTAATTTTCCAATATAGCTGCGAGTTGGAAAAAATGGTCTTGGCGAGACAAGGAAAGTTTTCATCCATATTTTCTGTTCAGTAATTAGATAATTTATTTACTATAAAGAATACATTTATCTCTTTTTTATATAAAAACAGAAGTAAATTGTATATAAATAACAAAAATATTAATATTCATAAATAAAAATTTATATAGGAATATATATATATGAATACATATTTTAAAAAGCTTAAAGTTCATTTTATTTGTTTTTATAGCTGTTCATATCATTTGGCCACAAATCTCACTTTCTTAAGCCCGAATTGCGCCAAGCTTTTTAACATCTAACAGTACACATTGATCTTAAAATCAGGAAAATTGGAAAGTATATGTAGTTTGTAAAGTATGCATAAATTAAGAAGATAAATTACGTTATCGAATCCATAGACAATTGGCATATTTGGTACCGATAAGTTACATAATTGTGTCTACTGACAATTGGCGTATGTTACCTGGCGTGGTTTGGCGCATAATTAACTTAGGAAAAGGTTTAAACTGATTCTGTGTTTTTAAAGCGGAGCTATTCTATAACCGAATTAACACAGAATTGGCGTGATTTGAAAGAAAACTTTTTGGCGACCTTTTCCTATTTTTACGTTATACCAACACCATACCAAATTGTATGCTATTGCGCCATTTATTTCAATCTTAAATGTGCAAATTTTTTTGGTAATTTACAGTATAGGGATCTTGGCGAAACAGAGAAAATAGCCTTGGCGGAGAGAAAATTTGGAAACATATTTTCTGGCAACCTATTCACTGTTTCATTTCATATAAACAAGCATTTTTTCTGTTTATACAATTTATTTAACATAAAGATGCAATTTATCTAATTTTAATTAGAAACAGAAGTAATTTGTATATAAAAAACATTTATAATATACATATATAAACAAACAAAAAATTTCATCAAGTTTGTTTTCTTAACTGTTTATATCAATTGGCAATAAATCTCACTTTCTGATGCCCGAATAGCGCCAAGCTTTAAAAAAAAACGCCAAGGCGCCTGTAGTGGAAAAGAAAAGTACCAAATTTTATTGCAAACGATGCCAAACTTTGGGGCTTGATATTTATTGAACGCGAATTTCTTTTGGCTTTAATTATTATTTATTCGTAACACTGCAAAAAATTTTAATTTACTATTTTTTGAAGGTGGAAGTATTTTTTATTATCAAGTAAAATTAAGTTATAACTTCATTTTTCGCTGAATAAAACATGGAAATGTTTACTGCAGTGCCAAGAGACACTTAAAATGTCATGCGCGTAGTTGGCAATTTTGAAAAAAAAAATTTATAATATCGGAACCCACAGCAAATTGGCTCATTTTAACGACAATGTTTTGGTACAAAATGAAATACATTTGTTGTAGACATAATAGTAAATCTCAATGCTCGCCGATTGAAAAGTCTTTAAAATTATTCAGCAGAGACAACGAGAAATAACTTGCAGTTTCACAAATTTTAATAATCAATATTCTGATCTATCTATCTATCTACTTCTGCTTCTACTATATATACTAGAGTAAAATGGAAATGGGAAATTCGTCCGGGTTGCATATAACTTGAGCTCACCTGAATGGATTTTGATCATAATGATAGTTAGATAATTTTCCAGGGAAGATTTTAGTATATAAAATATCGTTCTACGTTGCTTATACATACAATTATGTTTTAAAGTTATATAATCAGACGAATCCGATCATGAAAGATTAACCTTTTTAAAAGATTCAGCCGAATTGATTACGATTGAATTTTCACTGTTAGTTAAATAATTTTTCAGGCAGAGTTTTAGTATATACTATACCCTTCTGAATTGTTTAATAATAGAGGTGTGGTGGAAAGTTCTATAATCAGTTGAACCCGATTATGAAAGTTTAACATTTTTTAAATTTCTACAGAACGGATTTTGATAGGAATTTCAGTTTAGTTAGATATCTATTCAGACATGGTTTTAGTATTTTGCATATTGTTCTACGTTGCTTAGTCATAAAGTAATGGCGGAAAGTTCCATAATCATATGAAACCGATTATGAAAGATTAGACTTTTCAAAAAGTTCTAGATGGCGGATATTGATAATACTTTCTTTGTTGATAAGACAATGTTTGCGGAGGTTTTAGTTTATTGCGTATCATTCTACGTTGCTTAGTTACAGAATTATGGGGGAAAGTTCTATAATCAGATGGACCCTTTTATGAAAGATCAACCTTTAAAAAAAGTTTTACTGGATGGATTTTGTCCGTTTGTTTGTTTGCATTATTACAAGTAGTTATATAATTTTTCAGGGTTTGTTTCATTGTATTGCGTATTGTACTATCTTTCTTTACCAATCCTACTGTTATTGATCAACTAAAAGGGTTAAGACCTTAATAGCTGAAAATTTGTCTACACATTAGAAAATATAATAGCACATTGTCGTTCTTACCGTTTTCAACAGTGCGAAAGGACATTCCAGGTAAGGTTCCATATTGCTTTAAATCACAATCTCAAATTCAATGATACATTTTGCTTAATTCAAGGTTCATTTAGATAAGCAGACCAGCGTAGCGGGCATAGCCTGCTAGTATATATATAAACTCCAAACGGAAATTTCGTTCCGAACGCCGAGATTTCGAGTTCTACCGCATGGATTTTTACGGAACTTATACCGTTAGATAGGTATCGTTCGAGGGAAGGTTTTAAGCTATAACACATCATTCTACCTAGATTAGTTATAGAATTATTACGGAAAATTCTATTATTTTGGACTTTGTTACTTCATATTTCCTTAAATATCTGGGCTCCTATTGGTCGTAGAGCTTAGATCTCGCGCCAAAAGTAGCTCCGACGCACTCAAGCAAACTTTTCCTCGCGATTATTTTGCCGTCTTCCGATTTCCTCTAACTCTATTAGGGGCCCGCGTAGAGCCCATTTAAAATATTTTTAGTAGTAATTTCAGCAATTATCTTAAATTATTGGTTAAGACCGCCACCCTCCCGATTCATGTATCTACGGAAAGGTTGCATGAAGGAGTTTCATTCAGATACGCTTTCGTTAAGAATAGAGTGCGCTCCCTGGTGGTGGAATGTGGAACTAACATAACGCGATATTGTTAAAATTAGGAAATCTAACAATGCGATCTGTTTTAAACTTTGAGATAGTTCATAACACATAATCTATTATCTATTCTATTATATATATATAAAATCTATTATATATTATATATATAAAATCCAAACGGAAATTTCGTTCCGAACGCCTAGATTTCGAGTTTTACTGCATGGAGTTTAACGGAACCTATACCGTTAGATAGGTATTGTTTCAGGGAAGGTGTTTTAAGCTATAACACATTATTCTACCTATATTAGTTTTAGAATTATGACGGAAAATTCTGTTATTTTGGGCGATAAGGTTACCATTTTATTTCTTGGCGAAATTCATCGTTGATAAAAAAAATTGAAACGGCTATTAAACCTCGAAAAATAAAAGAAAAACTGTTACTAATTTTATTTAAATGAAAAAAAAGAAAAAAAAGAAGAAGAAAATCCGTTTTAATGAGTGATAATATTAAAAAACGGAAACATTTAATCAAAACCTGGAAGAAATATTTGTAATGCTTAAAAATTAATTTAATAAGAAATATTACACTTGATACGCAATATTTGGCTCTTTATCGCTTGCGTTAGATATGGAAACGAATCTGAAAATTTGATTAGATGAAATTTTAACGACATTTTCTTTCTGTTCTGTTCTTTTCTTTTTTTTATATATCTAATTGTCCCATCACGTGACTTATAGAAGAAACAAGCAGATGTAATTGTGAGTCACATGTGTAATTACTATTTGTTTCTTTACAATTTTTTATTTTTCTTTTGTCGCCAAACAATGTGATTTTAAGCCAAAAATGCATAAGCGTGATATTAGCTTGAGGATGTTCTCACAAATGGTGTTTTTTTAGGTGAAAGAGATCATTTTTTGAGTACATTTTTATATTCAATTGTAACTTATATAGAATACTTAAATTTCAGTGTGAATTTCTGCCACACATACATATTGTAAAATAATTTCATACATTTTAAAATGTTTTTCGCCGTAATTCCGAAAGCATGTGATATTTATAAACTCGAACTCAGATCAACGAATATTACCCATTTTATTTAAGCAAATATTATCTGTTTTCTCAAGTCATATCGCCAATTTCATTTATAGGAAAATTCACAGATTCGAAATCTAGGAAATAAAGATAATTTTTAAGGAAATTTATGTTTTAATACGTTATTACTATGGAAAAATTCAACATTTTGAAAAAAAAAATTACAAGTCTTTTGTAATTCGTCATTTCTTCTTCGTCTTTCTTCGTACTTTCTCCTCTGTTATGTAATATTTCAAATGATATTGGACTAATTTTCGATCATCGATTCACCGCAAAATCGCATATCTAATATAGTATATAAAATAAAGTCTGGATTAGGGGACTAATTAACGCACAGCGCAAGCTACTGAACCTAAAATCTTGAAAATCGTGGTAAAAATACTTCTTATGACATAAACTTCTACTAAGAAAGGATTTTCTAAAGTGTCACCCCTAATGGTTTTTGCACGGGGAGGGGAAAAAATCGAATATCAAAATTATGCGTCAAATGATAGCATATTTTAATGTAGTTTTGTATGCTGAATCGAATGCTACCAAATAAATTTTTATAAGTCCAACAGTTCATGACACATTTCATATTTTTCTAATTTGGCGGTGTCTTTGGCATCTAAACCTCAAAATATCTATCATTACATCCGTTACTCTAGCAACAGAAAAAATTCAAATCAACCCTTTTGGCTAAAAAATAAAAACGGCTCTATGAGTTTGAAATAAAAATGCAAGCATCTTAATTTTTTTAAAAAATAGTGATTTTATGTAAAATAAAAGGGAAAAAATTACTGAGAATTTAGCATTATAAAACAAAAATGGAAAAGGTACTACTTAGATATTCCGTCGACCAAAAATCTATCGTGAAACTATAAGATTAAATGCCAATAATGGTTGATCGTAAATATCAAATTCACTTGAATTTAAACAAACTACACGTGTTTACGTCATTAGTGATTTTAATTACGACGTTTTATTTGTATTTTTATTAATGTTATACTAATTTATTTGTTATTTCGTTATTTAAAATAAAGATTATGTCAATTTATATAATTTGGCGAATGGTTTGGCGATTTATATAATTTGGCGAAATTGGTTGACGGGATAACAAGTAGTACCAATGAAAATATATAAGTATGAAAGCAATGTTTGTAACAACTTAAAAATTATTTTCATGTATATAAACTCGGTTTATGGCGTCAGATGCCGTCATCCGAAGAATCTACAAGAGTCTTTTTCCATTTTTTCCGGTCATAGGTTCCTCAATGAAAGAAATTGGAATTGGAATAATTTTGTGCGATTTATAAATTGCTCCTCGATAAGAAGAAAAAATGGGTACATTTATAACAACCGTGCGCACATCTCGCTGATAGCATTTTTAAAATTCCCAGCAGCAGTAGTTACATTTTGCGTATGTAAATTAAAAATATTTTTTTGCTTTTAATTATGGTATTATTTCCTGTTATTGTTTATCTTTTCAGTTTTTTAAATGAAATTAGTATAAGGCATGCATTTTAAATTAAATGAGTGAAAGGTTTGTGTTTTAAATGAAAATAATAAAATAAGAATATGCTATGAAAACAATCTTTATTGATTTATTACCTGCGCCCGGCTGACATAAAAGTATCACAAAAGCCACGTATTCACTTTTCTTTGAGTAGTTGCTCATGAGAATTCAAGTTAACCTTCCGTAATCGGATACTTCACATATTGGTGTATTAGCTTTAATGTTGAAAGCATCGTTTTTGTTTGAAGTGAAAACTTTACTATGAATTCTATTACACAAAATCGCATCATCATCATCTACTATATATTTACAACGGAAATTTGTATTTCATTCCGATTGTTTATAATAATTTCGTAGGATATACCACAATTAGTTAGGTAATAATTTTGGAAAGGTTTTAGTGTATACATATTGTTCAAGGGTACTTAATTATAGAGCAACAGTAAAAGTTCAAAAATTAAGTGAACCTGATTATGAAAGTTTAGCCTTTAAAAAAAAATCTACAGAACATATTTTGTTACAAGTGGCCCTGTTGCATGACTTTAAGAATGGTGTTAGTATATACGATTTCATTATATGTTGATTAGTTACAGAGGTATTAATTCCTGTTGTCATAACGGTCTCATTACCCGACCATAAGTGCGCTGTTTATAATCAACTAAAACAATTACTTCTTAACTGCTAAATTTTGTCCAACGCTTAAGATAACATTATATCGCAATGGCGTTCGCATCGTTTTCAGTAATGTGCAAGGTCAAGCTGAAGATCCATATTGTTTAAAATACAAGTTCAAATTCACCATTTAGTTTAATCCAAGGTTCATTTGGAAATATTGGCCAGCGCAGCCGGCATAGCCTGCTAGTATATATATATATATATATATATATATATATATATAGGATATTTTATCAAAATTTGGTGGTTTTTCATATGTTTTATCTGGAATAATCGTCCGTAATCTGCTAGTGGTTGGTTGGTTAGTTGGTTGATTTTTGACAGCCGATTATCTACACTAGGGATATAGGCCAGAGGGAGGAGTGCCCTTCGCGGGGCTCGTTCTAAGGGAACCTAACCCGTATTTACGCATGGAAATCCTCGGCTTGAAGAAAACCACGAAAACTCCGAACGATTATGCCGACGGGCGCGATTGGTTTCGAACCCAGCACTTCCCGTCTTCCAGCTTCGAGAGCAGAACCTCTCAGCCACTGGTGGGGTCGATGTGCTAGTGAATTAGTGGTATTGTGCTTTATTATGTATTACTAGTTAAAGCTTCTATCTTTATTTTGAATAATGTCAGTGTATTGAATTGTAGCTAAATTTATTAATTTAATTTTAGTACTTGGAAATAGATGATGATTTGTAATTATACAGGGTGATTCATAAAAGATGGGCATAACTTTAAGGGGTTATAGTACACTTAAAGACAAATAATATTAAATAGGAGACTAAGGGTCCCAGACGTATTCCCAAGGAGATAGGGGGCATTAAAGTTTAGGGTCCGAAATTTCAAATGATTATAAAACATGGAAAAATTGGTCGATTCGTTTGCGGTTTTTGCAAAAAGTTTTCTTTATGCCAGTATTTTCTTGAAATAAAATTTTAAAGTTCAATTTCAAAAAATGCCGATAGGGGGCGCTTTAGACTTTGGAGTAACAAACAACTATTTTTTAACGTTATTTTTTGTATTTCTTTAAATGATTTCGAAAGCTTAGACTTAAACTTAAATTTTGATCTAAAAATCTGAGTCCTAACGAGTAGTTAAGTAGCGTAAACTGAAATTTGAAATTTGAAACCCTTCTCCCCCCAGAACAAAAATCAGTTATTCCCGATCTTTGTGTCGTAGATTAGGCTCTAACTACTGCCGCGTTTTGCTAAAATTATTCTTTATGTCAGTATTTTCTTGAAAATAAATTTTAAAGAAAATTTTCAAAAAATTCCGATAGAGGACGCTTTAGACTTTGGAGTAACGAACAACTATTTTATACCGTTATTTTTTGTGTCTCATTAAATGCTTTCTAAAGCTTAGACTTAAATTTTCAGCCCAAAATCTGAATCGTTAGACGTGGTTAAGTTTCTGGGGAGAGGGGTTTGAAATTTCTACTCCTGAGCACAGTTCAGTTTACCATGTCCACACATTGTGTGCTGTGATAGGAGGTAAAAAGACACAAATTAGGATTATGTTACCAAAGCATATTTATTAACATGTAATTACAATAAATGTTCAAAATTGTGACCACCAGAGGTTATGCACGCAGAACAACGGCGAAGAATGGAACGGCGAACATTCGCGAAAACATCAGGCTTTTCGAGCACTTCCCCTACAGCGGCGGAAAGTCTGGCGACCAGTTCCTCGGGGCATTCAATGGGTGTCTCATACATAAGAGCCTTCAATCGTCCCCAAAAAAAGGAATCGAGGGGTGAAAGATCTGGCGAGCGAGCAGGCCAAACAACAGGACCACCTCGACCAATCCATCTGTTCGGAAATGTGATGTCCAGATAGTTGCGGACGTCTCGTACGTAATGGGCTGGCGCTCCATCGTGCTGGAACCACATGACCCGCCGGATGCGTGGAGGAACAACGTTTAACAGGTCTGGCAGCACATGTTGCAGAAATGTGAGGTATGTTTTACCGTTGAGGCGTTCAGGAAGAAGGTACGGTCCGATTAGGTGGTCTCCGAGGATTCCTGCCCAAACATTGATGGAAAAGCGTCTCTGATGAGCATGTGGATACGTAGCATGTGGATTGACATCCGCCCATACATGTGCATTGTGTGTGTTAAATGTACCTTCACGTGTGAAGGTACATTCATCGGTGAAAAGCACAGTTCGTCCAAAATGTGGATTTAGCGCGTTCTGCTGCAGAAACCAGCGGGCGAATTCAATACGATTTGGATAATCCCCTGGAGACAGTTTCTGGACTCGTTGCACATGAAACGGGAGCAAATGTTCATCCTTCAGTACCCTCCAAGTCATGGACTGTGAGGTATCCACCTGCCTAGCCACTGTTCGTGTACTTGTACTTGGCTGCGCCGCTACTACATCCAGAATGGCTTCTGCAACAACTACTGATACGTCCTTTTTTGCACGACCTGCATTCGACCGGGAAGCGAGAAATGATCCCGTCTCACACAACTGTCTGTGCAAGCGCTCGAAAGTTTTGCGGTTAGGCAACCGCCTGTTGGGAAATCGCTCTCCGTACATTCGTTGTGCCTCTGCACCATTTCCATCTGCCGCTCCGTAAATTAAATGCATCTCAGCCTTTTCCTTATTCGTGAAGGGCACCATCTTCCGATTCATTACTACAGCGACTTACACTTGACTCACCGTTCAGTGGTTTTTATGCCTGAATCGTGTCGAAATTTTGCATACGTGTTCTTCTTCTTCCCCATTTGACATTTGCATACTTTCTGTTTCCTTCTTCACCCGGTGACTAGCGTCAGGAATGGAGCTTTAACGTTTGCATGAGCGACGTTTCCAACTGTGCCAGTGCCTTTATGAGTGAATTCCGACTATGCAGTCCTTGACGAAAGTTGTATTTTTGCCTCGTATCACAGCACAGAATCGTTGGGCATGGTTAAGTAGTGCAAAAAGGACTATGTTCAGAAGTTGAAATTTGAACCCCCTCCCCTCGCTACTGAACCACGCTCAGCGATTCAGATTTTGAGCTGAAAATTTAAGTTTAAGTCTAAGCTTTAGAAAGCATTTAATGAGACACAAAAAATAACGGTATAAAATAGTTGTTCGTTACTCCAAAGTCTAAAGCGCCCTCTATCGGAATTTTTTGAAAATTTTCTTTAAAATTTATTTTCAAGAAAATACTGACATAAAGAATAATTTTAGCAAAACGCGGCAGTAGTTAGAGCCTAATCTACGACACAAAGATCGGGAATAACTGATTTTTGTTCTGGGGGGAGAAGGATTTCAAATTTCAAATTTCAGTTTATGCTACTTAACTACTCGTTAGGACTCAGATTTTTAGATCAAAATTTAAGTTTAAGTCTAAGCTTTCGAAATCATTTAAAGAAATACAAAAAAATAACGTTAAAAAATAGTTGTTTGTTACTCCAAAGTCTAAAGCGCCCCCTATCGGCATTTTTTGAAATTGAACTTTAAAATTTTATTTCAAGAAAATACTGGCATAAAGAAAATTTTTTGCAAAAACCGCAAACGAATCGACCAATTTTTCCATGTTTTATAATCATTTGAAATTTCGGACCCTAAACTTTAATGTCCCCTATCTCCTTGGGAATACGTCTGGGACCCTTAGTCTCCTATTTAATATTATTTGTCTTTAAGTGTGCTATAACCCCTTAAAGTTCTGCCCATCTTTTATGAATCACCCTGTATAATAGTTTTATATGCATGTAAATAAATAAATAAATAAATATATATATATATATCTTTCACCACACAGCCAATAGCAACGCGACTTTACCCAGCTAAGAAATTTTACATCACTCTTAGAGAAAGCAACGCATACAGTGGCGGTCAAAAGTTTCCGGTCAGCATAAATTTTTTGGTTAATTTGTAAGTATACCCATATGGAGAGGAATCTCAATGTGATACTTATACACATTATTGACATAACAGTTAAGAATTTAGTTATGGAATAAAAATTAAATATTAATAAATTTAATTGACAAAATTAATTTCAAAAGAAAACGCATGTTCTCAAAAGTTTCCGGCTAATTTGGCAAGTTTGGAAAAAAATGGTGTTAGAAAAGAAAATAACAGTGATCAACAACATTTACAATTAGTATTTTGTATTCATACATTTAGTTTAAGTATATTTAATAAGTACTGTGGCGCAGCAACGTGGCATCGATTCAATGAACAGATGTAGATCATCAGTGTTAAGTTTTGCCCACGGTTCTTGCAATTTTTGTGAAAATGCTGCTAAATTGGAATATTTATAATTCCAAACACGTTTTCAAGTTAGTTTCAAAGATTTTCTATTACATTCAGATCGGATGATTGGTTCCATTTCAAAAGCGAAGTTTTTTGTGCGAAAGCCACTGCTTGACGAGGTTTGATGTATGTTTTTGGTCGTTATCATGATGAAACAAATAGTTTCGACCACAATTTTTCCTCCAATAAGGCAGCAAATGATCTTGCAAGATATTCTTATGCATTGCACTATCCATCTTGTCGCGGATTTCAAATAACGGACAAGCGCATTTTCCAGAAAATGCTCCCCACAGAATAACATGTCCTCCGCCGTGCTTCATTGCAGGAATAATATATCTCGCACCTTATCTTTTGTTTTTAGGTCGTCGGTTGTAATGTTTTTTATCACTCACAAAAAGATTGAACGTCGATTCATCTGAAAATACTACTTTTTTTCCAGTTTTCACTTGTCCAGTCTTTGTATTCCGTGGCAAACGCCAGTCGGGCCCTCTGAATTTTTTTACTTATGAAAGATTTTTTAACACCGACTGTTCCATAATGTTTTACGTCACATAAGCATCTTGACACTGTAGATAGACTTGTTTCAGCAATAACTATAACACCATAAATCACTTTTAACCCCATAAATGGGGAGGAATTGCAGCGGCATTTTTAGGCGGGTCATCAACTGCTTATCTAATGATAATTCTATCCACAAGAATAGTCGTTTTCCGGAGTCCCCGTGGACCGTGGCAAGTTCCGAAGGCCATGACCATCTTTATATATTTTTTTAAATATCGTTTACAGCAAATTTTTCGATCGAAAGCTTTGCCGCAATCTCAAGAGAGGATTGTCCCTTTAGCGACAAACAAATCACTCATTTAGGAACAATAAGTAGTTAAACTTTTCATTTTTGAATTTAATTACATTATTCACCTTGATTAATTAACTAACTTGGCCAACAAAACACTTTAGCGATAGCAAAAACACCATGAATGACGAATGGCCGGAAACTTTTGCACACGCGAATTTTAAATTACTCCCCTTTGCATCAAGTATCTTAAGTAACCAATCAAAATGATCACGTGATCAGAAGTAGTTTGCTTATTCCGAACTTTTGGAGCAATTGAACTTCTTCTTCGCTAAAACGTTCTGTCAAACAAAAAAAAAAATCTAACTGGCCGGAAACTTTTGACCGCCACTGTAAATGTTACAGGAACATTCTTGTCAGCTGGGATGCCATTTTATGTAGTAAAAATTTAATAATTTCATGGAAGATTAAAGGAAATTAAAGTATAGACTTATAAATAATTATACTAACCTTAAAATTGATTCGAACGTTTTCTTTAGAGCTGAATTTAATAATAAAGTAATGTTTCTAGTATTAAAGGGTGCTTCGTTCTAATAAAATTTTTCTGTTTGTCATACTTATAGAAAATTGAATGGGTCCGCCACTCTTAGTGTAAGATATCAAGTGAATGCCAGACTAATTATGTGACTTTGTCATTTATTTGTAAAAAAAAAAAAAAAAAAAAAAAAAAAAAAATAGAACCTATAATTCCGTGGGAGTTTTAGTTAAATATGTGTCGAGTTTTTTAGTTGTATATTTATAAATATTATATACGTTGTAATATTTTACTTTCATATTTAATAACGAAGTAAACTCCAATATGGCACTGAAGTAAATGTCCCGTAAAAAAAAAAAAAAAAAAAAAAAAAAAAAATCAGCATCACTATTTCCGAGAAGTAATTACAAGCCTATTTTACAAATGATTTGCAATTCGGTTAAATTAAGATTACTACTTTATAATATTGCTATTCAAAAATAAGTACCATACTTCTGAATACGTCATGTGTATGCGATGTTCTTGTCCGGAGTTTGATAAAAATTAAATATCTTCGAATATATTTAACTGATGTTTATTAATTTGCATTTATAATTGTCTGAGCGAAGCGAAGGCTAATAATTCAGCGCAATATTACTGTCTGGTCACATAACAGCTACGATGGATATTAACGCCATGTCCTACTAAAAAGAAAACCTAATGAAAACCTTTCGTCAAGCATAATTCAAAAAATATTTGTTGGATTTCGTTTCTGATTGCACCAGAAGGTACCTATGAGGGTCACCTACTAAATGCACCTACTATGAAAAATAAGTTCCAAAAAGTTAAAAAGTTATACAAAAAACTGATAAAAAAGCACAATTTATCTGCATACGTCACAAATATGTGGTGTGCGTCACATTCACCGGTGGCGAGGCTAACGAGAAAGACAGGCTACCGCGGTGGGTCCAATGGAGGATATTCCAAATATGGGTTCGAGGCTGAAAAAAGCCACGTGATACCGGTAATTTACCCAAGGAACTTCTAACTGATAAGAAGAGAAGATACTACTACATTGCCTCATGAACCGTTTCATTGGCTAGCGGGGATTTACATTACACGTCTACGGAGCCTTCCCTTCTTTACGATAGAAGATTTTACCTTGACCACGTGATCAAAATGTAGATGGAATATCCACCATTCTTCTTTTTTTACAGGCCGCTGGAGTCACGTGATGCTCGAATGCACCAACGTAGGTGTGCGAAAAGAGCATCACGTGATCCCAGCGGTCTGTAAAAAAAGAAGAATCAGACCCACCGCGGTAGCCTGTCTATCTCGTTAGCCTCGCACCGGTGGATGTTTTCGTAGACAACTGGTTTGAACACATGGAGCAAATAATTAAAAAAAAACCTCACGCAGCAATACTGAAGTGCCATAAGACATATTTAAATTAAATCAAAACAGAAAAAATATCTGTTTGTTTTTTTTCATTTAAAAGACAAAAGACATAAAAACTTTGATTTCAGATTTTGCGATAATCTCTCAATAGCATTTTTTAATCGCCAAAACAAATCTTTTATATTTCGCGTGTGAAAATTGGAAACAATTATAGGATGTTTAATAAAATATTTGGCTTTATAGCATCATTTCTTCTTATTTTCTTTATTTTATTAGGGTTTCGTTCATCTGACGAAACCCTATTCGTCTCGCTCATCTGTCTGTCTGTCTGTCCGTCTGTCCGTCTATCACAGAGCCCGTTCTCAGAAACTATACATGTTGGAGACTAGAAATTTTACATACTTATAGCTGAACACAACATATCATATGGGAAATCATAAAATTTTGAAAAAGTCGTACATTTAACTCTTTGGGCTCTCACATGTGTATTTTAAACAATTCTTTCTAAGTGAGCCCTAATTAGGTTGGAGTCGTGAAATTTTGCATACTTATAGCTGAACACCTCACATCAAAGGACAAACTATAAAATTTTGAAAAATTCGTACATTTAACCCTTTGGGCTCCAACAAGTGTACTTTAAACAATTCTTTCTAAGTGAGCCCTAATTAGGTTGGAGGTGTGAAATTTTGCATACTTATAGCTGAACACCTCACATCAAAGGACAAACTATAAAATTTTGAAAAAGTCGTATATTTAACCCTTTGGGCTCCCACAAGTGTACTTTAAACAATTCTTTCTAAGTGAGCCCTAATTAGGTTGGAGGTGTGAAATTTTGCATACTTATAGCTGAACACCTCACATCAAAGGACAAACTATAAAATTTTGAAAAAGTCGTATATTTAACCCTTTGGGCTCCCACACGTCTACTTTAAACAATTCTTTCTAAGTGAGTTTCTAATTAGGTTGGAGGCGTGAAAATTGGTATACTTAAACTGAACACCTCACATCAAACGAAAAATCATAAAATTTAGAAAAAGTCGTACATTTAACCCTTTGGGCTCCCACATGTGTATTTTAAACAATTATTTCTAAGTGAGTCCCTAATTAGTTTGGAGGCGTGAAATTTGGCATACTTATAGCTGAAAACCTCACATCAAACAACAAATCACAAAATTTTGAAAAAATCATATATTTAACCTTTAGGCTCCCACATGTGTATTTTAAACAATTCTTTCTAAGTGAGCGCCTATTTAGGTTGGAGTCGTGAAATGTTGCATTCTTATAGCTGAACACCTCACATCAAATAACAAACCATAAAATTTTGAAATAGCCATACATTTAACCCTTTGGGCTTCCACATGTGTATTTTAAACAATTCTTTCTAAGTGAGCCCCTAATTAGTGTGAAGGCCTGAAATTTTGCATACTTATAAAGCATATACTTATAGCATACTTATAGACACTTATACACCACATGTCATACGACAATTCATAAAATTTTGAAAAAATCGTTCATTTAATCCTTTGGACTGCCGCATGCGCATTTTAAGCAATTCTTTCTAACTGAGACCCTTATTAAATTGGAGATTGGAAATTTTGCATACTTATAGCAGAAAACCTGAGGCCAGGCGACAAATCATAAAATGTTGAAAAGGTCTTACGTTTAACCCTTTGAGCTACCACATATGTATTTTAAGCAATACTTTCTAAGAGAGCCCTTAATTAAGTTGGAGACACGAATTTCTACATATGTATAGTTGTATACCTCAAACCACACGGCAAATCATAAAAATTTCAAAAAGTCTTATATCATTTACTCCTCCGGGATCTAACTTGTGTATTTTAAGCAATTATTCTAACATCCACACTTTTCACCCGGGGAGCACTTTTCCATCTTTTGCCGACACCCCTTTGCCCATTCTTTCATATTATAAATCATAGCCTTACATATTTAGTTCAACTTTTTACCGCCAGGGGCGCCTACATATCTCGGCTGCTATTGACCCAATCCCCTTGACTTATATATCTACGGAGAGTATATAAAACGAAGTTTCGTTCTGATAGAGGTTTATTTAGACTAGAATGCGCCCCTGGTTGCGAAATGTGGAACTAACAGATTTTTCAAAAGGATAAAGTGTTATGAAAGAAATATTACACAAAACCCTCTGTGCGATCTGTGATCACACTTATCCACTTGTTTTTTACATGCTTTCTTTTAACTTACAATTATAATTGTCTGTTGCTCTCAAATCTTGTGATTCATTTTTCACCCACTTCCTGTTCACATAGAGTTTTGAAATTTGGAATATATATGCATTCCTGAGGGCAATACATGAATTGGACATTGGTTTTTAAAATTCAGTCCATAAGGGGGCAACGTAAGTGTGGTGGGTGAATTAATGCTTACGTTTGATTTTCTACAGAGAAATAAGTATTAACTTCAACAATGAGTTTTTTTTTTTTTTTTTTTTTTTTTTTTTTTTAAGTACTAATGACAGGGTTACCGCGATATCGCTAAACTTTGGCCAACGTGTCGAAATATCGTCAAATTTGGATACAAAAAGTTTTTATATATGAAGCCAACTTGGAGATAACTGGCTAATTTGGCAAAATTCCCATTTAAATCTTTTTATCTTCCATAATTGAACTTACCGATTTAAATTTAAGGTTTTTTTTAAGACTTTTCTACTATTTAGAACATTTAAAAACATATATGTTTTCTAAATTTTTGTGAATTTTAATGAAAGTATGATTTTCAAAAAAAAAAAAATCCATTTATATTAATTTCTTTTTAGTCTTTAAAAAGGAAATTGGTACTTTTCCTGTATAAAGGCCTTTGCGAGATAGAGAAAATAGGTTTGGCGAGACAAGTAAGCTTTTTATGCGTATTTTCGTGCAACCTATTCATTGTTTCATATACTCAAGCAATTTTTTAAAGATTTATAAAATTTATTTTCTGTAAACAAACCACTTACCTATTTTTATATACAAAAAAAAGGTAAATTGTATATAAAAAGCAATGATATATATATAAATAAAATGTTTATATTTATGTCACAGATGCCATATACGCACCGGGTTTGGCGTGATTTTTTATACCAATTTGGCGAAAACGTCTTTTCGAATACCAGTTACATATAGCGTGCTATAATAGCACGTTATTTTTTATTTCAATATGAAAACAAAATAAAGTGATAAACAAGATATTTTCTATTATTTTTAAAAGGAAATAACAATCAATAAATGACATAATTATAGAAAAAAAAAATTATAATAACGTTATATATGGTTACATCAGGGGTGGCTCGTGACTGGCATTTTGGGGTAGCACTAAATCCATAGCTGCCAAATTTATTCTTCTCTTACCAATATTGCTTTAAAAGAAGACTTTGCCATATTTGTTGTCGGAATATTCGACCATTCAACATGGTATTGATTTCTTTCAAAAAATAATGGTAAGAAAAGAATAATACTGTCTGCCATGCAAATAGTGCCCCAAAATATGACAGTTACGAGCCGCCACTTCTTACCATGTCAGGCAAAGTAACGCCACTTTGGCGCCAATTAGGTACCTCTGTGCGTTTATGACATCTGTGCCATATTTACTTGTAAAAATAAGTATAAACGTTCATCAAGTTTGTTTTCATAGCTATTTATATCTTTTTACAACAAATCTCAATTTTTGAGACCGAAACTACACAAAGTTTGAACAAAACTATAAAACGGGAAGTCTGTTTTTTCAGAATATAGTGCCACAACCGATGGCAAACCAAATTCATAAATATAGATAGTACAAAACATATTTCAGTTTTAAGATTTAAAAGATTTAAGATTTTTTTTATTTTTGTACAGAATGACGTCATCCGTATCCGCTGAAGAGTTCTTCATTTACGATCCAATCTTAAACATCTTCTGCAGTAAAGTACACATAGGACTATCACTGAGGATATCGCTGAATAATACACAAATCCAAAAAAAGAGATGTCGTCTATAATAGCTCCACATTTTATCAGAAATCATCCATTTATATTTTTTACAAAATAGCACGTATTTGAATTATATATTTTTAAGTTGTTAAGGGAAAAAGGCAACAAAAACGTATAATTACTATTTTCTAACTATTTACCCCCTACTTTCTACAGAAATGGAGTACTTGTGTTGCTAAAATTAAACAAACGCCGCTAAAAACTACAAAAAATTAATGTTTCAAAAATAAATTGAATTGCAGTTTTCAATCAAATTGCATTTAAAAGTAACTTTTCTCCCCAATACGACGGTATAAAAATTGAAAATGTGCGATGTATAGAAGTTAAAAATCTTAAATTAGAAGAATAGAGAAGATTAAGTTAAATTGCAGTTAAATTGCAGTACAGATTTGATACTACTTAGTTATCCCATTGACCAAAAATCTATCGCCGAACTATAAGATTGAAAGCCAATAATGGTTGATCGTAAATGTCGCATTCTAAGTACCTTATTAGCATGCATTTAATGCTTTTCATGGTATTTCACTGTAGTATTTCGCCGAAAGTGCTTGTTAAAGTGTTCCTTCTCTAGGCTTTTCTCTTTCGCCAAGGCCACTAACAGGGCGAAGTGCCGTTTTATATTTGATATGATTTTTTTTTTTTTTTTTTTTTTTTTTTTTTTTTTTTGGCATTTTATCATAAGGTCATATTTTCAATTGTCATTAGTAGATTTTTTATATATTAACTTGTTGTGCTGAAATTTCATAATCAGATTCATATTGGCGTATTTTAGCTTGCATAATTTGCTGAAAAAATATGTATGGATTTTTAAATTACTTCAAATGGCACTTTAACAGCTCAAAGGTTATGCAGACGATATATATTCAGATCTTGTGTCATACTTTATGCTGCAATTATTGCCGATTTCTTTTATTTAATACGTGCTAAATACAGCTCAACTTGGGCAGAATATGTTTGAAAACAAAACAATGCAGCGTATGTAGTGCACAGCATACCCTCATCAATCCAATCGAGCATATCTAAAACACACTCTAACGACATATTGCTTGCCACTGTTGATGTGTTAGGAACTTTGATTCTACATCAGATTTGAAGAGAGAATTCCTCAATTCTTATCGACAACCTCATTGCATCCGTGCAAAACAGATATTGTACAATATTGACTATTCCAGGGGAGCACACACCGTATAAAGTATAGTCCATTTCTTTCAAACTTCATATATTTGTCATTTAAAGTTACTGAAATTGGTGCGAAGAGTCTGATTGTGCTCTTGGCAGTATTTTATACAGTTAAAATTCCGATATAAGTTAATTTAGTGTTTCATTTTCTATTTTACTTTTAATATATTGCGTACTTTCAATTTTATATCCATGAATGGCTGTCTTGCATGGTTTGCTTTCCCATTTTTTCACACAGTGTATACGAATTTATATATAAGATTTTGTAATTATACGATTCGTTTATTTTCATCATTTCAATTTACCGCAGTAAATGGACAATTAAAGATGACATCTCATTTTCTTTGCTTCCACACGTTATTATTAAATCTATGTTCTTTGCAATATCGCTCAGACTAATCCCTCTGAGGGAAGTCCTAGTTTTAAATAATCATTAGGCAATTATACTTCATATAACGAAAAAGTTTACCCCGCTGCTCCCTCCCAGAAAAGCAACATACTTGCATATAAATTAGTAAATGCATCAAAATATATGTTCAACAATAAAAAAATAATTCAGAAATTCATAATACTATGCATTCAAATATTTTATACAATCTCTATTAAACAGTGTGCTGTAGTTTACAGTTTGTAAAGAAACACATATTTAAATCATCCACGTATCTAAGAAATAAACCCATATAAATAGTATAAAATGGAAAATGCTTATGTGCTTTGAAGTGAATCACTGATAATAGTTTAATTTACACTAATAAATTATTCATGAAGTCTTTGTTTTATGGTAGTTTCTCAAACACCTGTTTGAGACACTTCCATGTCATTTGTCGAACATTTAAATTAGTCCCTTCATTAAAAAAAAAGGAATTTCTATTGAAATGTAAATTCACGAATATTGTGTGGGATATTTAGACAGGGAAAATTAATTGTTCTCTTAACAATATTGTTTTGTAAGTGGAACTTACTTAAATTTCTAAAAGTAAATTTTGATTGGAGTATTACGAAACATATTCCAAATAATGGAAAACTATTATTAAAATGGAAACTATTATTTAACCAATTATAATGCATGAGTTAAAAACAATAACATACAGATATATATACAGCCAGTATCGGAAAAATGATCACCCGTGTATATGGTCACTCCGCTTATGAGGTCACTTTTCGTAAGTCAGGATTGACTGAATAGGTATTACGTGTTAAATTACACCGCCTATATGGTCAGTTTCCAATGGCTACTATCGGATATATGGTCATATGATTTTTTTTTTGTCTCCCTTATTATTGTGAAATATAGTTTTATGCTTTTACCTTCCCTTTTATAGGGTGTAAAGTGCCGAATTGACGGATCACTCATATTCAAGTATCTTCAACTGTCGGCCTCTTTTTATTGTTCACGCGGTGTTTTTCATGTATAATAGCTTTAGAATGAAGTAGATAGACATCCTGAAGGTGGAAATTCTTTCCTTCTAGTCAATGATTCCTTTTTCCATCGTCCAGTGCGTTTGCTAAAAGTCTACAAGTACACTGTAAAAAAAAATCTGTGAAGTTGCTAAGGTTTTTCTAGGAAACTGGGATTCCTAGAACTTTTCATGTAACGGCAACAACAAAATTTCATGTAACAGACACACTTTTGCGCCGAAAATCAAAAAATCTGTAAGGTTACTAAGAATTTTTTTGGAAACTGGGATTCCGAGAACTTTTCACGTAACTGCAGCCAGGGTTACAAATAAAAGTTAAGTAAGATTACTGAAATTTTAGCAAATTCATTTGTAAAGTTACAGATTTTTGTAGCTTTACAAAAACTAGTTTTGTAGATTTGCAGCTTTTTTCGTACAGTTACAGGTGAAAGTTTAGTAAGCATGTAATTTTACATCTGTAGAACTACAGATTTTTTTTTTACAGTGTACGAACTTCCGTATGTTAAAGAAATGCTAGTTGATATTTTTATAGCTTTAGAATGAGAAGGAGACCTTTTCCTTTTTAAACGGAGCCTTAGAGATCGCGATAATATTGCATACCACGTGACTAGATGCGCGTCGATACTCGGGGAGGGAGGGGGTCTTCTCTTCCCGGCTGCAGCCTATAAGAGAAACACTTTCTTGTCGGTAAGAGTTTCCAAAGCTCTGGATATTCCCCCCTCAACTGCCACATTAGATACCGATTCGTGGAAAATATGCCATCACCCGCAGCGACCCAATGAAAATTGTTCTCCGTGCAGAGAAAAGTTAAACTACCCATTTTCAGTTTTTTGTAATTTTCATTACTTGTCGCTGCCTGTAAAGTCTTCGTTCATGTCTTAGTTGCCATTTGTGAATACAAGATGTCAGCAAAACGAAAAATTTGAAAAATGCGGGAACAAATTAGTAGAAAACTTTGAAAAAATCAAATGTATCGAAAGCAGCTTTCGCGAAGACTGGTGGAATAGAGAGTGCGACAATAAATAACGTCTTATGGTTCAACTCTTATTAAACAGAAGATGTGATCAACCAAAAGAGAAAGCGGGAACATGTTTCAATACTTAAGAAAGTAGAGAAAGGCTTTTTCACTTGGATAAAATGTACCAGATTGCAGAATGTTCGAATACAACGATTATCGTAAAAGGAAAATCTCTGAAAATTGCTACATAACTACGAAAACCAAATTTTACTGCCAAAGAATCGAAGGAATGGATGTTAACGCTTTAACGCGAGAGTACTCGCGTTTATTTTTTAGAACGTTAGTAGTCGCGTTTGGTCCATTTGCCGCCGTTAACAGCAGACCGAAAACGTAGGGGAAACTGCAATTATTTATTTTACATCATTTCACAGCAATTATTTATTTTATTTAAGTAACTTATTATATTAAGTTGTCATCTAGATAAATGTTTTTAATAACTATTTCTTCGTTTTGCATAACACATTTAAAAGTAAATAGTAAATGATTGCAATGTAAATAGTAAATGATAATAAATAGTAAATAGTTATTTAAATAGTAAATAGTAAATGATTGAATGTCTGCACGGGCCGACATTTCCAGGCCCGGCCCGATAAAAAAATAAAAAGTTCGGCCCGGCCCGTAGAAAAAATGATATTGACCCGGCCCGGCCCGATAAAAAATTTAAAAGTTCGGACCAAGCCCGGCCCGGTGTGATTTTCTACAAAACATTGATTTTTACGTCGAATTGGTTAAAAATTTGTCTCGTACGAGGAGTTCTGACCAAAAATATTTTTCTTAACTTTTTTTTTTTTCATTTTATAATTTTCACTTTTATAGATGTGCCGCAGGCTGCGATATTTATTTTTTTAATGAATCTCTACACGTTATTCTGTTTAAATCAGGGTTCTGTCATAGGCAGGTTCCTTTTCACACATTTTACTTTATTTTAATTTAGCTATATTTTAATAGTCTTAGAAATCTACTGTTCTTTAAAAATAATAAATTTTAATGTTTAAGTGTAGAATAATGGCAATTCAAAAATGTATGCATTTTTTGCAAAACTTTTGGGGCAGGCCTAATTTAACTGATCTTTAAATGGACCAGGGCACGCTGAGACAATGATTTTCATACGGGCTGGCTCGAAACTAGGGCTTAAACTTTTAGGCCGTGAAGACTAAGAATGAAACCAGGCCCGGCTCTGTACAGAAAAATTAAGTTAGTCACGGCCCGGCCCTGCCCGGCCCGAACAGAGTGGAGAGCAGGCCCCGCCCGGACCGCGGGCCGGGCCGGTAACGGGCTTCGGGCCACGGGCCAGCCTGTTCAGATCTCTAGTGTGAACCATCTCTAGTGTTACCAATCCGAAACGCACTGAGGAATATTTTAAAACTGTTCATGAATAAGAAATACTAGTTTTAACAACTACGATAAAAAAAACAAACCTGCATAAAAGATTATTTTTTTTTACTGGCACGAATATACTCATCAATTTGAAATTTTAAGTGTAAAGCAATTCTTGTTTATACATCTTGGTTTATAAATTTTATGTTCATAGCTTCTTTGTACATTATTGTACTAGTATAACTAACTTATTAATAACATGTTATTGTCTAACATACAATTCCTGATTACCGCATATAAGGTCATATTTTTCAGGACGGCATGGGTGACGATATAACCGATATTGATTGTATATCTACCCTATATACATAAAATCCTAATGAAACGAATTTATGAAACGGATATATGAATCAACTGATTAAACAACTGATTATGTTTCAAGCGATTTCTCCTAAAATATCGAATACTTTGCGATGAAATCAACACCAAAAAATCAGTATTGATCCGCAGATCTCAAAACTGGTATTAGAATTTTTAAATTCCAATTAGTTTTTGAAATATTAATATTTTCTAATTTTATATACATTTTTCTAATGATGTGAACTCAAATTTTAATCAAACAGATATTTTTTTTTTTTTCATATTTCAGAAAAGGTTGACATAGTAACCCGGCTATTGTTGTTTATTTGATAATAAATGTTTATTTACTTTTATTTCTTTTTATAAATTATATAAATAATCTTTTTCTGTAATTATTAATTTTTTTCATATTTCCTTTAGAAAATAATAGAAAATAATTAAAAAATACGGTACTACTTAGTTATTCCGTCGACCAATTTCGCCAAATTATATAAATCGCCAAAACACTCGCCAAATTGTTGCTTATTTATTAATAAATGTTTATTTGAATTCATTTTCTTTTTATTTACAAAAAATATTATGAATTGTTTTGTTCTAAAGTTATGAATATTTTCTTTTATTTATAGTTATTTCATTTTAAAAATAACAGAAAATAATTTAAAAATACATATGTAACAGGTATTTGAAAACGAGGTTTTCGCCAAATTGTCGTAAAAAAAAAAAAAAAAAAAAAAAAAAAAAAAAAAAAAAAAAAAAAAAAAAATCACGCCAAACCCGGTGCGTATGTGACAATGCAACAAATCATGAGATTTAATTCCCACTTCAAAGCAACGTTTTAATGTTATTACTTCTCCCGTCGACCAATTTTGCCAAATTATATAAATAGCCAAATTATACAAATTGACATAATTTTTATTTTAAATAACGAAAGAACAAATAAATTAGTATAACATTGATAAATATACAAATAAAAAGTACTTGATGACGTAAACACGTGTAACTTGCTTAAAGTCAAGTGAATGTGACATTTACGATAAACCATTATTGGCATTTAATCTTATAGTTTGGAGATAGATTTTTGGTCGACGGGATAGCTAAGTAACGCCAAAAATGCATATATAACTGGTGTTTAAACCTAGAATGCTACCCTTTGAAAAACTTACGGGAATGATAACCCTTCGTCTCCCAGACGAAAAGTAGGTGGACGTGCTTAAAATCAAATATAAAAGCTGGTTAAAATAAAATAATACTTACTGCAGATGACTTTATCGCACTCGATATTCAAGTAAGCAATAAAGTATGATTTATTCATTTTCAAAGAAATAACTAGTAAATCTGCAGATCAGGAGCCTCAACGTCAGCTCTGGAAGTCATTGTTTTTAGACTCACTTTGGTAATATTCAGTTTCCTGCAAACCGCAATTTAAAGTTTTCAAATTATGTAATTATTTATAAGAATAAAAAATACGAAGTTTTCAGACATTAGAAGAATTAAATTAAAAACGTTATGGAAGGATATTTCGAAATTTTCATGAGCTGTTAATTCTGGTATATTTTTTAAATAATAAAGTAGATTTCTTCAGGGGGGCTCCGCCCCCCCCTGAACCCCCCCCCCCCCCCCCCGTGGTCTTATTAATTTACATACGTAACTTTTTATTGATTGCGCTAATGTTTAGCGAAAATCTTATATTTCTTTTTACACTTCCGAGCCTTATTTTTCAATACTGGTAACACAGAAAATGATTTACATTGACGCAATTATATTAAACGTTTAGGTTTTATGAATGAAAACGTAATTTCCTTTAAAAATAAAATAATTTTCATTCATATTTTCTGAAATGAGGCGGCATTAAGAAGTAACACCCGTCAAAAAACATTTTTTCAGCCAATCTAGTTAATGCTTGGTTTTCAAGGATGAAAATATTTATTTCCCGATACAATGACGTCATTTTCGACAGCGATAATTTTGCGGTGCATAATTTTGATATTTACTATATATTTGCTCTTCAAAAGTTTTTTTTTCCTCATTGGAATTTTCGATTAAGAATTAACATTTCTGTTAGCTGTGTGCAGACGATAAACCATGAGATATTAGTAACTTTTTTTTTTTTTTTTAATAAGAATTAATATCATAACACAAGCCCCTTTTATTTCAACCTCAAAGCGTATTCGTTTTAGTTTTGATATATGAGATCAAATTCACCTTCATTTCGTATTTTCACTTTATTTCTAATATGAAGGCGTATTCATGTCTATTTTTTATTTCATTTTCCTCTCGCACATAAAAATCTTTCAAATCAAAATTAACTGTTTAGGATAAATTTTTATTCCGGGATTGAATTTTCGTGGCAACGGCAAAAAAAAAAGAAAAATGATTGTTAAATTTCATAGCAAAATGTCGATTTATTCCTTATGAAAATAATGAACTTTTTAATTTAAAAGAAAAATATTTGAACAAAATAAATAGAACATAGTCTTTCTTTATTTCTGTGGTAAATTCCATCTATATGTAAAGACACAAAGGCATTAATTCGTCCCTTTTGACTTTGATTTAACTTCAAACAATTACACATACTTTCACATTTACGATATTTTTAGGTGTAGTTCGCTGCTAGGTAACAGTTAAAAGATAATAAAAACAATTAAATATGTGCTTAAAAAGAAAATTTATATTAAAAAAAAATATTTTATATTATTGAAACACATATATTAAAATCGTCTCCATAAAAGTTATACACCGAATTTAAAAACTCTGTCAAATGTATACACAAAATTTCAAACTACTATGAATAATGTATGGTTCTAATTAGGAAATTTCATCATCCTTAATTTAGCATTTAAATCCTTTAATCATATGAGCCATTTCTTTTCAACAAATAAAAATGGAAAAATCGTCTGAATTGCTATAGGATAGCATTAAGTCGCAAAATAAAATGTTCTATATATTCCGAACGAATGAACCAAATTTAACCAAAAACTATACAGCTAAATCCGGGGATTTCACCAACATGCATCCTTAATTTTAAGATAATCGGATGCTTTTTACGGCGGTTATCGCGGAACAGACAGACAGACTAACGGAAACCAAAACTTTTCGTGTCTCCACAGTAAGCATTCACTGACGTTTCGGCAATTAAGCATACTAGTAAATCTGCAGATCAAGAGCCTCAACGTCATCTCTGCAACTCATTGTTTTTATCAAACTTTGCGTAATATTAATCTTTCTACAAAAACAAAATTTAAACTATTTAAATTACACAAACATTTATAAAAGGAAAAAAATATTTCGATGGTTTCAGACATTAAAAGCGTTAAATTAAACACGTTGTTATGTAAGGATATTCTGAAATTCTCACGAGCTACTTATTCTAGTAATTTTTATATAATAAAGCAAATTTCTTCAGGGGGGGCTCTGCGCCCCTGAACCCCCCGTTGTGTAATTTATTTTGCATTTGTAATTTTCTACTGATTGAGTTAATGATTACCCTATATCTTAGATTTCTTTTTGCACTGCGATTTATAAGGATAAGCAATAATTCGGTCAAGCATTTTACGTTATCCTAATATCCATACAGCAGTATTTACTTGCCTGCTAACCACAAATACCTGTATCTAATGGATAAAGAACTTTTGGAAATGTAAACTGAAACATCTAATTTAGAAATATAATACCTTTATAAATTTTGTTTATAAAAAAATAATTTTGATTACCATTCTGCAATATTTATATCTAAGATCTAATCTAAATATCAAAAAATGTACTCGATAGCATTAACTTACTAAAATCACCCTAAAGTAGGGGGGCTTCTAAACCTAACAGTTAATAATTCATCATCGTTAAATAGATAAACATGATTTGGCGCCTTTAAGTATTTTTTGTGATTTTCTTTTAATAGTATCTACATTTAATTTAAAATCGTGATGTCACAAATACCGTTGAAATTTGACGCAATCCTATGTTCAGGTCAAATTACGAAAGGTTAACTAACATTTCATTTTCCTTAGCCGGACTTTCTGTTTCATTTTTCGTAATAAGGATTATTTTAATAATTTAATTTATTTTACACTCTACAAGCTGTTACACGGACGTTGTTCACGTAGCATTAAAATAGAGATAAATGCATTAAGTAAAACATTTCACTCCCCACCAGACATACCAAGTCTCAAGCTTTTTGCACATCACTATTATCTTAGAGAAAATGTTCTTTTAAATCGCGCAAATGTTTCAATTAAATAAAGTAAAATTTTCTGCATTAAAATACTGGTATCCAGAACGCCGGAGGCTTGGCAGGTCTGCTCCTCTTAATAAAAACATATATGATTAACCAACACTTTATCACATTTTATAGGAGACAATACGGAATTTCTTATTTGTATGGCCTTACATATATCTCAGTCATAAAAATGTAAAATTTTGTGCCAATTAATGCACGCAATTGCGAAAATGAAATCGCAAAGAATGAGAAAAGGAAGGCCAAGTAAAATCGTGTCAATCGAGGAATCTTTCTTCGTAGTGCTGGGAAAATACTGCTACAAAAACTATTTTAGGTGGTATTTGGTGTGAAATGTTTATATGTATTCATTCCTGTCCTATATATCCTTTTTTTTATTTTTTATTTGCTTATTCCATTTTTCTTTTGCACGTGAAAATCTTACAAATTAAAATTAACTCTTTGGGAGAAATTGTTATTCACTTTTTTTTTGGCAACAATAAAGTTTATAAAATTTAACAGAATAATGTCAGTTTATTCTGTATGAAAATAACGAACTTTTTCATTTATAATCAAATAGTTGAATAAATAAATGAAAATATTATTCTATATAGTATATAAATACTATTTTCATTTCTGCGTTTAAATAAATCTATATGCAAATATCTATACAAAGGCATTCATTAATTCATTCCTTTTGCTTTGATTTGACTTCAAAAAACCATACATACTTTCACATTTATGATATTTTTAGATGAGATGCTGTTGCTACGCAACGGTTAAAAGAAAAAATGAAATATAAGTAAATTCATAAAATAAAATGTTTTATATTATTCGAACACATGTATAAAATTCTATCATAAGTTGTATACCTAATTTAAAAGCTCTGACAAATGTTTTGACAAAATTGCAAACTAATAAGAATAATTTAATACTCTTATTTAAAAATTTCAGCATCCAAAATTTACCATTTAAATATATTATTCATATGAGCGATTTCTTTCAACAAATGAAAATTTGAAAATCGTCTGACTTCCCATAAAAAAGCATTATATCACAAAATAAAATGTTCTGTATATTCCGAACGAATGAACCAAATTTAACCCAAAACTATACAGCTAAATCCGGGGAGCTCATCAACACGCCCAGGGAATTTCAAGCCGATCGGATGCTTTTTGCGGCAGTTATCGCGGAACAGACAGACAGACTAAGAGACAGACAGACTAACGGAAACCAAAACTTTTCGTGTCTCTACAGTAAGCCTTCACTGACGTTTCGGCAATTAGTGTGATGTCACCACGCATTGCTCATGAACACGTTAGACACATGTTGCACATCATTCTGCGGAAATTGTAACGGCAAAATGCACAAATTTTCCCTTTTTACTTTCTTCTATCTTTACAAGAAGAAAGTATTGGATTCATGAAAATTTCGAATTCCGGTTTTCGACGGATTTACACGTTTTAGGGGTCAGAGATTCCAAAAAAACATGTTTTTGCAAAATGTCTGTCTGTAACTCTGTGAGTCTGCCTGTCTGTCTGTCTGTCTGTGTGTATGTGACACAAATTTTGTGGGCGCTCTATCTCAAGAACTAATGCACGGAATTTAATAAAAATTGATATTCAGTTATTACTTTCTTCTATCTTTACAAGAAGAAAGTATTGGATTCATGAAAATTTTCGAATTCCGGTTTTCGACGGATTTACACGTTTTAGGGGTCAGAGATTCCAAAAATCATGTTTTTACAAAATGTCTGTCTGTGACTCTGTGAGTCTGTCTGTCTGTCTGTCTGTCTGTGTGTATGTGACACAAATTTTGTGGGCGCTCTATCTCAAGAACTAATGCACGGAATTTAATAAAAATTGATATTCAGTTAGTGCCTAATACAAATTGATGCTGATTAGTTTTTGGTGTAAATCGCTCAACAGGTGGCGCTGTAATGCTGCATTTTTCACGATTTTCGCAATAGCTCTATCTCAAGAACTAATGCACGGATTTTGATCAAACTTCAGATTTAGTTAGTCCTTGATATGAATAAATGATGATTATGTTTTGGTGTAAATCGCCCAACAGGTGGCGCTGTTATGATGAATTTTGCAGGATTTACACGATTTCCCCAATAGCTCTATCTTAAGAACTAACGCACGGATTTTAATTAAACTTCAGATTAAGTTAGTCCTTGATATGACTTGCTACTGATTAGGTGTTGGTGTAAATCGCCCAACAGGTTTCTCTGCTGCCTTTTCCACGATTGCCTCAATAGCTCTATCAATAGAACTAATGGACCAATTTTCATCTAACTACAGATTTAGTTGTATGTTGACACAAGTTGTTGTTAATTAGGTTTTGGTGTTAATCACCCAATAGGTGGCGCTGCTATGCAGAAATTTTCACGATTTTCGCTATTGCTCTATCTCAAAAACTAATGTACGGATTTTCTCCAAACTTCAGATTCAGTCAGACGTTGACATAAATTGTTGCTGATTAGGATTTGGTATAAATCACCCAATAGGTGGCGCTGCTAGGCAGCATTTTGCTGAATTTAGACGATTTCAGCGATAGTCATATCTCAAGAACTAATGCACGGAATTTCATATCGTTAGAATCCTCATGAGATGCATAGATTGCCATTTAATTTTGGCAGTGTGATAGCGAATTTTGAAGTATTAACATGTATGAGATAGAAGAAAGTTTTGGGATTGGCACATCCGACTAGTTTACATTCAGATTGTCTGTGTTGTTGAATATTCATATCCAATTTCAAAATTTCCCTTATAATTGCCCTTGTTAATCGGGGAAAAGTTGATACATTGAGACCCTTCTTCATCTAGGAAGTAAGACAATTTTCACTAAGCTTTATTGCGAACTTTTTTCTGGATCACGTTTATTCGGGTTTTTGAGCCATGTGATGCACTTATATAGCATCTACATGCACTAAACTGATATACCATGATTTTCAATACAATAAAACTCACAAAGAGCCCATCGGTGTGTTTTCCTACTACTTGGCACGTTATTACACATTTGATCAAATGTGTCTACAGTTTCTTTTGTGGAATTATAAAAATCTATCATTTCTGTTTTTCTACTTTCTTGGTTAATTTCGTTGAAACTAGACAGAAGAATAAAACACTTATCATATATATTAAAGCGTAAACCTGATTCTGTAAGATAAGACTAAAATATTCACGCAATTGCGCATGCGTGAAGTTAAATTTACTAGATTTTCCATTTAGAGGAAAGGCTGAGCAGGTCTGGTTAGCCGAGTGGTCTAGAGCACCAGTTTAAAGCTCCGAACTTTCGTAGACAACGTAGGTTCGAGCCCAACGCCCGGCAAAATGATTTTTGGCGATAATTCATTTCGTTATTGACATATTTTATTAAGAGGAGAAGTTATATGATTTTGATTTTATTATTATTTGAATGGTTTATCATTAAATAAAATTTGACACTCAAAAATATTTTGAAAAAATAATTTTACATTTAAAATATTTAACCTAAAATATTTTGCATGTAATTATCAATTAAATAAATTAAGCTGATCTACAACTTTTGTTTATATTTTTTTACCATTATCAAGAATATATAAATGTGTGAGTCAGAAGGAAAAGTTTGCTATTCTTTTCCGTAAAAAAAAAAATAAAAATAAATAAAACGGAAAGAAAGGAAAATATTCATATAAGAACTTTAAAATAAATTATATTGATATCCATGGTTTAATATTTAAAAAATGAAGAAAAAAGTAAAATAAAATTCAAGTAATAATAAATATATATTATAAATCGTTAATTCCATCAAGTTTAAAATTTAGGCTTTTAGAGACTGATATAAATAAAATGCATGGCAGCTTTTAAAGGTCGTGTAGTTAAAAAAATAAAAATAAAAATAAAAATAGATATTGTTATTTTGTTATTTTTTCAACAAGAAAAATGAGACCGTAGTAAGTAAAAATAAATGCTCTGCCCAGTATTTTTCGGTAAATTTCTGATAAAAGGAAAGCATAATTGGTTGTAAATTATAAACTTAAAGTTCTTTCACTTCATTCAATAGGTTAGACTGACAGCACCCTCTAGCGCGCTTTCAAGAAATAGGAATCACTTATGCAATATAAAAATTTGTCACGATTTCAATAATTAACCCGAGAGTAGTCGCGACATTTTTTAGAACGTTAGTAGTCGCGTTCGGTCCATTTGCCGCCGTTACCAGCAGGCCGAAAACGAAGGGGAAACTTGCCGGTGTTATCAGATGATCGAAAACGGATAACGTAGGGTGAAAATATTGACTGAACTTTAAAAGATTACAGCAATTATTCATTTTACAACCTTTTACAGCAAATTATTTATTTCGCTTAAGTATATATTCAGTTGGCATCTAGATAAATGTTTTTAATAACTCTTTCTTCGTTTTGCATAAATACTTAAAAGTAAATAGTAAATGATTTGATTGAATTTCTGATGTTACTATGAATCAATAATTAGTAGGAAAACATTTACGAATATGAATCTAAATTCGTGATAGGGGTATTTTTATTTTTTTGGAAGGACAAAATCAGAGTCAGGTAGATTTTTATGACAATCCGGCACTCTATATCCATTTAATAAAATAAAATTAATAAATTTAGCATCAATATATTACACTGACATTAAATTGAACAATTAAACTGAAAATAAAAATGGAACCTATGACATGCAACAGCAAATCAAATACAATACCACTAATTCACCAGCATATTATATATATATATATAATAAAGAAAAAGGTAAAAAATACTTAATTTCGAAATTATAAATGTAAATGTTGTAACTACGTTTTATTTATTTATTTTGTGGTTTGTGGGGTGTCTATGTGTGTATGAGGGGGGAGAGGAGGGGGGGCTCTCGAGATTTTATGATTAAATCCATTTTTCAAATGAAAATGCACGATTTGTAGTTTTTCTACTTATTTCAGGGTGGGAGCAGCGCCCCTGAATAAAAACTCTGGATACGAACTTCGCTTATATAAAGCAAATAAATAAGTCATCGAAATTATATATTTAATTTAAATACATTTGAAATTGTAGATTTAAATCCTAAGATGGATAAATTATTTTAATTAATAGAATCACTGAAAGGTAATAGGGATGTATTTTACAGCAACTATTTAAATAAAATAAATATTCAATTGTACATTTCATAATAAGGTATTAATGTTATAATTTATTGTTTTATAATAACATTCATTAAAATAATAAACACAATAATAAAATTTTCTCCGAAATTATAAATATGCAGCAATAATTTAATTTAAATGAATTTTCTCTCATATTCTGGAAAACATTATTCTGAAAAATAGTTTGAACAATTGATGAAGGACAACAATTTAAATTTGTCAGATACCGTCCCCAAGCCTCTATTGGATTTCAATAATAATAATTTAAAAAAAAAAAAACATTTTCTGCGGCATTATTTAAAAAAAATATATTTTTACTTACAGTATGGAAATTTAACAGTAGATAAATTTTAGAAAACTACTTAAAGTATTTTTTAAAATCATAGTATAAACATTCACTGAATTATCCAAAAGAGATTTTTATTTGCGCAATTTCTAACCTACATTATAAAATTCTCATTATTTTTCTTATTGTACAAATAAATTATATATATGTTCTTCGCAGATATACATACTACATTTCTGAGAAAATTGTTTTATCTTTCGAATTTGTTTTATTGTACAAAAACGATACTTTTCAGATTTTGGAGATACGGCAATTTTTTTACTGATTCCCACAAAATTCTCTTCTCTTTTTTTTAATGGTTTGGCAGTGGTATTGTCTGTTTTCTTTCATTTATATGTTCCGGTAATAAATGAAAAGCAAGTTCTTTCAAATAATGATGATGAATTTCCCTTTTTTTTTCCATATTTAAACGATTATCAATTTGAGAATTTATTCGCGCAATATTTGACAATGAAAAAAAAAAAATGTAAGTGACCATCCATCAGTTTTTTGTGCGAACTGACTTCACAACTGATATAATAAAACAATTTTAAGTCACATTCTAAAAGTAAAAAATAGCAGAAAGAAAGACGAAATAACAACAAGGAGAGAGTCCGTACTTCGAAGAAACTTTCCCCCAGAGATTTCGCGGAAATGGGAAAGGATGAACACGAGGGGGGAAAATTCCACTAACGCAAGTGGTCGCAATGCGGTCATTTAGACCGATTGAAACTTAAGAATGCGATAAAATGCTAAGAAATAGCAGGAATGACTTGCAATTTTACTACACAAGAGTGTGAACACTCAAGGTCAGCTACACGGAATTTCACTATCGTAACTTTAACGGGAAATGAGTTACAGAAGATAACGAATTTCGGGCGGGGAAAAGACCAACGCGCGACTACTAACGGGTTAATTTAAAAGCAACTAATTCAAAATTCAAGAATTTTTCTAATGGAACATCCAAGTTATTTACCGTCAAATCTTGACGGGTACTATCTAGTTTGATTAGTATAATAGAATAATAATAAACTTGTAACATGACTCAAAAAATTTCCGAATATTTCTATACCATTCACTTATATGATACACTGAAGTTTATACTTTTAGAATCAAAATTTGACTTCATATTTTCATTTTGTTGGGTTTGTGTTTCAAGCATTGCTTTTTCTTCATTTTTATTCTCAAAGGATAATTAAATCTCAAGGATAACAGAATTATCAAAGGATAAGGGAATTCATCATTTTCATCTCTATCGCTATCTATGATTTCGTCATTTTCAACTTCAGTAAAATCATCATTTTCTGATTCATCCCCAGAAATAGAATTTTATCCCTCACTTAGTTATGTTAATAATTCCATATAGCCTGACCTTAAACCCAAAAAATGTCTCCAAGAAAACTTTTTGACATGCCACGGCGGCACAGGAAAATATCTAAGTCAGATTCTCAAATGCAAACGTTAATGGTAACCCTTCGTCTGCAAGACGAATATTATCCTGAAAACGGCATGTGCACAAATATTTTGGGAAGAAAGAATATCAATAAGTGTAGTAGGTAAGGTCAAATGAAGGTACTGAGTTGCACGATCCATTTCCTATTTTGGGGGAAAGAACGTCAGGGTTATTTGTTATGGTCTTCGTCCGGGAGACGGAGGGGTAGCATTCTGGGGTTAAAAACGAGGTTTTCGCCAAATTTAAAAAAAAAAAAAACACGCCAAACCTGCTGTGCGTATATGACATCTGGCCAAATATTACCACTTGAAAAAACAAACTGCTAACTGGCGTGTTGAAAAAAAAGCTATTGGCGAGATTTCTATCCGGCTAACGAAACAGTACCACGAATTCTTTGCAACCATGGCAAATTTTATGTAGTTTTATTCGAAAAAAAATATTTTGATTTTTAATCAAAATGGAAAATTTACGGTCCCTTATTGACGCGATTTTTTTTTGTAACACCAATGTCATATACGGAACAGGCACTTAACTGGCACCAAAGTATCGTTATTTTGCTTGACATGGTAAGCCTTATGTTGTTGTTTATTCTGTTGATGCGTTGTCCAAATTGGCGTCGTTACAAAATCGCGCCAATATGGGACGTATATGACATCTGTGCCAAACGTAAACCTGATTCTGTAAGATAAGACTAAAATATTCACGCAATTGCGCATGCGTGAAGTTAAATTTACTAGATTTTCCATTTAGAGGAAAGGCTGAGCAGGTCTGGTTAGCCGAGTGGTCTAGAGCACCAGTTTAAAGCTCCGAACTTTCGTAGACAACGTAGGTTCGAGCCCAACGCCCGGCAAAATGATTTTTGGCGATAATTCATTTCGTTAATGACATATTTTATTAAGAGGAGAAGTTATATGATTTTGATTTTATTATTATTTGAATGGTTTATCATTAAATAAAATTTGACACTCAAAAATATTTTGAAAAAATAATTTTACATTTAAAATATTTAACCTAAAATATTTTGCATGTAATTATCAATTAAATAAATTAAGCTGATCTACAACTTTTGTTTATATTTTTTTTACCATTATCAAGAATATATAAATGTGTGAGTCAGAAGGAAAAGTTTGCTATTCTTTTCCGTAAAAAAAAAAAATAAATAAATAAAACGGAAAGAAAGGAAAATATTCATATAAGAACTTTAAAATAAATTATATTGATATCCATGGTTTAATATTTAAAAAATGAAGAAAAAAGTAAAATAAAATTCAAGTAATAATAAATATATATTATAAATCGTTAATTCCATCAAGTTTAAAATTTAGGCTTTTAGAGACTGATATAAATAAAATGCATGGCAGCTTTTAAAGGTCGTGTAGTTAAAAAAATAAAAATAAAAATAAAAATAGATATTGTTATTTTGTTATTTTTTCAACAAGAAAAATGAGACCGTAGTAAGTAAAAATAAATGCTCTGCCCAGTATTTTTCGGTAAATTTCTGATAAAAGGAAAGCATAATTGGTTGTAAATTATAAACTTAAAGTTCTTTCACTTCATTCAATAGGTTAGACTGACAGCACCCTCTAGCGCGCTTTCAAGAAATAGGAATCACTTATGCAATATAAAAATTTGTCACGATTTCAATAATTAATTTAAAAGCAACTAATTCAAAATTCAAGAATTTTTCTAATGGAACATCCAAGTTATTTACCGTCAAATCTTGACGGGTACTATCTAGTTTGATTAGTATAATAGAATAATAATAAACTTGTAACATGACTCAAAAAATTTCCGAATATTTCTATACCATTCACTTATATGATACACTGAAGTTTATACTTTTAGAATCAAAATTTGACTTCATATTTTCATTTTGTTGGGTTTGTGTTTCAAGCATTGCTTTTTCTTCATTTTTATTCTCAAAGGATAATTAAATCTCAAGGATAACAGAATTATCAAAGGATAAGGGAATTCATCATTTTCATCTCTATCGCTATCTATGATTTCGTCATTTTCAACTTCAGTAAAATCATCATTTTCTGATTCATCCCCAGAAATAGAATTTTATCCCTCACTTAGTTATGTTAATAATTCCATATAGCCTGACCTTAAACCCAAAAAATGTCTCCAAGAAAACTTTTTGACATGCCACGGCGGCACAGGAAAATATCTAAGTCAGATTCTCAAATGCAAACGTTAATGGTAACCCTTCATCTGCAAGACGAATATTATCCTGAAAACGGCATGTGCACAAATATTTTGGGAAGAAAGAATATCAATAAGTGTAGTAGGTAAGGTCAAATGAAGGTACTGAGTTGCACGATCCATTTCCTATTTTGGGGGAAAGAACGTCAGGGTTATTTGTTATGGGGTTCGTCCGGGAGACGAAGGGGTAGCATTCTGGGGTTAAAAACGAGGTTTTCGCCAAATTTAAAAAAAAAAAAAAACACGCCAAACCTGCTGTGCGTATATGACATCTGGCCAAATATTACCACTTGAAAAAACAAACTGCTAACTGGCGTGTTGAAAAAAAGCTATTGGCGAGATTTGTATCCGGCTAACGAAACAGTACCACGAATTCTTTGCAACCATGGCAAATTTTATGTAGTTTTATTCGAAAAGAAATATTTTGATTTTTAATCAAAATGGAAAATTTACGGTCCCTTATTGACGCGATTTTTTTTTGTAACACCAATGTCATATACGGAACAGGCACTTAACTGGCGCCAAAGTATCGTTATTTTGCTTGACATGGTAAGCCTTATGTTGTTGTTTATTCTGTTGATGCGTTGCCCAAATTGGCGTCGTTACAAAATCGCGCCAATATGGGACGTATATGACATCTGTGCCAAACTTTCAAATAACTGCGAAGGGATCAGACCGTATTTGTTTATGGCAGTTGATGACTTGAACTATTATAAAATAGATTAAATGATGGCGATAGAACAATATTTGGCGACTTATCACCTGTGGCCGGCTAACATTAAAGTACCAAAATGGCACCTAGAGTATAAAAAGCAAAGTGGTCCGCCTGGAACTGTTGATGATAGTCACATGACTTAGGCTATTGTTATAGAGATTGTTTTAAAATACCGGGAGATAAAGACTCTGTATACTTAATTTATTTTATTTTAGTTTCTGTTCAAATGTTTAACTGATCCTCTTTAATCAAAAACGAAAACAGCCATTGGATGTCTTAACAGCAACTGATTCGCCCTTAAATTTTTGCAATCAAAGGGAATTGAATGGAAACCCGTTTACAGGGAGATCTGCACAGCTTTTTTTCAGTATAATTCAATCTTCTCTAATAATTTTAAAACCCATCAGATTAGCGTGTTTTTAGATTCTGTGGTGTCTGAACGGGGTTTGGCGAGCATAGATTGCAGGGGGCAGAGCCCCCTAGTTCATTTGATGTAGGTATTGATTTTGAATTTTCATTTTTTGTTCTACGCTTTTGATACAATGTATAATAATGAGAAGAATCCACCAAATGACTCTTAATAACAAAAATTAAATACTGACAATTCTTTGATACTGAATTTACTTAAAAAAAAAAAAAAAAAAAAAAAAAAAAATGACATTTCAGAAGTGTGCAGCATCTGATAATTTTTGAAAACATATTTTACCTACTTTTATTCATAAAAGTAAAAGTTATTTGCCATACAAATATTTGTTTTACTTATTTGTTATTTAATAGTTTTTCTTTAAGTAACTAGGGGGCTCTGCCCCCTACGAGCTACGCTCGCCGACCCCCGTTCAGGCACACCAAAATCCAAAAAGCACCCTAATTTGATCGACTTTAAAAATATCTCTCTATTCTAAAAAAAAGTAACTACCGCTGTCACCGCCGCCGCCGCCGGTTTTGAATTTTTTGTGACCGGAGGTCTTTCTTCGTTAATATTAAGAAAACTATTGCATACAAAAATATGAAAATCAGTGGAATTATAGAGAAATGTTCGATATACACGCTGATGCAGGCAGTTTTCAAATTGATGAAATACTTAAAGAGATATTTAATGCTAAAGTTGGATAAAATCGTTCCATTAAAAAAGTTTTATAGGAGCAAAAACTGTACATCCGAATTTAATCATTTTTAGATCATTTTATGCGTCAGAATTTCGCGGTTTTCAGACTGCACTCAGTTTATTAATTTGACTCATTTTTTGAGGTTTTATTTCTATTTTAAATTAAAATTTTCAGCATTTCGAGTGATATTTTTTTACACATTTTAGAAATTGGTATTAATTTAAATGGTTGCCAACTGCATAAACAGCGCAAATAATAATATTTGCTTCAAATTAAAAATTTATTTTACACTTGACTATTATAAACAAGAAAATATAAAAAGCAGGAACTCATTGAAAATTATCATAAAAACCATACTACAACTGAATTTTAAAAGTGAAAGAATGTTGTAAAATAATAAATTCATTAACATGCGTTAGAAGTCTGAAATAGGAGAAATTACGTCACATTTACGTCACATTACACATTACGTAAAATGAACAAAAATAATATTGCAAAACAGTTTAAATTTTAAAATTGCGCGAGACATTTATGTAATATTTTAAGATGATATTTTCAAGTATTTTTATTAGGATAGCGCAAATAATATTTCATTTCTATCAAAATTATTTTCACTTGAATAGTAAAAGGAGAAAGAAAAGTTTAGTGAAAATTACGTCAGATTAAAAACGATACGTTTAAAGTATCATTAAAAAAAAAACTTTATTATCGCTTTGCTAAAAAATACCGGGAGGCAAAGACTCTGTTTATTTAATTCATTTTATATTAGCTTATTTTGAAATGTCAACTGATTTTATATAATCACAGACGGAAACACTCATTGTATCATTTAGCAGCCGCTCATTTGGCTTTAAAATTCCCCAATCAAAGAGAAATGAATAGAAACCCGTTTATAGGGAGATCGTCACTGTTTTTAAACTTATAATTCAATCTTCAGAAATATTTTTAAGCCGATCAAATTAGCGTGCTTTTA
The DNA here is from genome assembly GCA_963932465.1 of Maratus speciosus. Lineage (NCBI taxonomy): Eukaryota > Metazoa > Arthropoda > Arachnida > Araneae > Salticidae > Maratus > Maratus speciosus. Next base: position 547,377,710 of record OZ010786.1, on the reverse strand, counting down.
GAGTCTGCTGTGCCTGAACGGGGGTTGACGAGCGTAGCTCGTAGGGGGTAGCGCCCCCTACTTTAATTTAAAAAAAAAAGGAGCGATCTCTCTGTAAACGGGTTTCCATTCGTCTTCCTTGGATTGGGGATTTTTAAGGCCAAATCTGCTGCTGTTAAGAGATACAATGGCTGTTTTCGTATTTAATTAAAAAAAAAAATAGTTAAGCATTTGAAAATAAGCTAATGTAAAATGAATTAAGTAAACAGTGTCATTGTCTCCCGGTATTTTTTAACAGCGCTATAAGATAGTTCTTTTAAATAATTCATTTTAAATGTATCGTTTCAAATCTGACGTAATTTACAACAAAGTTTTATTTCTCTTATTAATATTCACGTGAAAATACTTTTGTTGTTAGAAGGAAATATTATTTGCGCTGTTTTCGAATTCACGATAATAGTTTAAAAGATTATCTCAAAATATCTCGCGCAAATATATTTTTCAATTTAAATTGTTTTGCTATATTTTTTGCCATTTTAAATATGACGTAATTTCCTCAAATTACAAGTTTTAACGCATAATAATGAATTTTTTTATTTTAAGAATTTATTTCTCTTTTAAAATTCAAGTGTAAAGATGGTTCGGCACAGATGTCATATACTGGTGCAATTTTTTTTCTGACGCCAATTTCATATACGCAACGGGTACTTAACTGGTGCTAACGTGTCGTTATTTTGCTTGATATGGTAACCTGGATGTTGTTGTTTATGCTATTGATGTTTTCGCCAAATTGGCGTCGGAAAAAAATTGCGCCAATATGGGCCGTATATGACATCTGTGCCTATGGTTCTTATGACGTAATTTTCCTGCTTTTAAGATCATTTAATTCTAATGTTAAAGTTTTTTTTCCGTTTGTAATAGTCACGTGTTAATAAATTTTTAATTTGAAGTAAAAATTATTGTTTGCGCTGTTTATGCAACTGGCAACAATTTAAATTAATAACATTTTCTAAAATTTGTAAAAAATATCTCTCGAAATGCTGAAAATTTGAATTTAAAAATGAAATAAAACCACAAAAAATGAGTCAAATAAGAAAAATAAATGCAATCTGCACATCGGGAACTTATAACGTATAAAATGATCTAAAAATGAAATTCTCATGTATAGTTTTTGCTCCAATAAAACTTTTTTAATGGAACGATTTTGTCCAACTTTAGCATTAAATATCTCTTAAAATAATTCTTCGATTTGAAAACTGTTTGCATCAGCGTATTTATCAAACATTTCTCTATAATACCACCGATTTTCATATTTTTGTATGCAACAGTTTTTTTTTTAATATTAACGATGAAAGGCCATGCTTAAGCATTCAAATCCGGGCTGAAATAATTGGCGCATTAGCATACATTTTGGCATGCTGTACGTATAACGGAAAAGTACCCTTAACTTTGGCAAAATACTGGAAATAGTGCCAAGTTGGCGACAGAGAGACGGGTCCCCCATTGGTAACCTCCCTTATAGCATCATAAAGCTCTGACTAATCAGTTGCATTTCATGGTATCTACGCAGATTTTCATTGTTCCATTTCCAAAGCATTACTTTTTGCAAGGCCTACTTAGATATTACTACCGGCAGACAGATTTGCGTTTAATGTATGAAGTTGCTCACCAGAGGACTCTGATACGCTGCCCAAAACAGAAATCTGACTCTGACCGTAACTTCAACGACGAGAACCAATCAAACCGCTCTGGGCAGGGTTCAGAGAATTCCAATGTGTTTACATTTTTTTTTCCAGTATAGATATGATTCAAAAGAGTTAAATAAAAATATTAACTCTAATCATCAGAAATAAATTATCATTTTAACAATTATCGGAATAATAAATGGTGCGACCGGAAAATACTTCCAAGGTTGCTACTTAATACCAAGTTAATACTAAATACCAAGGTTGCCATTTTGGCGCATTTATCGCCAGGTTGGGGAGAAGTAGAGTATTCTATGATTCACCCCAATAAATAAAAAAAATGCATAGTCTAAAAACATCAATGTCACAAATTTATTTGCTATCTTCACTGCTGAAACAATAAAACTAATGGAATTTCTTTTAAATATATTAAATTACTCATAAAATTCCTTGTAATAATTAATAAATATAATTTATTAAGTAACAAATACACTTACATGATTTAATCAAAATTGATTGGATAACATAAAATATTGCAACGATATTTAAATCTGCGATCACCATTTCTTTCTATGTTTTTTTTTTTTTTAATTTATTTTTTTATTTATTATTTTTTTTTTTTTTTTTACTATTATTATTATTATTTAGTTCGGACGATATCAAACAGAAACATTTTACGGGTAGCAATAAATTCGTCAAAAATAACTGCTTCAAGCCAGTTATGAGAACTGTAGTTTGATAGAAACCAAATTTTAATTTTAAAACGTGTATATGAAACACAAGCTATTTTTATGTAAATACGGGACATTCAAAAAAGAATAACAGAATGAACCAAACGATCAAGTAAACAATAAGTAATTTAGCTAATCTTAAAAGTATGTGTAACACTAAAATACTACAAGCTGTGTAAAATATCCTTTTAAATCGAAGGAAATTGAAGAATATAAGTATTTAATTTATTATTCTGAAAATGCGATCAATGATTCTGAAACTTCGACGATGAGAAACAAGCCTCTATCTGGGCAGGGTATAAATGTAAACAAAAAAGGGCACGTTGTGATGTTTTGGTTCAGAGTTTGAAGCTGAATCCGACTTCAATTTTTCGACGGTTTTCGGACAAATACGTGGGCCGTATATATCATAGTAGGCTATGCTTTTTGGGGTACAGATGTCATATTCGCCCCATATTGGCGCGATTTTTTTCGGTTGCCAATTTGGCAAAAACATCAACAGCATAAACAGCATAATCCGGGTTACCACATCAAGCAAAATAAAGGACAATTTGGCGCAAGTTAAGTACCCGTTGCCTATATGATATTGGCGATATGAAAAAAATCGCGTCAATATGGGGCGAATATATGACATCTGTACTCTTTTTGGTACTTTTCCGTTATACGGACAGCATTGTCGCCAAGCGCAATAGTTGGCGCAAAATGAAAATCACGTGAATTGAAACATTTGAAAAATAAAAGAAAAACATCGTCGATAGTAAAGTGAGCATTTTAAAATTACAACATTTGAAAATTATAGAATTTTACGAACTATTTTATTAAATCACAAATATATGATTAAAATAAGTGAACAACTGTTATACAATAAAGTAATAAAATAAAAAAATCATGTTACACTGCTGCCATAAAATTACAAATCTCTTTGGCACAGATGTCATATTCGCCCCATATTGGCGCGATTTTTTTTCGTTTGCCAATTTGGTGAAAACATCAACAACATAAAAAACATAGGTACAGATGTCATATTGGCGCGATTTTTTTTCTGACGCCAATGTCATATACGCAACGGGTATTTAACTGTCGCCAAAGTGTCGTTATTTTGCTTGATATGGTAACCCGGATGTTGCTGTTTATGCTGTTGATATTTTTGCCAAATTTGGCATCGGAAAAAAATCGCGCCAATATGGGGCGTATATGACATCCGTGCCACAACATAATCCGGGTTACCACATCAAGCAAAATAACGACACTTTGGCGCAAGTTAAGTACCCGTTGCGTATATGACATTGGTTTCAGGAAAAAATCGCGCCCATATGGGGCGAATATCATATCAATGCCATATCTTTTAGCATTGCAGTAAACATTTCATTTTTTGAATAAAGACGTCGCCACATAAACTCTATGATATACGACTCTAAATGATGACGAACTGTTCCCCGATGTCTTTTGTTGCGCCATTTTGCGACGCCCCATAATCTCTCAACATTTTGAGTATGACATCCAGTATTAGGGTCGACAAAATTGTATTTGTGATTTACTGTGAAATGACCACAACCAGCACTTCGCAGTTCATCTGTTTTATATCCTTTCCAGTAACCTGTATAAATAATACTTCCTTCAGCGGCACAGATGTCATATTCGCCCCATATTGGCACGATTTTTTTCGGTTGCCAATTTGGCGAAAACATCAACAGCATAAACAACATAATCCGGGTTACCACATAGAGCAAAATAACGATACTTTGGCGCAAGTAAAGTACCCGTTGCCTATTGATATTGACGTCAGAAAAAAATCGCGCCAATATGGGGCGAATATGACATCTGTGCCCCGTCAGCTACATTGTTTTCTATTGCCGCCATTAAAGTTTCATCTGTGCGTTCGGAAATAGGAGTAAGGAAATATCCCCGTGTTTCACGGCATAAACGATCTAACACCCATTGAGGAGGAAGAACACGCCCTACGTTGCTTTTTCGGCACAGATGTCATATTCGCCCCATATTGGCGCGATTTTTTTCGGTTGCCAATTTGGCGAAAACATCAACAGCATAAACAACATAATCCGGGTTACCACATCAAGCAAAATAACGACACTTTGGCGCCAGTTAAGTACCCGTTGCGTATATGACAGTGGCGTCAGAAAAAAATCGCGCCAATATGGGGCGAATAAGACATCTGTGCCGCTTTTTCTTCTGGTAAAAAGACTTTCATCTACTTCTATAATTTTATTAGGTCCACCTATTTTTCTATTTTGTCGTGAACATAAAGCATTTGCACAAACTTCTCTAAAATAGCTATTCCAGTCCACTGTTGTGTTGTGGTTCATATCAAGTTGCAGCTCACAAAGCTCAATCGATGTCAACTCTTGGCACCATAAATATATAAACCTCAAAGCATTAAGAAAAGACTACCGCGATCCTTCAAACCATGTTTTTTGTCGTATTCCTACGCTTTCTTCGTATGATCGTAAGCTACATCTCCATTTCGGATTTCCAGAACTCATCCATAATTTCATTTCATGTTTGTTTGAACACAACCTTTTATTATGCAGAATTCCAAATTCCTGAAACAGTTTTATCGCAACTTTCTCATCATCTGGTAATTGACAAATAGTAAAATCCATCTCAGCGTCAGCAGTAAAAGTAAATTATAATTTTATAAAAAAAGAGCATTTTTATTTCGAATAACAGCAAATTAAAAAGCTTTCCAAGGTTAAGGTTAAATAATAATCATTCACATAATTCACGTTTCGTAAATAACAAATCACAATGTTTCACATGGTTTACAAGAAAAATCCTTTTCACGATGAGGACTGAAATAATTGGCGCATTAGCATACATTTTGGCATGCTGTCCGTATAACGGAAAAGTACCCTTAACTTTGGCGAAATACTGGAAATAGTGCCAAGTTGGCGACAGAGAGACGGGTCCCCCATTGGTAACCTCCCTTATAGCGTCATAAAGCTCTGACCAATCAGATGCATTTCACGGTATCTACGCAGATTTTTTATTGGACCATTTCCAAATCAAAACTTTTTTTTATATATAGAAGGATAAAATAATATATCCCTGCTTAAATGCTTCAAACATTTAACTTTAATTTTTGAGTTTTTGTTTCTAAAAACAATATTTGCAATATCAGTAATGGCATGATTTTATTTTTAAGGCGGAGATATTTAATTAATTCAAACGTACATGAAAAAGAATATTTAATTAACAATTTATGTAAGTCGCAGCCATTTTTTGAAAATTACAAGAACATACGAACATTATTATTCCCCTTCGGAAATACTATAATTCAGCCATGCACTCAGAAGAGAGCATTTCTTACTATTGTGTACTTTTTCATCAAAATCACTGGCAATGGATGAATATTTTCTGTATCTGTTTTATTTAATCATGTATCTATTTACGCTGTATACTCCTTAACATTTGACAAGCAGAATATAAAGTTGTTTTCTGAGATATCTACACTGTAAAAAAAAATGGTAACGTTCCATGTAAAATCCAGGAACGTTTCGCCTTTTCTCAGGTTTTCAGAATAATTTAGCTCTTTCCTGTGAAATTCTGGTTTTCTTATCTGAAACGTTCCTGAACCCTGAACAAAAGTTGAAAACAGCAAAACGCTGCGGCCGCCATTTATTATTTTTTTGCTATAATCCGTTGCTCGCGCGCGAGTGTCGAAAACGAATTACTTAAATGAATGTAAAAAATTCAATATGGAATGCAAATAAATCAATAGACGACATAATCCTTTATGTCTTTATTGTCAAAACAATTCAGATGAAAATACAATACCTCTGTGACATCGCTAAGAGATTATCTCTCGTACTTGTCTGTGGAACGTTTAACGAGCAGACCGTGTAAAAAAAAATACACCTATTATTTCGATCTCCATTATCCAGGGGACCATCAAGCATGATTCTCACCGATTTTGATTAATTTAAAGTATGTTTTAGAGTTCTTATCTCTAATTATTCTTGTGAAAAGATTTCTTCAAATGGGCCTTAGATTTTGAGAAATTAGATGCCGAGGTTTAGCATACTTTTCAAATACCCATTAGTTTGCAGCTCTCAACGTGTCTTTCGTGGTGTGGACGCAGAAAGCGCGCACGCCACCCGTACGGCCCGAGTTCGATGCTACCTCTGAACTTTTTTTTTCTTTTTTAATTAATTTTATATTTTAACACTTTATTACAATTTGATTTAAATTTGATATATATTTGACACTTTGAATTGCTGCAAATTTCATTTTTTTTTTTTTTTTCGGAAAAATTATACAATTACGTTTAGGTTTTTTTTTTTTTTTTTTTTTTTTTTTTTCATGAAAATTTATATGTATTTTATCTAACTTGTAAACTAACATAATTACTGACGAAAATCCAAAATATTTTATGTCTAGATTTTTTTTCTAATTATTATTTACATTTATATATTTTAAGCAAAGTTCAGAAACAATATATCATCTATTTATATAAAATCCAAGTCTCTGTGTGTCCCTCACTATTCCGGTAGGACCGCCTCATTGAAATGAGTAATTGTTGAAAAATATTAATGCAAGGTTACCACAGTAGAGCCAAATGTTAGCCAACTTAGCGATAGCTGGCTAATTTGGCGAAATTCCCATTTAAAACCATTAATCTTTCATAATGGAGGTCACCGAAATTTAATTTAAACTCCACTCTTTTAAGATATTTTTTAGAAAGCTATGAGTGAGAATTTAAAGTACATCTTTACATCTTCCTCCCGATGCTACTAATAAAATAACCGCCAATAGACAACGGTGTACTGTGTGAGCTCTTAACTCCGCGATTTTAATGTGCTTTAGGTACTTTTCCAGTATAGGTGCCTTGGTGAAAAAGGAAATTTGGTAACATTTTTTCCGGGAACCTATTCACTGTTTCATTTTATATACACACGCATTTTTTTCGATATTTATACGTTTTTTTTAACATAAAAAAGCCGTTTCTCTAATTTTATACAGAAACAGATGTAATTTGTACATAAAAACATCAATAATATACATATAAAACAAACAAAAACGCTCATCAAATTTGTTTTCATAGCTTTTTATATGATTTGACAACAAATCTCGATATTTTCCCGTTATACGGACACCATGCCAAAATGTATGCTAATGCGCCAATTATTTCAAAATGCTAAAAGTTATTTGTAATTTTATGCCAGCAGTTTATTATGAGTTTTATTTTATTGCTTTATTTTATAGCAGTTATTTGTTCACTTATTTTAAGTATATATTTGTGATTTGATGAAATAGTTCGTAAAAGTCTGGAATTTTCAAATGTTATATTTTTTAAATGCTCACTTTAGTATCGACAATGGTTTTTCTTTTATTTTTCAAATGCTTCAACTCACGATTTTGCGCCAACTATTACGCTTGGCGACAATGGTATCCGCATAACGGAAAAGTACCCAAATCTCAGTTTCTGATGCCCAAATTACACCAAGCTTTTTTTTAAAAATGCCAAAGCCCCTACAGTGGAAAAGTACCAAACTGTCTATTATTTTGCGCTATCCGAGTTATAGTTTATACTGTATGCAAGGGGAGTGGAGCGAAGAGTTTAAACATTAGATATTAAAGTTTCGGCACAGATGTCATATACGCCCCATATTGGCGCGATTTTTTTCTGACGCCAATGTCATATACACAACGGGTACTTAACTGGCGCCAAAGTGTCGTAATTTTGCTTGATATGGTAATCCGGATGTTGTTGTTTATGCTGTTGATGTTTTCGCCAAATTGGCGTCGGAAAAAAACCGCGCCAATATATGATAACGTATATGACAACTCTGCCAAAGTTTCTATAAGGTTTCTATAAGTTTCTATAAAGCAGTATAAGCAATATAATTAAGAATAAAATAAATGCAAAATAAGACTAAAGAAGAAAGAAAAATCATGCGTTAAGCATAGAATATGAAACACTTTCGCACACATCCTGAATGCTTTAACAAAACTTCGTTATTTAGGGAAATAATGTAAATAAGATAACGTTACTTCTTAGATATCCCGTCGACCAATTTCGCCAAATTATATAAAGCGCCAAATCAACAGTAAAACATTAATAAAAATACAAATAAAACGTCGAATTAATGGTTTTATTGGCAATTAATTAATTAATTAATGGCAACCATTATTGGCAATTAATCTTACAATTTGGCGACAGTAATTTGGTCGACGGGATAACTATGAAGTACCAAGATAACTAAGTAAACATTTTAGAAAACGCATAAAAAAATTAAAAAATTGATTTCAGCAGTTACCGTCCATAGCCAATAGTACTGCTATTACTTGCCACTATTTAGCTAAAATTTAATTTAAACTACTCTTAAAACTACTGAAATCACATTTGCAGATATTATCATCCATAGACGGTTATGTATCCAATTCTTTGCGATATCATGTATATCATTTTATCTATATTCCACAAACATTTCTTAGGAAACTAAATGGGTACAGATGTCATATTCGCCCCATATTGGCGCGATTTTTTTTTGTCGTCAATATCATATAGGCAACAGGTACTTAACTTGCGCCAAACTGTCATTATTTTGCTTGATGTGGTAACCCGGATTATGTTGTTTATGCTGCTGATGTTTTCGCCAAATTGGCAACCGAAAAAAAATCGCGCCAATATGGGGCGAATATGACATCTGTTCCACTAAATGCAGTTCAGCGTAAAAATGCATAACTCCTTTAAAAACCACCTTTAAGCAAATTACTCTCATACTCAGTAACCCTTACGAATTCTTTTGTGTAGCCCTGCATATGAACTGTAGCATTTATACACACAGTATAGTATGCTTAAATGTAGTGAAACATAAAAGCGCATATCATAATTAAAAATGCATTTCTAGCAATCATTGCTTTTGTACAATATTTCGGAGAAAAGTTTCTTGGCGAGAAAGAAGTTTGCCAACGTATTTTCTGGCAACCTATTTACTGCTTCATACTCACAAGCAATTTTTTCCATATGTATACAATTTGGCACAAATGTCATATACGCCTTATATTGGTGCGATTTTTTTCCGACGCCAATTTGGCGAAAACATCAACAGCATAAACAACATTCGGGTTACCATTACAAGCAAAATAACGACACTTTGGCGCCAGTTAAGTACCCGGTGCGTATATAACATCAGCGTCAAAAAAAAAAAAAAAAAAAAAAAAAAAAATCGCGCAACTATGGGCGTATATGACATGTGTGCCGACAATTTAATATAAAAAAGCTATTTACCCATTTCTATAAAGAAACAGAAGTAATTTTTGCACAGATGTCATATACGCATGGGGGTTGGCGTATTTTTCTATCACGCCAATTTGGCAGAAATCGCGCTTTCGAATACCAGTTACTTATATATTTTTCAATTATTTGCTATCATTTTGAAAAGGAAATAACTATAAATAAATAAAAGATTGAATAATAACGATAGAACAAAGCAGTTTACTTTTATTTTCTGTTTTTTTAATTATATAAATAAACAATTTATTAATAAATAAAAACAATAGCCGGGTTACCATAGCAGGCAAATTAACACCATTTTGGCGCCAGTTAGGTATCCCGGTTCATATCTGAAATCTGCGCCGTAATTTGTATATAAAAAATTATATATATTTAGAAACGATTTTTTTATGCATATAAGTGCATATATAAACAAAGATAAAAGTTCATTAGATTTGTTTTCATAGCTGTTTATATATTTTTGCAACATATCTCACTTTCTGATGCCCGAATCGCGCCAAGCTTTTTTTAAAAATGTGCTATAATGGAAAAGTACTTAAATAAATAATTAACAGAAATAACAAATTATACAAAATAAAACTTTTTATTTCGGGATCAAAGCATTGTTTTTAATTTCGATTAAAAATACATATATCCTTGGATAACTTCATATCAATTGAAATTAATTTCACAGCTTAATATCTCATTCCATAAACCTAAACAAACACAAGTGATTCATTCATCGTGAAACGTCAAAAATATTAAATCATTGAGGTAATCATTCACAAAGTAAGTTCTCCAACAATCAATGGGCAATATTCTAATGACGACATAGTCGGTAAAATGGTGGCGGTATCGTTTGTTTATGGTTTGTAATCACAAAGATTTAATTTTGCAATGTCTCTTAGTTACATTATTTTATTGTCATATTTATGAGCTCAGAACAAAAGCCTATTTTTTCATTATTTAGTTATTAAAGACGGAAAAAAATCATAAATGCATGATTTGAAAATTTTAAATAATTTTCTTTCTTAATACTAAAAAATAACATCGGGAAGTAACAGCGGGTTTAAGTTAAATAAGTTTAACTGTTTAATTCTATTGTAATATTCAAAATAACTGTATTTATTAGATTTCAGTACTGAACATCAGGGCCCGATTAAACTTTGAAGTTAGAGGAATTACAATGTCATTTCATGACCTTTCTTTTGGAGAAGCTTTTCTAAATTCCATATATACATGGAAAATCTTCAGTGTTAGAAATATTATTCCTAGGACTGACATAACACGAGAACGGCCTGCAATTTTACACAAGTTTTTGAAAGCTACTTTATATCAGAAATTTTACTAAAAACTGGTTACTTTTTTGTTATAGCGGCCCACACTATTAGGATTATGACACGTTGCAGCCAATTTCGCCAACGTCGTAACCAAGATCGTGAAGCACACACATATAATACCATATAATACCATTTCATGAAATCGTATACGACAATTTAATAGGTTTTAACCTTACTTCAAGTGTGTTATTTATTTATTTTTAAGGCTCAACAATCTAAATTGTCCAATATATGAATTTAAAAAAAAATGTAAACAAAGATTGAATAGACATGACCGCAAAAAACCTCAAATCTGCATAACACTTGGAACCAAACTGTGCAGATTACTGTACACAGTTTTTCATAAATGTGTTTCGTTCTTAAAATGTGTTATTTTCATCTATCACTGCGAAACAAGCGAAAAAACTCTTATTCTTGCACATGAGTTGTATATATCTTTATATCTAAATTTCCGTCATTTTTGACGGGCTACCTTTCTAGTATATATATATTTACTTTATTGAATTTTAACTGAAAATTTATTTTTTCGTGTAAATTATAAATAATAATTTTGATGTCAATTTCAAAATATTTTTTCATTCTAACAAATAATGATAATAAAGCGAAAATTGTCGACTGGAAATGTAAAAATCGTCTGCGGATCCCGCATGCTGTGAAATGTCAGTAATGCTTTGCTGTCAACAGAAATATTCCTGGTATTTCGCAGGAAACTTTCTGTAGAAAGTTTTTAACATATACAGTGAAGTTCCAGTCATTTTCAAGAAATGTTTCTTGGAAATAATGGGCAACTCAGCTGCCCATTTTTTCCCAGGAACGTTGCGGAATTTTTTTTTTACAGTGTAATGAACGTAGGAACATTGGACATTACATTTTATATAAAATATTAATTATTAAACATAATCCGCAAAACACGTTTATATGATCTTAATATAAAAGAGGTCTATTCCTTAAAGTTTACAAATTTAATGTTTATTTGTGTTCCTTAAAAACAAACAAACAGACTGTGTACTATTGTCCAATAAAAACAAAATTACCTAACACCCATCTGCTCATTGCCTGCAGTGAGTTTTGAGAGCATGTAGACTCGGGTATTGAGGCTAGCGGTGGTTTCAATGAATCATGTCATCCATTGTGTATCTGCTCTCCAGTACAGGACGTTAAAATATCAAATATGTTGTATTACTTGAGTATGTTCCTGTTTGAAAGCAGACGTTATTTTGTACTCATATACCTGTCGCCCACTGTAGTCTTCATTAGTTAATGCCGTTTAAAAATGATAATTTGTTTATAAAAAAAATCATAACTGGATTTTATTGATAGAAACACAATCTTACGCTTTATCTTCTGCAACTTTGCCAACTTTCAACTTTTTATCATTTTTAAATAATGCTTGTATGTAAGATAATAACAAATTTTAGAAGAAGAAAATGAAAACAGACAGTTTTATATATATATATATTTAAATCCGTGGAGTAAATTTAACACTTTTTAATACGATTTTAATTTACCTCAAAATATTAGAAGGGCTTTCAAATAAAGCTTGAGTTAGTGCCAACCCCGTTCGTTTTTTACATTCATTCAAATGTTATTTTACGAAACAGAACTCTGCTACTTTCCTCTTGTAATACATTTTCCCTTTCATTTTAAAAGCAAATAATATTAAATTTGTTTTCCCCTTGAACACTTCAGTAGTTATAAAGATTTAAAAAAGAAAAAAAGTGTATGAAACTTTTTTCTTTTTAACGAATTTGCAATTTTATTTAAATCGATGGATAAAAAAAAAAAAAAAAAAAAAAAAAAAAAAAAAAAAAAAAAAAAAAAAAAAAACGTTAACATTTTAAAACGAAAAACTAACTTAGTTTAATCAAATTCAATTGCTACTTTCGAACAGAGAAACTATTTTTAAATAATACATTAAAAAAAAAAAACTGGCAAATTTCATAAATGTAATTAAAAAAATTCTGGAAGAGTAAAGTTAATTTATTTTTAACTTTTATTGAATTTTTATTGATTTTTTATGAAAGTTCAAGAGATTTTTATGTTATTTCAAGGATTTTCATTTTTCCAAAATACATTTTAAAGGAATATTTAAGCGTGTCAAGTAATCATTATAAACGACTCAATTACACATATAATTGTTCCGAATACAAAGTTTGTTTAGCTGAAAGTCGAATAAACTTTGGGTGACACAACAAATATTTCGATAATAGGCTGAAAACACACTAATTTATTTATCGGATATCATATATCATTATGAATAATTCACTGTATAATACGATAAAAATATCAGGTATAAGTAATTGAAACGTATAAAAAAATTAAAAATAAATAAGACTAGTACAAGAATTCTGCTTTTTTTAGAATTTAGTGTCGCCACCGATGATATATATATATATATATATATATATATATGTATATAAATACAGTAAAGTCTGTCCGAGGTGGAATCGATCGGGACAGAGAAAATTTCCGTAGTACTGTATAGGTAGTACAAAATATATTTTAGTTTTAAGACTTAAAATATACGCTTTTATTTTATAAAAAATGACGTCATTCGCATCCGATGAAGAATTGCACATTTATAATCTAGTCTTAAACAACATCTACAGTAAAGTATGCATTGGACGTTGACAGTTATCGCTGAATAATACACAAGTCAAAAAAAAAAAAATGTCGTCATTCAAGAAACTCGACAAAAAATATTAATACATATACTTACAACTAAATATAATTTATAATAGCTACGTGTTTTATCAGAAATCAATCATTTATGTATTTTTCTAAATAGCACATATTTTAATTACATTTTTTTTTCTGTTGTTGACGGAAAGTAGCAAAAAAGGGATATCATTTCTATTTTCCAACAAGTTTTCTCTTTCTTTCTACGGAAATGAAGTACTTGCATTGCTAAAATTAAACAAATGACGCTAAAAACTACCAAAAAAAGTAATATCTCTAAAATAAATTGAGATGCTGTTTTCAAACAGATTGCATTTAAAAGTACTTTTTTCCAAGATGACGGTATAAAAATTGAAAATTTGCGGTGCTTAGAAGTTTAAAGAATTGCAGTACATTATTTAAGCGTACAATTTTACATCTTCTTTGTTTTACGACTGGCTTATACAGAGGTACGTTATTTTTTAGAGACGACACATTAATTGCTGGGAGAAAGAAATACCACATCGTGAATTTTGATTTCACACCATATCCACTGACTTTAAGTTAGTTACCTGAAACATTATACTCCTATAACTGATTACTTAAGAACGATTATTTAGAATATGCTAGCATTTGATTTATAAGAATATTTCTTTATATATTTGAACCTTTGTGTAATGTAAAATATTTCTCGTAAATTGTGTCGACATAATTTAATTTTGGTTTGCTAAACGCAAACTTGCTATACACACAGGGACTGCACAACTACCACCTACTTTATGGCGTGTAATTCATTTATCCTAACGCTTCTAAAAATTTGTTTCTAAATTTGCAACATTATATTTTTACACATGAAGGAAATCCCTTCATTTTTTTAAAGCAATTTTAATATTTTCTTAAATCTGATGGGTGAAAAAGTTCCACCAGTTTTGTCCAGAACAGCTCAGATGAAAGAGCATTTGCGGCTTCAGCCAAGAGATCCCTGGTTCGTATCCTGGTCCGGACGTTTTTCGCCAAGTTGGCAATTTACATCTAATATAGTATTACATGTCTCATTTTAATGTGCATTTTTTCGTGCGTATCAAACTTTAAGTAAAAATAAAAATTTTAACGTAAATATTTTAGCTATTTCTGGAAATTAAAAATGCTCATAAAGATTATGATTTAACATTAAAATAGTGTCTGCGTTGAACTGAGAATCTAAAAAAAAAAAAAAAAAAAAAAATAATAATAATAACAATTTTAATAAATGAAGCAGTTTCAAAGGACATATCAAATTATACTTTAATTGAGTTTAGAAATTAAAAAAAATTAAATATTTTCTAATAAATAATTTTCGTAAATTCTCAATGTAATACCAAAAAAATATTCAAGAAAATCTATTGAGGTACATGAAATATTTCGGATATTAATATTGAAAATTGTAATAGATATCCTTCTATATATAAAAAAAAGTTTTGATTTGGAAATGGAACGATGAAAATCTGCGTAGATATTCCGGGTAGAACTCATCCAATTTAAATGCTTAAGACAAGGCCTCCTTATCGAAATAACAGGCCTCGCAATCGCTAAGTTTCCTTTGTCCACTGTACACGTGGTTAGAAACCACATGGTTTCCCGTGAATAGCGCCATCTAACGTGAGAAACAGAAATATTTTTTAATTTGTTTTCCATTTTTCTTTTACCATTTTCTTTACGATGTGCTTTGTAGTTTGCAAATGATAGTTGTTAATCTTAAAATTTTCATATGTTCTAGATATTTTATTTAAAAAATGAACTTATTTTACTGTTAAACAAAAAATGTTTACTGCTGTATTCCGTTATGTAAATAAATGATGATAATAATAATAATAATAATCAGGAAAGAAAATTATTTTACCATGAATTTCTTAGTGATATTAGTTATTGAAATAAATGGATAGCATCTAGATCCGGAAAATGTAAAATATTTCATTTTCTCTTTTATATTTTCAAATATGTGATTTATTTTATTTCTGCTATTTCTTTTCTTTTCACAATTAATTTCCCCTTACAGTATTAATTTAACATCGCTCCTTCAATTTGTTTCAATGCACAGTCTCATTTATTTATTTATTGGCCTATCATTTGTTTTATTTTTGAAGGTATGGGGGATCATTTCAGTTTAACATACTTTAGATGAAAGCTTCACTGTTTTTTCATATAAAGTTTGTATGTATTAATCTATGGAAAATTTCATAATTGGCTCCACAGCCAGTTGGCATATCTTGGCGAGCGTAGTTTGGTGTGTAATTAATTTCCTTGTTTTAACTCACATATGTTATGTAAGTTTTACTAAAATGTATCAAAGTATTTTAGCTAATAAAAATAAAGTTTAATAATCACTTAAATTTATACATATCCCTCAACTTTCCGCAAATACCGTATTCTTGTCATGCTACGATTTTGGTGTTAGTAAATCTTAATTTGAGTATTCTTCCTTAATCAGACCTAGAGCCAATTGGCGTAAGTGTAGTTTGGCGCAAAATTAATTTTATTTTTAAACCGTATACTTGATACCACATTATTCCAGCATCGCGTTTTTGCAGTCAACTTTGACTGTGGAACAGATTACAGAACATTAGCTAATACTACGTTATATAATAATAAATCGGTATTTTTCAAGTATAAGGACCTTGGCGAGAGAAGAAAATTTGGCAACGTAATTTCTGGAAGCATATTCACTGTTTCACATAAAGAAGCAATATTTTCCAATATTTGTACAATTTATTTAATATAAAAAATGCATTTGTCTATTTTATATACAAATATAAACAAATCGCATATAAAAAACAAAAATAATATCTAGAAACTAAATTTATACATGTAAATTCGGCACAGATGTCATATTGGCGCGATTTTTTTCTGTCGTAAATGTCATATACGCACCGGATACTTAACTGGCACCAAAGTGTCGTTATTTTGCTTGATATGGTTATTCGGATATTGATGATATGGTAACGAGGTTTTCGCAAAATTGGCGTCGGAAAAAAATCGCGCCAATATGGCATCTGTGCCTTAAATTCTTATAAAACAAGCTGACAGTTCATAAGTTTTGTTTTTATAACTGTTTATATCAATGGGCAACAAATCGCTCTTTCCGAAGCCAAAATTGTGCCAAGATTTAAAAAAAAAAGTCCTATATACTGAAAATGGTACTTGTTAGTTATCCCGTCGACCAAATTACTGTCGCCAAATTGTAAGATTAAATGCCAATAATGGTTTGCCATAAATTAATTAATTTTAAGATTAAATGCCAATAAAACCAATATTTCGACGTTTTAATTGTATTTTTATTAATGTTATACTAATTTATTTGTTTTTTCGTTATTTAAAATAAAAAATTGTGTCAATTTGTAGAACTTGGCGAGTAGTTAGGCGATTTATATAATTTGGCGAAATTGGTCGACGGGATAACTAACAAGTACCCTGAATAAATATCAATAAATCTTATATTTAAATCTTCATTTTTAATATGTTTCATTTTTTAAAGCCAGAACATAATTGTGCGAAATATTTTTTTACGCCTTTATTTTACTGGAATTCGAAAAATATTTTATACAATTTTGCCAATAACACAACATTTTCAATTTTTTACTATGCATTTGTTTATGGAGTATTACCAGGAGTACACACCAGGTGGCGTAACTTACGGGACAAAGTCAGCTGATAAGTTGGCAATTATCGGGGACATTTTCACCCATAGACTTTCTCCGGATTGTCAAGTCTGTTTTATGATAAGGGAGTCTTGGCTTAAGCATGGCCATAGCCTACTATGATATATAACGGCCCGCGCATTTCGCCGAAAAAGTGAAGTCTGATCCAACTTCAAACCCTGAACCAAACTTCACAACGTGCTCTTTGTTTACATTTATACCCTGCCCAGATAGAAGCTTGTTTCTCATCGTCGAGGTTTCAGAATCATTGATCGTATTTTCATGTAATAAATTAAATATTTATATTCTTCAATTTCCTTCGATTTAAAAGGCTATTTTACACAAATTGCACCATTTTAGTGTTACACATACTCTTAAGATTAGCTAAATTATTTATTGCTTACCTTGATCGTTTGGTTCATTCATGAAAAATGCCGGTTCTGTTATTCTTTTTTGAATGTCCCGTATTTATATAAAAATAGCTTGGTTTCATATAAACGTTTTAAAATTAAAATTTGATTTTTATTAAGCTACAGTTCTCATAACTGACTTGAAGCAGCTATTTTTGATTAATTTACTGTTACCGGTAAAATATTTGTTTTTAATATCGCCCGAAACAAGAAGAAGAAGAAAAAAAAAAGCCGATCTTCCTTAAACATTAAATATTCTTATTTTTAATCAGAGAAAGAAATGGTGATTACGGATTTAAATATCGTTGCAATATTCTATGTTATCTAAGCAATTTTGATTAAATCATGTAAGGGTATTTGTTACTTAATAAATTACATTTATTAATAATTACAAGGAATTTTACGAGTATTTTAATATATTAAAAAAAAATTCCATCAGTTTTATTGTTTCAGCAGTGAAAATAGTAAATAAATGGTACTTAGTTATCCCGTCGACCAAAAATCTATCTCCAAACTATAAGATTAAATGCCAATAATGCTTGATCGTAAATGTCACATTCACTTGACTGTAAGCAAGTTACACGTGTTTATGTCATCAAGTGATTTTTATTTCGACGTTTTATTTATATATTTATTAATGTTATACTTATTTATTTGTTCGGTACAGATGTCATATTCGCCCCATATTGGCGCGATTTTTTTCGGTTGCCAATTTGGCGAAAACATCAACAGCATAAACAACATAATCCGGGTTACCACATCAAGCAAAATAACGACACTTTGGCGCAAGTTAAGTACCCTTTGCCAATATGATTTGGCGTCAGAAAAAAATCGCGCCAATATGGGGCGAATATGACATCTGTTCCATTTGTTCTTTCGTTATTTAAAATAAAAATTATGTCAATTTGTATAATTTGACGAGTGTTTTAGCGATTTATATAATTTGGCAAAATTGGTCGACGGGATAACTAAGTGGTACCAAATAAATTTGTGACATTGATGTTTTAGACTAAGCATGTGTTTTTTTTATTTATATATTTTTATGTGTGTTGGTTTAACAGTTTTAAAGAGAAACACATTATATTAGTCACTTAAATAAATAGAACTTTACATTTGCATTGATATGGTCAGTTTATAATAGCCCTTAACAGCTGTATTCGAATTAGCTGCCATTTCTAAGCTTGATTGGAATGTCAGGAGAATTGTAAACGTAACCATGGCGACATGACGTAATTTTGGTGTTTGTTTAGGTATTTACCCTTTCCAGGTTGTTTCAGATACGGTCAGAGTCAAATTTCAATTTTGGGCAGGGTATCAGAGTCCTCTGGCGAGCGACTTCATACATTAAACTCAAATCAGTCTGCCTGTAGTAGTATCTAAGTATTCCTTGAGCATGGCCTTTCTTCGTTAATATTAAAAAAACTGTCGTATACAAAAATATGGAAATCGGTGGTATTATAAAGAAATATTTGATAAACACGCTGATGCAGACAGTTTTCAAATCGAAGAATTACTTTCAGAGATATTTAATGCTAAAGTTGGACAAAATCGTTCCGTTAAAAAAGTTTTATTGGAGCAAAAACTATACATGAGAATTTAATCATTTTTAGATCATTTTATAGGTTATAAGTTCCAGGTGTGCAGATTGCATTTATTTTTTTTTTATTTGACTATTTTTTGAGGTTTTATTTCTATTTTAAATTCAAATTTTCAGTATTTCGAGAGATATTTTTTACAAATTTAAAAAATGTTATTAATTTAAACTGTTGCCAACTGTATAAACAGCGCAAACAATAATGTTTACTTCAAATTAAAATTTTATTTACACGGGACTATTGTAAACAGAAAAAAAATTAAAATTAGAATTAAATGATTACATGTTAAAAGCAGGAAAATTGCGTCATAAGAACCATATTTACACTGGAATTTTAAAAGAGAAACAAAATGTCAAAATAAAAAAAATCCTTACTATGCGTTAAAACCTGTAAATGGAGGAAATTACGTCATATCTAAAATGGCCAAAAAGTATGGCAAAACAATTTAAACTAAAAAATATATCTACGCGAGACATTTACTTGATATTTTGAGATAATATTTTCAACTATTATCGTGAATTCGAAGACAGCGCAAATAATATTTCCTTCTAACAACAAAAGTATTTTCACGTGAATATTAATAAGAGAAATAAAACTTTGGTGTAAATTACGTCAGATTTAAAACGATACATTTAAAATGAATTATTTAAAAGAACTACTATCTTATAGCGCTGTTAAAAAATACTGGGAGATAATGACACTGTTTACTTAATTCATTTTACATTACCTTATTTTCGAATGTTTAACTAATTTTTTTAATTAAATACGAAAACAGCCATTGTATCTTTTAACAGCAGCAGATATGGTCTTAAAAATCCCCAATCCAAGAAAAACGAATGGAAACCCGTTTACAGAGAGATCGCTACTGTTTTTTTTGTTTTTTTTTTTAAATTTTAATTCAATATTTTTAAAGCCGATCAAATTAGCGTGCTTTTTGGATTTTGGTGTCCCTGAACGGGGGTTGGCGAGCGTAGCTCGTAGGGGGCAGAGCCCCCTAGTTTTATAAATAAAACTGTTTCTTCTACAACATATCCTATAATCTTTGGACGCGATTATAGAGACTGTCACAATTTGTAACTTTAAAGACACACGTAGATATAGAAATTCGATTCCGCTTTTAACACGTAGAATAATGGTGAATATTCTAAGAGTGTAACGATTAATTTTTACTTCAGTACTCTAAAATGGAGAGGATAAGAAAGGAAGAATTTATTGACTATTCAAGAGTTAACAATTAATTATTAAATATCAGATATTTGCCAATAACAGTTCTATGATAAGGAATGTTTGTATGCAAGAAGACATGTATTTTATGATAATTTTAAAGAGATTTTTAGACGAAAGAAAATTATAAAATTTGAATTGCAAAGTTTCAATATTTGAAATAATGTTAAGAATCAACAGATGAAGTTTATATGATTATCTTTTCAATTTAACCTAATATCTATCTATCTATCCATATATATATGTAATAATAAACATTATCGTCTCTTTTTCTTAGTAAAACTATTTCAAATTCTTAATATGTCTCCTTTTTTACCTATCTTTAATAATATCTTAATATCTTTTGTCTTTTATTTCATGCATTTAAAGTTGCGTATTCTTTTATTATTCTAAACACCTTAATCTATTCGCCTAATCTTATAAAGCCCATTAAATTACTTTTTCATTTTATTCTAAAACGAAATTCTCTTTCTTTCGAATGTTTTAATATCATTTATTCTTTCGTGTTCTATACACACAATTCCATGCGTCCGCCAGCGCTATTTGCACTTTTATTCTGACGTCGTATAAAGAGTTCTTTATCGACGTCATCCTTTCCCATCGAATCGTAATTTGTTCTATGTCCCATCCTCCCCCTCTTCTCTTCTAGCATTGGTCTGTTACTCTTTTGTAACCGTCCGCGCGTTGTTGTTCGTTGTACAAATATCGTTACATCGGCGATGGAGAGAGGATTTTTACGTTTTTCTGGTTGTCTAATTAAGCTGCGTCGCTTGGAGTGAACGTTCGAATGTCTAGATCCTATTCTTATAACATCTAAAGTCTTATGAAGTGATGATCGATTTTTGTGAGTGGATGGAATAACTACTGGAAGTGTTTTACTATTTTTTGTCAATAAAACCAGTTTAAAAAGTGACGATGACTCTCTATATTCATTACGTAAGGGAAATTATCAATGTGTTTCGAGCCTGTCTTTCTCGCCACCTTGACTGCAATCCGGTATTTTCAATATAACGGATGGATGGTTTTGATTGCTCTACTACATTTTATGTCGAGGTGTACTGGTGTCGCCTAAATATCTGAAAGTTGGTAGCAAAATGCTACAAATATATATGTTACATTATTAGATCTAATTCCACGATTTCCTTATCTTATTCTAAATTACTACTTTATATTCACTAAATCCTTATTCTTAAATAATCCCTATCGTTAACTCTGTTAAATTCTCTTTAATTTAATGTCTCACTTGTTTAAACTGCTTAAATATTACGATTTTAGTATTCTTAAAGTAAATGTTCCATTCTGGTCCTTTTTTCTTTCTTGAATGTTCTTTTAGCTTCCATTTTTATTTTCCCGCGCATTTCTGAGGTTATCCTTTACCCCTTCAAATTCATCTGCTTGCTCTGTCCACACTCTTTCCATGACGTGATATTCTTAATTATTCATTGGTTGAGAGCGCGATCTACGTCATATTTGTATTCCTACACTTGAGGAACAAAATGCCGATGCTCGCTGTGTTTCAGAAGATTTGAGTCGTATTTCCAGTTTACATACTATCACCTGGTCACCTGGTTATTCGATTATCTACAACTTTGTTTTAGCCCTAATTACTACTATGGACAGATAGCTAATAGTCTTGGTGGAAACTGCGCCTCCGAAAGATGTTCTAATGAAATGCTGAGCTGATATCATGTGTTGTTTCAATTTATTCTGGGAAAACTTTTACGGTAAGATGTATTCCATAGCCTTCACTCGACGACTGTAATACAACTAATTATTATACTAATATAACATGATCGAATTACCTGCTCTGACCACTTCTATTACGCTATTACTGCTGGATATGATCCACGACTGCTATCGAGACAGCCAGTACTGCATTTTCAACGATAAATAATCCAATGTTGCTATAATGCAACATATAATAATCACTTGATGTCATAAAGTTATGTATTCAGCATGTTTTTACTTTTTTATGATTTCAAACATCTGCATGTTTAATTTATTTCGGCATAAAGCACCTAATGCTTCAAATTACATATAATGCGATATCTTAACAATGAGATGTCTTGTCTAGTCAACCATATTCAGTAAACATGAAGGTATACATCGATACCAGCCGACATGGGAAGATGGAGACGAAAAGCTGGCAATCCATCAGTAAAATACAATCTTGCATCAGAGAACGGCAAAGTGCCTCTATATTTGTGGCTAGTGAAATACCTTAATATGTGTTGCCACAATTTCTTAAGATCATAATTTTCGTATTTAAATAATACGACCAAATATTAAAATTATTTTAAAAAAATGCACGATAGAAAAAAGAAAAAATGGCACGAAGCTTCTTTATTGAATTGTGCAAGGTGAAAAACATATAGTTTCTCAGCCTTTTAATTTGTACGTATACTTTTACAAAACTGCTCCCTGTAATTTGTAGTATGTGCGATACAATAAGATCAATTTTGAGTTCGGAATCTCAGAGATCCTATCTTAAAATTTTTGCAAATGTCTGGAAAAAACAAAATTAGGAAATTGTATAGAAATCAATAGACCTGTTCAATAGAAAATATTACTTAATGATCATGAATAACAAAGTTCAGAAGCGAAAGGCCAATTTAAATTTATTCAATGCCGTCGAGAAATAAGATCTGGGAATTTTTAACGAACAGCATACTTAAAACGTAAACAAAACGTAAGCAAAAACCACATTTTGTTGAATATGGCCACATTTCCAGAAAATATACATTGTACACATGTAAGAAAACAAATGTAATTAGAGTTTTCGTTGCACAAAAGAAGCATAAAGTAAAATATTAAGAAACATATCTCATAACACGTGTTTAATAAAAATTTGCTGTCCTTTGTTTTTTTCCTTGATATGAATGTATAATATAGTACAGACTATCTTAATGTTACAGTAGTTAATGTTACAGTGGTTAATGATAAAGAAATTGTTATAGTTCTCTCACTAATTGGGAAAAATAGTGTTTTTCGCCTTTTAATGCATTTTAGTTTAATGCAAAAATTATGTGATAGTATGTGCTATTCATTTGATTTTCTGTACATTATTTAGTTTAAGTAGAAATATTGATTAACCATTTCGAAAAAACGTCTAAAACATTATTTGAAATATCTTTCGAATGTTTAAACGATGGTACAAATTGAACTTCGAAAAAATCATATGCAATAAAGAATACCAAATATAATTTCATACTTAATATTTTATTATAATAAGGATGCTTCTGAGGAAAGACACATATCTGACATTGCTTTATCTAATTTTCATGAAATTGCGGGAAATTAATTTTGAATTAAAATGTAAAATATGATTTCTTTAAGTAGTTTAATTTTTAAATTGTTAACATTTAATGAACGAAAATATTTAAAAAATGATAGTATTATATCTTTAGTTTATTGTTTGTATGTAATATTTTATCATTTAAGTCCCAAGTATCCGGACATTACTATATATGCCTTTTGGCAGAATCTACGTGTACTATTTCCTAAAAAGTAAAATGTTATAATTCATAATAATACATGACAAAAACAACCCATTTTTATTGCATCAGTACGCAAATACTCTCTTCCAATCTTAACGTTTGTCAAAATTGGAAGACCTTAAGCATTCGAAGACCCCATACCTTAATGTGTACCGCTTAAGGTTTAATTTATGTTTTTATATATGTTTTATATAGGTTCTTAGCATACTTAAAATATACAGTTATACCGTAGACGTTCTCTAAAATGGGTATGATCAGTCTCACTATTGTCAGTTACCCCTCTTTATTCATAAATAGAAATTTTTAAAAAACGATCATTCAGTTTTAGAAAATGAAGAGATAAAACCTCCTAGTATTGTTACGATTAGTTGATCACGATCAGTCTTTTAAAATATGTTAATAATTTTTATTAAAAATAATTCACGTATCATTGAATTATATGCCTCGCAGTTATTTATCCGTTTCAATATCCAGAAAAGTTTTCCCTACTCCAAAACATTTTGG
Organism: Maratus speciosus; assembly: GCA_963932465.1. NCBI lineage: Eukaryota > Metazoa > Arthropoda > Arachnida > Araneae > Salticidae > Maratus > Maratus speciosus. The sequence continues at coordinate 547,353,176 of OZ010786.1, read as the reverse complement.
GCATCTTCAGTTGTTATTTTTCAAGTGCTTTCTTTTTTCTATTTTACTGACTTAAGATTGGTAGTTTACCAATAGTCCTACGTTTTTATCTTTCTTTTTCAACGTTTTCTACGTTGTTTATTTTTACGTCGATATAAATAAATATAATTTAATTCCTTTTTGTTTTAGAATTTTACACTTCTGTTAGTGACAAATGTATAAAATTTATTTGAGAATTTATAAATATTGCTTTATTGTTTCATCATTACTCATTTTCATCATTGTTCTAAAAGCGGTTTATGCTAGAGCTGAGACGAGCCCAGTCGAGGCTCATGCCTGAAACAGACTAGGCCTTGATATTTCTAGCAGTCCTCGTGCTTGAAACGGTTTGCGCTAAAAATGAAAATTTTACTTTCACAAACATTAGTCCAGGCTATAGGGGATTTTACCTAGCAAAATTAATGGTAGTTCTGGAAATCGGCTTAATTTATGTTTTTTGGGTCGCTGAATCCGAATTTGTAACTCCCCACCAAGATTTTCCCCGGCAACACTCCAAATTTAGGTAAAAAGCCCCCCCAAAAGTTTTTATTAAAAAAATCAAATTTTTTATTGCTTTAGGGAAAAAGTGTCTAGAAATTCAGAAATTAGACAAAATTTGCAACAAATTAGATACATGATATTATGACTTAGGATGAAGGAGAAGGGGGGACCTGCCTCGGAACATGCGCGTGGTGCCGCGTGGACTAAGTTGCGCAATTCCACTTAACCACTCACACGTGTACATTCGCCCTCCCACATCCCCTCCGAACTTTCCTTATAAGGTTCACTTTAAGTTTTTTGGGTGGCTGAATCCGAATTTTTAACTTACCCCAAAAAATCCCCCTCCCCACGAAAACCCCCCTAAACAGTTGTTATTAACTTAAATCTCTTATTGCTTTAGGGAAAAAGCATTACTAAGTTCAGAAACTAGACAAAATTTGCAACAAATAGGATATGTGACATTATGACTTAGGATAAACGGGGAAAGAGGGGCTGACTCGGAAGATTCCCCGCGCGCTTTTCTCAAAAACCAATTTTTTTCAAAAAATCAGTTTTTTGGGGGGTGGGCGGGTAAAATTTTGGTGGGAAGTTACAAATTCGGATTCAGCGACCCAGAAAAACATAAAGGGAGTCGAAATCCAGAACTAGTATTAATTTTTCCAGGTAAAATCCCCTATTGCCTGGACTTCATAACTTAGTGCACGTAGCGCCGCAGTGCATGTTCAGAGGCTGCCCTCCCCCTCCCCGTTCATCCTACGTCATAATGTCATGTATCCTATTTGTTGCAAATTTTGTCTAGTTTCTGAATTTCGTAATGCTTTTCCCCTAAAACAATAAGAAATTTAAATTAAAAACAACTATTTGGGGGGGGGGGGTTCGGGGGGAGAAATTTTTTGGGGGGGGAGTTAAAAATTCGGTTTCAGCGAACCAAAAAACTCAAAATAAACCTTATATAGAAAGTTCGGAGGGGAGATGGGAGGGCGAATGTAAACGTGTGAATTGTTAATTGGAATTGCACAACTTAACTCAGGCAGCACCGCGCGCATTTTCTGAGGCAGATCCCCCTTCCCCTTCATCCTAAGTCATAATGTCATATATCTAATTTGTTACAAATTTTGTCTACTTTCTGAATTTCTAGATACTTTTCCCCTAAACCAATAAAAAAAATGATTTTTTCAATAAAAACCTTTTTTTTTGGGGGGGGGCATTTTACCAAAATTTGGTGGGGGGTTGCCGGTGGAAATTTTGCTGGGAAGTTAAAAATTCGGATTCAGCAACCTAAAAAACATATAGTAAGCCTTTTTCCAGAACTACCATGAATTTTGCTAGGTAGAGCCCCTATACGGTCTCTATTGCCACGACTACATAAGGAGAAAAGAAATGTCAGATGATATTTTTTGAAAACGAATATAGTTGAAACACCATAAAGTTTTATAATCGTTAAAAAAGTCAGTTCAAAAGAGTAGTTGATTGTTATTACACACATAATATAACTATAGAGCACGTCTGTTATCGCTATATATTGGCTATGTTGAAAAATTTTATAACTGATTCTGAAGCTTTGGTGTGGTCTTTATTAATAACTTTATAAACTCAAGTGCTATCTCTATCATCAATATATCGCTCACCCGCAAGAAAAGCGACACATCTCGCAAAAATTCATATTGCTTTTTATTCCACTAATAGGTCTGTCATAGGTGTGTATTGCTACACAAAAAGTTTCATGAGTGTGGTTATACGGAAAATATCTTTATTATCATGTATGTCCATTTGTGACCGCAGAAGAGGGGTGGATTGTGAGGGGAGGTAAAATTACCCAATCCCCCCAACCTCATCGCACGTCTTCATTCTTAAGGGTTTTACTCTTTTATGCACTTTTTTATTCCTGCATGAAAAGCTAAGTGCTACAATTTCATGTTATAGGAAAATCATGCAAATTTTCTTTTGCCTCTCCTGTAAAATTTACTTTAGTCGAGGTGTATCACTTTTCTTGCAGGTGAGCGATATGTCTGAACTTCACCATCAGATTTTCTGAGAAACACAACAGATTCTTTTCTTATACAGTTGTCGAATAACATTTTAAAAGCAGAAACGTGATTTATGCATTTTTTTCCCAGTGTTTCTGTGTAAATAAAATATTTTATCTTTTACACGCGATTTCAGGTACATGATAATCGCAAAATGGCGTCATAGATATAATTTTGTCCTAAAATTAAGATAAGCTAATGCCATAACGAAGTTTCTACTGACCCGCATACATTCCCTTCTCAAAATTCCATATTTTCAATATTTCTATCAAATGAATAGGAATGAATATGTAATTTATAACGATTTTTATTTTTATTTTTATTTTTATTTTTTTTTTGCAACTATATACTGATTTTCCATGACTTTTAAAATAATTTCCAAGCATGATTTATTTTTTAATCTATGCCAGCAATGAACTTTTATTTGATATAATGATGTAAGAAAAAAAAAATGATCGCTATGTTGCCTCCGTCGACACGTTTTTGCCTCTGGGGCATTCCACATCAAATCAGACAGTAAAATACCAATATGTATCCCACCATCACAGATTTTAATGAAACTGCGTGTGTTTGTTCGTACTGTTAAGATATGATCACCAGTAACTTTTTTTGCTCCTTGGTGAAATAGTTTCTGAGAAAAAAAATTGTCAAAATTTAAAAAAAACTGACGTCAGTTGGCATTCTTGACTGCTCGGTTTTCAAATGTAGCATGTCATATATATAATCATATTTCAATATCTACTCTACAAATCATCTTCAAATAATTTATGCATAATATTTAGGGTACGCAGTTTATGAAAAAAACATATTGTTACGCTTATAACATTTTAAGTTTGTCTAAAAAAAATGTTTAAACTTTGAAGTCGTAAATTTTTAACGAAAAATAATGCATTAACAAAAAAAGCATTATCAACAAAAGGCGGTATTTTTATTAAATTTATTTTTTATGGGAGATATACTTAAAGGTGTCCTTTATCTGATTCTGAAATAAAAATAGTGGGATTTTGGGTGTTTTTAGTAGTATTTTCTAATTAAAACTATTTTGAGGTGCATTTCAAATCAAATCAAGTTCCCCTAAGCCATTTAATCACTGTCACAAATTTCAATGAAACTAAGTTTGTTTATAGCTCATTTTAAGACGTAATCACCTTTAATTTTCTTGATCCTAAGTGAAATATTTTTTAAAGTAAAAAAAAAAAAAATCAAAATTTTGAAAAATTGTTTAATTTTTTTTTAATGACATTTCTATATTCAAAGACTGCATAAAAAAAAAAAAAAAAAAAAAAAAAAAAATCAATATAAAATCAATAAATAGGTTTTAAATAATGTATATACGACAAATAATGTTGGCAGATTATTATTTCTTGTTTTTTGTCATGTTTAAACACCAAGAGTGTGTATCTTGTTGAGAGTGTTTTATCTTGTGAATTTTTTAAATCAAGAATTTTGTCAAAAATAATGTGTTAATCAAAAATTTATTATCAACCGAAGGCAGGGTTTTATTGCTTTTTACGTAAAAATATCTTTTAAATGGTTATAAAATAAAAATAGTGAAAATATGAGAAAAAAATATCAAAGTTTTGGAAAATTGCCACGAGTTGCCATTAATGATTGTTCAATTTTCAAAGGCATCATCTTATATATAAAATCATATTTCAATAACTAATAAAGAAATCTTCTTGAAATAATTTAAGCAAGGTAAATAAAGTATGTAAATTATGAAAACAAATATTGTTGTAATGTTAAAAAATATTTAAATGTGTCTAAAAAATTGTATAATCTTTGAAATCAAAAATATTTCACACAAAAAAATGAAATTATTAAAAAAGCTTTATCAATCAGAGGCGGAGTTTCTATGACTAATTTTTTAATTTTAAGTTGTACATAATACTACATTATAACTGGATCTGAAATAAAAATAGTGGGATTTTGGTTGGTTTTAGTAGTATTTAAATCATATTTAAAATTATGAATATTTTCAGATGTAAAATCTATCCAATGTATCATCCCTGGAAATATTTTTATTTATACCGTAATTTCGGTGTATAGCCCGCAGATCAAACAATTCAGTTTGGACACAGAAATTTTATTCAGTATTTGAAGACCAATATTTACCGTGATATAAAAACTTAAATTTTATTTAAAAAATTTTCTGTGTCGAAACACGATTGTTTGATCCGCGTGCTATGCACCGGAAATTACGGTATATTTATTTTATTTTTCAAATTATCTTTTTTGTTCGTTTCTTAAGGAAAAAAATAAACAATATTGTTTTTTAGTAAAACTTCTAGGGCGAAGAGCAATTATTCCTTTCCAAAAAAGAGAAAAATCACTAGCTCCTCACCGCCCAATAGAAATTTTCAAAATGACACTCCTAATCTTTAAACTCATATTTGGTTGCTAATATTGAAAATTTAGCATTGAGCTGCTAATATTGAAAAAAATACCAAATTTCACTCTTTTGAAGAACATTTTGACATATTGTGCTTTAAATATATGCAAAAAATGCATAATCCGAATTTATATCTTTCAAATAACTATATTGACTATACTGATCTAAAAAATTATTTAAAACTTAATGAGTTGCACTTTTGTAACTTTATTCAGTTTCTAATGATATGTAATTTGATATATTTCATCACAATATTGCTGAAAGATGGATTTTCAACATATATTGTATGTATATATATATGTGTGTATATATATCCCTGTTCTCAAACAAATTATTTAAAAATTATTCATTTATGTTTAACAAAGCATATATATTGTTTATACACTTATAGAAAATACATATGGTAAGTTTTATGATATTATGTCAATAATATCTAAAAGTAAAGAACTTATCTAATAGTATGTAACGAAAAATTTAACATCTGGTGTAATGACAACAAAATTTTATAATTGTTTTACTTATTTTGGATGAATGAAAAAAGCGTACATGTTTATATTTTATTGAAGTACAGGTGAAAATGTCACAAAGACATTCCTATCTCAACAACAACTGAATATGTCACATTAACACTACAGCTGATTTTTTTCTTTTTGATCTTTCGGGTTTGATTTCAGATGGTAATGAATTAATTAGTTTTGTTAGAAGTGTCATTGCAGTCAGCATATTAGGTTCACTATTTTTTTTAATAATTTATTTTGATTGACTCGATGAACAGCAACATTTAAAGCGACCATTTCATGAATTTTCAATTAAAAGCTGATTTATAAATTCATTATGTTGTTTAGTTATTATTATCGTCTTAAGATAATTAGTTGGTATTAAGATTTTAAAATTTAGTTTATTTATTATTTGAACAGTTGAAAGTATTTTTCAATAAGAGTGGGCTGTTGATTTTAAGTTGGCTGTTGAGCAGTGGAGTGTTGGTAAAGGAACTGGTACTATTTAATTTAATTTTTATTGCTGTAAATAATATTTGTCATTTTATTATTGTATGTATTGTATTTAAGCAAGAGTAGCAATACACGATATTGTAGTCAGTATAGTACATCTTAGCATAAAAAGCTTCAATATTTATCATTAAACATTCACATTTTATGAAAATTTTGTTAAAATCGCTCATATTTTCACTATTTTTATTTTATAACTATTGAAAAGATATTTTTACGTACAATAAAAAAAAAGCAATAACAGCCTGCCTTCGGTTAATAATAAATTTTTGATTAACACATTATTTTTCATAAAATTCTTGATTTAAAAAATTCACAGTGTGTTTAAACATGACAAACAACAATAAATAATAATCCGTCTACGTTATTTGTCACATATACCTTATTTGAAACTTATTTAGTTATTTTATATTGAAATTTTTTTATGCAGTCTTTAAATATAGATCCGTCATTAAAAACATTAAAAAAATTTCAATATTTAGATATTTTTTTATCTTAAAAAATATTTTACTTAGGATGAAGGTGATTACGTCTTAAAATGAGCTATGATCATACCAAGTTTCATTGAAATTTGTGACAGTGAATTAAATGTCTTAGGCGAACTGACATGGAATGAGTCTGCTTGATTTGATTTCAAATACGCCTCAAAATATTTTTAAATGGAAAATACTACTAAAAACACCCAAAATCCCACTATTTTTATTTCAGAATCAGGTAAAGAATACTTTTAAGTATATTCCCCACAAAAAATAAATTTAATAAAAATACCGCCTTTTGTTGATAATGGTTTTTTAGTTAATGCATTATTTTTCATAAAAAAATCATGACTTCAAAGTTTAAACATTTTTTTAGACAAACTTAAAATGTTATAAGAGTAACGGTATTTTTTTCATAAACTGAGTACCCTACATATTATGCATAAATTATTTGAAGACGATTTGTAGAGTAGATATAGAAATATGATCATATTTATGTCATGCTACATTTGAAAACCGAGCAGTCAAGAATGCCAACTGACGGCAGTTCTTCTAAATTTTGACAATTTTTTTCTCAGAAACTATTTGACCAAGGAGTAAAAAAAAAAAAATATTGGTGATCATATCTTATTAATAGGAACAAACACACGCAGTTTCATCAAAATCTGTGATGGTGGGTTACATGCCTGCCTGAGCTGACATGGAATGACCCCTCTGCTTGCTGATATGCATTTAAAAAGGAAATAAAACATCGAAATAAAATAAAAACTTGCTTAAAAGGTGCATTTTTTTTTTATACAACAGATGTCACAATATAAAAGATGTTAACACATATTACACTTTTAAAAAACTTAAAAAGAGTTTACAAATATAATACACGCGCCGAGCGCTTTCGGTCAAAACCTTGATCATCTTCTGGGCCGCTTTGAGTACAACTGATACGTCTCTAACGCACTTTCATCCTCGGTCGGACAACTGGGCAAGTCAACTTTACAGTGGAGGGGAGACAGCAAAACAGTTCCGAAAAAATGGAGGGGAGACAGCAAAACAGTTCCGAAAAATGGAGGGGGGAGGGGGGGTGAAGTGAGACGGACAAAAAGTTGAGCGTTACAAACCAAAACAACATCTATTTCAAAAGATTTAACCATATATCTGGAGTGTTATATGACATATTATCATTAATAGCTTTATTATTCAATATTAAGATTTCAATGGACTCTTTTATCAACGACAAATGATAATGGGATGAAGGAATAATTATTCTTGCTTCATTAAAACGGATATTTAAATTATGGTGTAGGTTAAGTCTTGCTAACGCTGTGGAGGCTCTATTAAACTTAATGTCACTCATGTGCTCTTTTAATCTATCTTTGAATTTTCTTCCCGTCATTCCGACATAAACTTTTTCTTCTTGTTCTTCCGTTAACAATGGAATAATGTAAATGCCTGCGGTCTCTTCATTAGGAACAGGGTCAATCTTGCTATGGATAACGTCTTTGAGTTTATTTGTTGTTTTAGCTACTAAATTGATATTGAACTTTTTTACTGCATATCTTAATTTCTCATATAAACCAGGAATATAGGAAAAATTACAAAATTTAAGTCTATTAACTGGATTGTTCTTCTTTACTTTATATTTCATTTCGTAGACCAGTTTATTGATAAAATGAAGGGGGAAACCATTTTCTTTGGCGATGCATTTAATTTTATTTATTTCACTATCAAGAAAATTGTCAGTTTTTATATTGTGACATCTGTTGTATAAAAAAAAAATGCACCTTTTAAGCAAGTTTTTATTTTATTTCGATACATTTTCAAGGTGAATGTGACATTCCCAACAATATATGATTGTTCATATATTTATACATTTATGTTTGGAAATAAAACATTTTCTTATATCTTTAAAAATATGATCTGATAATCCTGCTTGGAAACTTTTGCCCACATCTTATGCAACCATGGATATAATGTATTTTAAACATATATGGGATTTACAGATTTTAAGAGAATGACCTACTGCAAAATTAAATATGCTCAAATACAACTTTTGGTTAGGGGCCTGACTACGGAAATTCAAAAATAAGTTCGTATCTTATTTTGTAATTTTTGATAATCTACAGGGTGTCTATAATTAAACGACCCTACTTTGAAAATGTCTAGAGACAAAAGCACTGTTCATAAGGTTGGGAAATTTTGGGAAAGGCATAATAAAGGGATGGGAATTTGTTTAAGCTAAAAAAAAATATAAGTAAAAAAGTTCAAAATTTCGCCACCAGAGGGCGATTTTTAATAAATTTCTCATTACGATAGTTTAGAAATTTTAGTTATAGGGTGTTCATAATTAATCGACCCTATTTTAAAAGTGTATACAGACGAAACTATTGTTTAGAATGTTGTGAATTTTTTGGAGGACATAATAAAAGTAAGGGAATTTGTTTGAGTGAAAAAAAAAAAAAAAATAGGAGGCCATTTTTGACGAGTTACACATTTAGCATACATTTACGATAGTTTAACAAATTTTGTTATAACCACACATGTTCTGCATCATTTTCAGATACCATCTGGAATCGTAAAATAGCTTGACCCACAACTGGTCGCAATGTGTTCTAGAATGCTAGGAAAATATTGTGAAATGCTGTTTAAGTTAATAAATAGAATTTCTAAACTATCGTAACGCTATATGAGTAATTTGTTAAAAAACGCAATCTGGTGGCGAAATTTCGAACTACTTTCATTATTATTATTATTATTATTTTTAGCTTAAACATATTCCCATTCCTTTATTATGTTATTCACAAAATTTCACAACTTTATGAACAATAGTTTTGTCTGTAGACAACTTTAAAGTAGGATCGTTTAATTATGGACCCTGTATTTTTTTAAAAATAACAAAGCTAAACCTACGCTAAACACTGACCCTACCCGTAAGGCATGGTGACGTCACGGCGACGTCGTTGTGAAGTCACACTGTGATTTTGTGACCGTCGATGTGACGTCATAGTGACTAGAATGCGAGGTCGTTATGGCCGTTTTAGAGGTCGTTTGTGACGTCACATTGTGACCACTCTGTGAAGTCACAGTGTGACAAATTTGTGAAAAATGTGTCATTTGGGACTATTTTGGCATTAACTTTGTGACGAACCTGTGACGAAAGTGACAATGCTTTGAAGTCACATTGTGACCAATTTGTGAAATATGTGTCATGTGTGACGAATTTGTCATAAACACTGTGATGATTTCAAATGAAAATCAAATTTCAAATTAATTGCTTAAAAGGCGCAAAGGCGAACATAGTGAAAAAAGATTCCATGCTGGGACTCGAACCCGGGACATCAGTATAGCGCACTGACATTCTACCGACTAAACCACATGGAACAATACCCGGCCTGGAAAATTTCTCACTATTACATGTTGGCAAGGCTACAAACGCAGCACAAGCTGGAATATTTATCGTGAGCCACCGACATGGGGCAAACACGAAACTTAATTAAATCGAGCATCGATTGAAACTATATTAATACTTGGAAATTTTTCCAGAGGGAACCATTCGCCTTGCATACAATATTTCAAATGAAAATCAAATTTTAAATTAATTGCTTAAAAAGCAATGTGACATCACTGAGTGGTGGCATTTTGGTCAGAGATGTGACGTGACCACAGTGACTCACAGTGATGTCACAACGACGTCACCGTGACCATGCATGCTATGAGGGTATATGTAAACAAAAGGACTAATTTCCTTTTTATGTTGTGTATAAGACTGATGCTATGTTAACTTAAAATAAATAAGAGACTTTTGAATTTGTATAAGATGTGTGTGAAGCTTTTTGTATCTAAAATTAATTTTGTCAGTAAGATTCATGTTCTTCACAAAGCAAATGATATTAATTTTTAATATGAAAGTTATTTTCTATTAAATTTTTCTTTTGATATGTTGCAATGCTAAATTTATAAAATGATTACGAAGGTGTAAGAAAAGATTTAAAATGAGTAAGGAATTTAAAAAAGTTTTTAAAATGTCGTCGAGAATTTACTTTTGCGGGGTGTTGATCTTAACCTCCTCGGTTCTGAAGTACCTCATGTGATACTTTCGAACAGAATAGGTTATAAACTAAACTATTTGATATTTTTTACTTTTTTACTTTACTAAATTATAGCGGATAATTTTTTTTTGTTTTGGGTCAAAACCAATAAATGGCAGCACTGATGCTTATTTCCTCATAAAGTAAGTGTTACTGTCGTCTGAGTTTTCAAAAAGCATTCAAGAGAATGTGTCCAAGAAAGTAAAAAATATTCATACTGAATGAACGTAAATGCTTTATAGTAAAAACAAATTGAGGAGTTATAGATCATTCAATTAATTAAAGGCCTTCAATTTATCACTGCGTAATTTAGGCTATTAATAGACAAATAGATATTTTAAGGGTATTAGTAATTTTAGATCCGTATTTGTGAAAGTAAATGACCAGTCACCTAAAGTTTAAATTTCAGGAAAGGGCTCCTTCTGTAGTCTATGATGTCTTTCCGTTTGGGCAAAATCAATGAATGTGTATTCATAGTGGTATTTTACCTTCGGGTATGAAGAGGTTATGCGGCGCTGCCTTTGATGACTGGAATCATTTCAGGAACGGGTGAGTTCAGATTCAAAACTTTTAGAAATTAAACTGGCTGGAAAAAAATTTAAGTTCGAAATCATCCCTAGAATATAATTTAGTGTTATGTTTTACAAAGTAGTATCTAAAGCAAAACATAAGAAATGTATAAAAAATATGGTTTCAAAAATATGGATTTTCAGCCTTTCGGAGGGGTCATGTTTTCCTTTTAAAGATGTTTTGGAAGTTTTATTTTGGTTTTTAAAATTTATATTGACATCTCTCTGACTGAACTTTGTTAAAAGATTGTTTAAATGTGTAGTTCGGTATAAGAGTAATACTTTTGTTTTAGTAAAGAATAATGCATTTCAGTCTTAAATATTATTTTTAGGTAAATTGTTTACAGTAATTATATTAATTACTAATGGATTATTTTAGAAACAATAATGAAAAAAATCTCAAAATTTCAAACACTGAATTATGCATTTTATTTTTTTTTTCATAAAATATTTGACAAATAATGATAAATTACTAATGCTTTAACCCTTAACCGGAAACATTAAAATCCCGTGCAAAAACGGAAACGTGCCGTCTGTGAGACTTCTAAATTAAATAAATTGCTATAAAATTTTAAAAGGAAAATAACTCTTAATAATTTACCAAATAGTGAACTTAAATACTTAATATTTAATAGTAATGCATTAACAGGACCAATTCTTTAATATGACAGCAAAAAGTAAGTTTTGAAATATTTTAAAATTACACATTATTGTTCAAAATATAATTTTTTTTTAATAATCTATCTATCTATCTATTATATATATATAATCCAAATGGAAATTTCGTTCCGAACGCCGAGATTTCGAGTTCTACCGCATGGATTTTTACGGAACTTATACCGTTAGATAGGTATCGTTCCAGGGAAGGTTTTAAGCTATAACACATCATTCTACCTAGATTGGTTATAGAATTGGTACGGAAAATTCTATTATTTTGGACTTTGTTACTTCATATTTCCTTAAATATCTGGGCTCCTATTGGTCGTAGAGCTTAGATCTCGCGCCAAAAGTAGCTCCGAAGCACCCAAGCAAACTTTTCCCCGCGATTATTTTGCCGTCTTCCGATTTCCTCTAACTCTATTAGGGGCCCGCGTAGGGCCCCTTTAAAATATTTTTCGTAGTAATTTCAGCAATTATCTTAAATTATTGGTTAAGACCGCCACCCTCCCGATTCATGTATCTACGGAAAGGTTGCATGAAGGAGTTTCGTTCAGATACGCTTTCGTTAAGAATAGAGTGCGCTCCCTGGTGGTGGAATGTGGAACTAACATAACGCGATATTGTTAGAATTAAGAAATCTAACAATGCGATCTGTTTTAAACTTTGAGATAGTTCATAACACATAATCTATTATCTATTCTATTATATATATATATAAAATCTATTATCTATTCTATTATCTATTTATATATATAAAATCCAAACGGAAATTTCGTTCCGAACGCCTAGATTTCGAGTTCTACTGCATGGATTTTTACGGAACCTATACCGTTAGATAGGTATTGTTTCAGGGAAGGTTTTACGCTATAACACATTATTCTACCTATATTAGTTTTAGAATTATGACGGAAAATTCTGTTATTTTGGGCGATAAGGTTACCATTTTATTTCTTGGCGAAATTCATCGTTGATAAAAAAAAAATTGAAACGGCTATTAAACCTCGAAAAATAAAAGAAAAACTGTTACTAATTTTATTTAAATGAAAAAAAAAAAGAAAAAAAGAAAAAGAAAATCCGTTTTAATGAGTGATATTATTAAAAAACGGAAACATTTAATCAAAACCTGAAAGAAATATTTGTAATGCTTAAAAATTAATTTAAAAAGAAATATTACACTTGATATGCAATATTTGGCTCTTTATCGCTTGTGTTAGATATGGAAACGAATCTGAAAATTTGATTAGATGAAATTTTAACGACATTTTCTCTCTGTTCTGTTCTTTTCTTTTTTTTTTATATCTAACTGTCCCATCACGTGACTTATAGAAGAAACAAGCAGATGTAATTGTGAGTCACATGTGTAATTACTATTTGTTTCTTTACAATTTATTATTTTTCTTTTGTCGCCAAACAATGTGATTTTAAGCCAAAAATGCATAAGCGTGACATTAGCTTGAGGATGTTCTCACAAATGGTGTTTTTTTAGGTGAAAGAGATCATTTTTTGAGTACATTTTCATATTCAATTGTAACTTATATAGATATCAGTTAATATTTTAAAAATGGAATCGAATACTTAAATTTCAGTGTGAATTTCTGCCACACATACATATTGTAAAATAATTTCATACTTTTTAAAATGTTTTTTGCCGTAATTCCGAAAGCATGTGATATTTATAAACTCGAACTCAGATCAACGAATATTACCCATTTTATTTAAGCAAATATTATCTATTTTCTCAAGTCATATCGCCAATTTCATTTATAGGAAAATTCACAGATTCGAAATCTAGGAAATAAAGATAATTTTTAAGTAAATTTATGTTTTAATACGTTATTACTATGGAAAAATTCAACATTTTGAAAAAAAAAATTACAAGTCTTTTGTAATTCGTCATTTCTTCTTCGTCTTTCTTCGTACTTTATCCTCTGTTGTGTAATATTTCAAATGATATTGGACTAATTTTCGATCATCGATTCACCGCAAAATCGCATATCTAATATAGTATATAAAATAAAGTCTGGATTAGGGGACTAATTAACGCACAGCGCAAACTACTGAACCTAAAATCTTGAAAATCGTGGTAAAAATACTTCTTATGACATAAACTTCTGCTAAGAAAGGATTTTCTAAAGTGTCACTCCTAATGGTTTTTGCACGGGGAGGGGAAAAAAATCGAATATCAAAATTATGCGTCAAATGATAGCATATTTTAATGTAGTTTTATATGCTGAATCGAATGCTACCAAATAAATTTTTAAAAGTCCAACAGTTCATGACACATTTCATATTTTTCTAATTTGGCGGTGTCTTTGGCATCTAAACCTCAAAATATCTATCATTACATCCGTTACTCTAGCAACGGAAAAAATTCAAACCAACCCTTTTGGCTAAAAAATAAAAACGGCTCTATGAGTTTGAAATAAAAATGCAAGCATCTTAATTTTTAAAAAAAAAATAGTGATTTTATGTAAAATAAAAGGGTAATAAATACTGAGAATTCAGCGTTATAAAACAAAAATGGAAAAGGTACTACTTAGATATTCCGTCGACCAAAAATCTATCGTCAAACTATAAGATTAAATGCCAATAATGGTTGATCGTAAATATCAAATTCACTTGAATTTAATCAAACTACACGTGTTTACGTCATCAAGTGATTTTAATTTCGACGTTTTATTTGTATTTTTATTAATGTTATACTAATTTATTTGTTATTTCGTTATTTAAAATAAAGATTATGTCAATTTATATAATTTGGCGAATGGTTTGGCGATTTATATAATTTGGCGAAATGGGTCGACGGGTTAACATGTAGTACCAATGAAAATATTTAAGTATGAAAGCAATGTTTGTAACGACTTAAAAATTATTTTCATATATATAAACTCGGTTTATGGCGTCAGATGCCGACATCCGAAGAATCTACAAGAGTCTTTTTCCATTTTTTCCGGTCATAGGTTCTTCAATGAAAGAAATTGGAATTGGAATAATATTGTGCGATTTATAAATTGCTCCTGGATAAGAAGAAAAAATGGGTACATTTATAACAACCGTGCGCACATCTCGCTGATAGCATTTTTAAAATTCCCAGTAGCAGTAGTTACATTTTGCGTATGTAAATTCAGTTTTTTAAATGAAATTAGTATAAGGCATGCATTTTAAATTAAATGAGTGAAAGGTTTGTGTTTTAAATGAAAATAATAAAATAAGAATATGCTATGAAAACAATCTTTATTGATTTATTACCTGCGCCCGGCTGACATAAAAGTGTCACAAAAGCCACATATTCACTTTTCTTTGAGTAGTTGCTCATGAGAATTAAAGTTAACCTTCCGTAATCGGATACTTCACATATCGGTGTATTAGCTTTAATGTTGAAAGCATCGTTTTTGTTTGAAGCGAAAACTTTACTATGAATTCTATTACACAAAATCGCATCATCATCATCTACTATATATTTACAACGGAAATTTGTATTTCAATCCGATTGTTTATAATACTTTCATAGGATATACCACAATTAGTTAGGTAATAATTTTGGAAAGGTTTTAGCGTATACATATTGTTCAAGGGTACTTAGTTATAGAACAACAGTAAAAGTTCAAAAATTAAGTGAACCTGATTATGAAAGTTTAGCTTTTTTAAAAAAAATCTACAGAACATATTTTGTTACAAGTGGCCCTGTTGCATGACTTTTAGGAATGGTGTTAGTATATACGATTTCATTATATGTCGATTAGTTACAGAGGTATTAATTCATGTTGTCATAACGGTCTCATTACCCGACCATAAGTGCGCTGTTTATAATCAACTAAAACAATTACTTCTTAATTGGTAAATTTTGTCCAGCGCTTAAGATAAAATTATATCGCAATGGCGTTCGCATCGTTTTCAGTAATGTTCAAGGTCAAGCTGAAGATCCATATTGTTTAAAATACAAGTTCAAATTCACCATTTAGTTTAATCCAAGGTTCATTTGGAAATATTGACCAGCGCAGCGGGCATAGCCTGCTAGTTATATATATAAAATCCAAACGGAAATTTCGTTCCGAACGCCGGGATTTCGCGTTCTGCTGCATGGATTTTACGGAACTTATACCGTTAGATAGGTATCGTTTCAGGGAAGGTTTTAAGCTATAACACATCATTCTACCTATATTAGTTATAGAATTATGACGGAAATTTCTGTTATTTTGCACGATAAGGTTTACCATTTTATTTCTTGGCGAAATTTATCGTTGATAAAAAAATTGAAACAGCTATTACACCTCGAAACATAAAAGAAAAAACTGTTACTAATTTTAGTTAAAAAAATAGAAGGAAGAAAAAAAAGAAAAGAAAATCGTTTTAATGAGTTATAATATTAAAAAACGAAAATATTTAATTTAAACATGAAAGGGAATGTTCGTAATGTTTAAAAAATCACTCAGTTAAAATATTGCAATTGAAATAAGATTTGGCTCTTTATCTTTTGCGTCAGGTTAAGAAAACTGCATTTGAAAAATTGATAGGATGATATCAAGGAAGTTTCGATAAGTGCATGCTCAGAAATATTTGAAAAAAATATATAATATTCTTCTCATGAAGAACATATAGAATATTCTTCTCGTGACATATAATATGTTTATAAAAAAAATCCGCAGAACCTCGATTTAGCGTTTGTAAAAAAATAATGAAAATTTATTTATTTATTTTTTTTTTTTTACGATTTAATGCTGGTTGGTGGCTCAATAAAATTTTGAATGATACTTTTATTTTATGATAAATAATTTTTAAGTAAAACCTTTTTCTACTCTTCATACGAAGATAGTTAGGTTAAGTTTAACGTAATAAATACATTTTTATTGCTACAGTTTTGTCATATACCTTTATAGGTGTATATATTAAAATTTTATTATCGTAATTATACGGTTTAAAACAAAATTTCCGTTTATTAAATTTTTTCCAAATGAAAAATTAATGTCCGATTCGGAACATTGGCAATTTGACTTCGATATCGTTAGTGTCAGAAACAAGAAATGAAGGTTATTGTTGCCATGAAAAAAAGTATTTAATATAAAATGTTTAATGGTAGCATTTTTAATTAGCCAGTTTACTTTTAAAACAAATTTAAAACGGTACTACTTGATTATCCCGTCGACAAAATAACTATCGCTAAACTATAAGATAAATGCCAATAATAGCTGATCGTAAATTTTATATTCACTTGACATTAAACAAGGGTACACGTGTTTGTTGCGTCATCAAGTTATTTTTAATTTCATTTCTATTTGTAATTTTACTAATGTTTACAAATTTATTTATTCTTTCGTTGTTTAAAATAAAAAATTTTGTCAATTTGTATAATTTGGCGAAGCGTTTGGCAATTTATATAATTTGGCGAAATTGGTTGAATGAATAATCCAATAGCATCCTTAAAACATTTTCAGCCGGTGAAGCCATGTAAAATTAAATAACTACTGCAACACGCAATTTGTATATATTATATACGCTTAAAGATAAAAAATAATACGCTAATCGTTCGTTTAAGTTTAAATTCATCCAGTTTTAGGCATTTAAACACTTACTTAACAAGCAATTTTCAAATGCATTTAAATATCTTGCATTTGGGATGGAAATGTGTTGGCTAGCCAAATAGCGTGGAACGTTCGTCTTTTTGGCGCCAAATATACGAATGTATATAGATTTTTTTTTTCAGATTTTTACTGGGATTCCGCCGCCGAATTTGACTGATGTTTTACGGCACACATGAGTAGTTTTAAAAGCATTTTTCTTTTAAAAATAATTTGAGTATGCTCTTTAAGGAGACCTTCCTTGTTGTAACAATTTTGTTTTCGATTTGTTCTTTTTTATTTCTAACTCTTCCATCATGTGACTTACAGACGAAACTAGCAGATGTAATTGTAAAAATGATGGTACTTATGATTTACATGTTATGTGTTTATTTGTGATTTTTGAGTTCACTTTTGATTTTAAGCCAAAAAGTTGTAAGCGTGAATTGGGTTCAAGCGATGTTTACAATAAAGGTGATTTTGCAAGTGTACGAAAGCATTTTTTGAGTATTTTTTTAAATTCAAATGTACAATATATAAATTGCAATTAATATTTTAAAAATGGAGTAAGATATTTTAATTTTAGTATAAATGTCTCCCGCACACGCACACGCACATACATACTGTAAAATAATTTAATTTTAGACATTTAAAAAATTTCTCATCATACTTTAATGCGAAAGCATGTCGGCTTGTTTTCCCCAAATTTGTGACTTTTATAACCTCGAAGCCAGATTAGCTAATTGTCCGTTCTTTTTTTAATAATAATAATAATAATAATAATAAAACATATCGCCAATTTACCTTATACAAACGTTCAATGCTTGCAATGTTAGGTAGTAAAGATTATTCTTAAGAAAATGTAAGCAATTATGCGTTATTTCTATCACGAAAAAAGACATTTTGCAATAAAAATTGCTTTCTGAAATCCCTTTTCGATATTCCATTCTTCATTTTTTTTCATACCTTCCCTTCTTTTAGAAATGTTATAAAAAGATATTGGATGAATCTTCCATAATCAGCCACCTTAGAATTGGTGAATTTACTGTATAGTGTTGGAAGATTCGTTGATATTTGAAAGGAACCGTGGACGGTAAATCCGATTTCAGAAGATTACGCGAAATTTGTACTTTTAGTAATTAGCGATTAGTAAATTTATGTTTTTTTAGTATGGAGCAAACGGACAATAGAAGTTTTACTAATAGATATTTTTCATGTGCAGTTATTTTACTATCATTAAAAAAGCATTAATCTGAATGTACAAAAAAAGTTTTTCAAATGTCAAAGGTGGCCAATGGAACAATATTTGTTCATTTAGCCTAGGTTTTTTTTTAAAAAAAGTACCTCAAATTCAATTAAAATTTCAATCATTATAAAATTTTTGCTGATGCACAGCCCGGGCAGCTGATCGTAGAGACAAGTTTTTGGTTTATTTTACTATCACTAAAAAATCTTTACTTTGAATGTACAAAAAAAAAAAAAAAAAAAAAAAAAAAAAAAAAAAAAAAAACTTTCAAATGCCAAAGGTGGCCAATGGAACAATATGTGTTCATTTACTCTAGGTTTAATTTTTTTTTCAATCATTATAAAGAAATTTTAACTGATGCACAGCCCAAGCAGCTGATCATAGTCACAAATTAACGTTTTTAGTTTTATTTAGGCTACAAACTTATGAATAATGACGTCTTGAAAATAAAAGCATGCTTATTTCTCCGTCTTATTACGCTCATTAGAGAAATGCGAAAAAAATCTTCA
Source organism: Maratus speciosus (assembly GCA_963932465.1). Classification (NCBI taxonomy): domain Eukaryota; kingdom Metazoa; phylum Arthropoda; class Arachnida; order Araneae; family Salticidae; genus Maratus; species Maratus speciosus. Next base: position 547,334,134 of record OZ010786.1, on the reverse strand, counting down.
GTTTGCCAAAAAGATCACTACTAAAAATTTTGCATAACTAACTTTACTTATCATTTGCAAAGAGTTTTGATAGTGAAAGATCTAAAAATCAATCAACAGCATTTTGACATTATTTAATGGAATGTAGTTTGGAGCGTAATTAACCCTGTTTTGTAGCTAACTCTGGTACGATTTTAGCCATACCGTTATGAACATTTCTAACGTTTCACATCAAACTTGGTTGTGGATCAGATTATGGATGATTGGGAAAATTTTATTGTATGAAAACTAGAGGTTTAGTTTTCTATTTGAATTAGTTATCGAGGTTATTTTTTTAGGTTAATAGTTGCATGATTAAAACTGGTATGTAAAAAGAAACGGCACTTAAAATGACATTATTTTAATTTTATTCACACAATTCCGCTTTAAATATCCACTTTTACATGATTCACATATTTTAGAATATAAAAGTTAAATACTGTTTTGATTGTATTTACTCTACTGGAAATCGAAGATAAGAAACTGTCGAGAAAATCTGGGAAAAGAAGACGTATATTACTAAATATAATGTAACGTAGAGAGAGATCATATTTATGTTATCAGATCTGCTCAAAGTACGAAGTTGAGAAGCCGGGAGTAAAAGACCTAACAAACGAAAGTGAATAACCCGAACATTCTTTAAGTTAAATGGTCAATCTCTGCAGTCATTGAAATTCTCTCTTTTTTAGTAGTGTGGTGATATGATCGTAATGGCCGTATTTATCTCGCAAACTCTACATGATGTAGTAAAAAAGTTGCTTCTGAATTGCCCGTATTTCGTCTATCGCACCAGTTAATATAATAGCGCAATTGCGTTCGATGCGTATTCCGAAAATGCGAAGGATCTTCCAGGTGAAGGTCCATATTAATTTAAAATACAGGGTCGGATTTTCCATTTCGTTTGATTCAAGTTTTATTTGAAAAATGGTCCAGCGCAGCGGGCTCAGCCTGCTAGTAATTAAATAAATGCTAATATTTTTATATATTTCGGTACGATATGAATTAGAAAAAAATATTAAGCAGTAAAATTAACAAAACATTTAATAGTAAATATTGCAGCATGTTCTAAATATCTGCATTTTTTATGCATTTTCGACAATGTTGAGTCACTTTCGTGTTCAGAATTTACATATTCATCATCTGAAATACTTTGAACAACTTACTACTTCATCAAACAATCTCAAAACAGTTTCTTCTTTCTTTTTTATCACTATAGTTTACCCACTTTGACGGCTCCTCCATATTAATACCCAAGAGAAAAAAAATACATAAACTGAAACATGCCGTCTCACAGACTGCGTTGAAAATAAAATAATTTTTATTTCAAAAACTAAAAATACGCAGACGTTGAAGTAGGTGGGGGAGGCAGAGGACCAGTAGCGTAAGGATTAGATTGTGAGATAAGATTGGGGACGCACTCATTTTTGTGTAAAGGGTAGATATGTAGACGCAACCATCTCACAGACGGCATGTTTCCGGTTAAGGGTTAACTGACAGTTTTTTCCCCTTTATTCTGGATACGACATAATACACATAACAGCGTTAATGTATTATCTGCAATGATTGGTTATAGGAATACTTTTCTAAAAATATTAAAGCATTTTCTTTCTTTTTTAAACTAGATCTTTAAGAAGAATAGAGATTGTAAAAATGTTTATTATATATATATATTATAGAGAACTGCTATTTTAGAAATGTGTTTGAGTAATCCTTTACATTATTTTCTAAAGATTTTCATTGAAATTTTATTTCCTTTAAGTATTGTATTTTAGATATTTTTATACGGCGTGGAATATTAAAATAATTCAATGCCAATGACATCAAAGATCAAAAGAAGAAAAGAAATTGTAAAAAATCTTTATTATATATCAGGAGCAAACATTCAAACCGTGTTTTCTCACAAAAAAAAAAAAAAAAAAAAAAAAAAAAAAGGAGTTATTGTTATTTTTATGAAATATGTGTTAAATTGCACAGAAGTAAACGGTACTTTTAACCAAAAAATATTTTTCTCCGATTTTAAACCGATTATAGAACTTGACGTTTCAATCAAAGAGTGTTTACTCCAAAGCTTCAATTCAGCCAAAGAGTGAAATATCCAGTCTGCCAATCGAAGCTGTCATTCAATGTGTACTTTCGAAACCTACCATACATATCACAAATGAAACGGATTGTTTTAGAAAAAATAAAAGAACTGTTAAGGTTAAAGGCTTCCAGAATTATAAATTTAAAGATCTAAGTGAAAAACATGATGTAAATTTTCTTTAAAAGGGAGTTACTGTTGCCCGTGCTCAAAGGGTTGTTTTAGAATCTCTTCCTCTTATTATCATCAGTTGAAAATAAAAAAGATGTTGACAAACTTTTTAAGTTAATGTATGGTGAACAGTGGCAAAATCAACCTGATGATATCTTCAAATGATTTAACTACATTATCCATGATTTACCAGCCTGCAATGAAGAAGAGGGGGAGGTGTGTGACTGGCTAGATGAAGATATTGGTTTTAAAATTTGAAGTGGATTTCTTGCAAATGAATATTTTCTTAGTAAATATTTAATGAATACTACTAGGTACCAAAATCTATCATTTTATTTTAACAATAATCAAGTCAAGTTCGGCATTTACTCAAATAAAATAATGCTTTTATGTTATTTGTGAGATAGAACTTATTTCATTGAAAAAGCATTTTATCCACTTGTCAAACAATCAAAACATGTTTCCTCCTCTGAATTCGGTCAAACCGTGATTTCTCAAATATTAAATTCATTTTATTAATTTGTTTTATGTTTAATATCTTATGTATGCTTGCAATTATTTTTAATAACCAGTAATAAAAATACAATATAAAAATTAGACTTAAAAACAAGTTATTTTCTAATTTATTATTTTTTTGTGTTTTTTTCTAAATTTGTATCTGAAGGAGAAAGCATGATTTGAATGTTTATTCCACATATATTATAGAAAACTGTTATTTTAGAAAAGTATTTGAGTAATACTTTACATTATTTTCTAAATATTTTCACAGAAATTTTATTTTATTTAAATATTGTATTTTAGATATTTTCATACGGCGTGGGATATTAAAAGGATTCGATGTCGATAACGTCAACAACCAAAATTAGAGACTTACAATTTAGAGATCTTCAACAACAGTAATTAATATAAATAAAAATTAGAAAATAAGAGAAAATTATAGCTATTTGTATTTGTTTATAGTTAAATCTCGCTGTGAGAATTTCTGTTATAACGAATCTTTGGCTATAAAAAATAAAATTTCCTTCATACGTAATTGCATAGACTCTATATTGGATATAATAAATATCGCAAATACCATAAGAAACACCAACATGCGTTGAAAAAAAAAATTCGTATGTTCTATAAAGCAAATTTTCTAAAATATTTTCAAAGTGTATACTCACACAAAAACTAAATATCATGTAACTGGGAAGGAACGCTTAATTTAGAATGATCCGTTTACAATATTTATTTGAATTATGCGCAGTCCGCGGAACTTTAAGATCTTATTGATTTGACTTTCGAACAGGAAACTTGGAAGACCCAAGCATATACAATGGATAATTTAATTTCAGAACATTTTCCAGGCCAAAATGAATTTAAAATTATTAAATCAAAATACTAAAATACTAGTTTGCTGTGTATTACAAATATTTCTTTCCAAATAAACTCTCATAATATTTATTTTTCTCATGCATTTTTATTTCAGAACGATTTTCAAAAACATGTGTTTAAATATTGTTCATTGGTTTAACAAGCTACCTCCAAATACTTCTGCACTTTTCTAGAAAGATAATGCGTCTGTAAAATCAGACTTAGATTCTGCTCAAAAAGTGATAATAAATTATAAATTCGGCCATTCATTTTAAATCGAAGAATATTTTTCAGAAATTTAATATTTCCACCTGTCAAAAGAAATATGGAGCAGTTAGTTTTGTTAAATATGGAGTAAGTAAATATCTCAGAAATTATAGTTTTCAAATATCACAACACATTCCAATTATGAAAATTCTCAGTTTATTTTTTTAGAAAATAGTTTTTGTTTTAAAAAATCCTTTATTAACTATTGTATGTATGTTTACTGTAATTTGTGTGAACTTTAAGTATGCTCTATAAGTTATAAATTTGTGCATGCATGCGTATTGTATGTGTAGGAAATTTCGTGCTTGATTAACATGCAGTAGATAAGAAAAAAGATCCCGATTCATTTTGTCAGTAAGGTAATTGAAGCGCTCAGATGATGAAAGTTGTAAGTGACAAAATAAAAACAAATGAGTTAATCATACACTGGTGTGCAAATATTAAGGACCAATCACAAAATGCTAATTTTGAAATACGCGAACACTCAAATGGGAATAAAATAATTCGATTAATTACTATCTCTACAACACAGGTAGTCCATATAATATCTCATTCATGTCACACATTATTTTAATGTAATCAATGCTTTGATTACGGTTAAATCGATTCAATCCTACTCACAGACTAATGACCAATGATTATTTGGATGTAATCGCTTGCTTTTGTACGATTAAATCAATTCTTAATCTAAATAGTCAATATAATTATTCAATCTAATGAAGGATTTATGATTGAAAACTTCATGTATTGTTCTGGCTTTGGAGGCTTTATTTTATCTTTTTTTCAAGCTTCTTCTGGTTTAATCACTCTTGATCGCTGCTATGGTCTTGCATCGGGTTTTGTCTTGGATCGGGTTGTCTTTAAATATTTTGGATTTGGTTCGGTTTCGATTAGGTTTTGTGTCTTTCTGGTCGGGCTCGGTATGACTCGATTTTTTAAAAAAAAGTTCTGAATATTTTTCGAATGAAGAAAACTGTATATGAATACAATAAAGCTGTGGCAGACCAGTCATTATTTTATTTAATCTTAATAATGTTGCCCAAGATCATAATTTTTTTTCGTAATTCTATGACCGAGTCACTTTTATTCACGACACGCACTCCATAGGGGAAAATAGGGGAATGACGCTCACTTAAGGGAAAACATGAATAGCTATTCAAATTTACGCAAAAAAATCAATATTTTATTAACGAAGTATAACTCTAAAGCATAAGGAAGGGCTTGCATAAACTAATTTTCATAAAAGTTTAAGGAATTTTTTTTATCGTTTTATTTAAATAACCATCGATTGAGCGGTAATTCCCGACATGGTAAAGTAATTGCGCTCTGAGTTTAAATACAGCATTTAAGTAAGACAAAAGTCACTTATCCAGTCCTGTGGGCTGTTCACACCACTGTTGACTTTTTGCGACCCATTTACACATATTGTGCACACATATTGTGTTACACATATAGTGGGATACATTTTTAAATTTAGGTTTTTGATTTTCACCACTTTTTTTGAAATCGTAAAATTCCCCTTGTTTAATGACATATTAATTAAGGCAAAAACAGGGGATTTTACCATTTCAAAAAAATGGTGTTAATCAATGAAATTGAATTGCCCACTGGCAACACTTCCTCTGGAATTCCACGTGAGCACCATTACCCGTTATCGCCATGTTGGGATTTAATGCATTATAGTTAGCGTAGCAATGCACTACAAAAATAAATAAAAGCATGAAAGTACAGATAAATGTATCTATTTTGTAGACATAATGAGTAAATTAATATTTGAAAATAAGAGTGTACATTTACCTTCAAGTTAGATGTTGTAGAAGTTTATAATAAACAACTGCAAACTAATAACGCGAGGACACAAAAATACTTTCCTTCCGACGGTCACTATATCCTTACTGGAAACTTACGATGAAGTTCGCTAGGTGCCGGTATCGATTGCACGTTTTCAATTCTATTCTGTTTAGAGATATTGGGTGAGCGGGATTGCCCTCCTGAGCATCATTACCCTACTTTCCCCTAACAGTTGATACTTACAACTTGGAGTAAAGGTTATCTAAATAATACTAGATGATTAATAATTAAATACTAAGCATTGATTAAAAATAAGAAAAAATAATAAGTTATAAAAAGTTCTTAAATTTAAGTTTTTGACATTACGCAACATTCCATGTTCCAAGAGTACACAAAGGAATACAAAAGAAACTAAAAACGGACAGGTATATATTAACCTTTAACTGTTGTTATCGGTCTCACAGACAGCTGTTTTTTTTTCAATTTTTGTAGTTTAACTTGTAACTTTCAGTTTAACTATAAACATCACCGAAATTTTGCTTCATTTGAAACTTTAATACTGTCATCAGAGACTTTGGAATAGGGGAATTTTATTTATAACAGTATTATTTATTTAAACAGCTATCTCATTATATATTGCCACCGTTTGCAAATGTGAATAAATGAATATAAAAATGAATAACTCTCAGTATGTTCCAGTATACAATATTTATATATCATGAATAGAAATAAACTTTATTAGATATTTTCACTATTACTTTATCACTTAATATATTGGTTCGTATGATAATTTGTACGTAACCAATAACGTACAACGAAATGTATAGGACGTAGCACCTATCTATACTCGAACTACACAAACACGCTTGTTTATCTGTTGTAAATGTTCTGGTATGTATTTTGCTAGAAGAGTCACAATGCATTTGCGATTAGATTTTATGATTCTACCGTTCTTCTTTGATTATTAGTTATATCTGTATAACATAAAATGGCAATTATTGTTAGATGAAATTATAATTATCTGCAGATCGATACACTTTAAAATATACAGCTGTAATTATCCATAAGTAGAAATTTACATATTAATAAATGATAACTTTCTTATAATAATCATACACAAAACATTTCTTTAGATAAAGTATAGCTACAGTTTATGTAATGATTATTCAATGCATATAATACATTTCCGATATTGATATTTAATTTTAAAGATATGTTTATTCATTAAATGTAATTTCTCTCATACATTTGTTGTATATTCTAAACAAGTAAGAAAAATCATGCTAACAGCATAGATTATGAAACACTTTCCAACACTCCCTGAAAGCTTTAACGAAACATTGTTATATAGGGAAATAAGGTAAATAAGATAACTAAGTAACCATTTAAAAATCTGATTTCAGTAGTTACCGCCTATAGCCAAATATGTATTCAAATTCTTTTGAACCGCCCCGTATTCGATCTGTATGTTGATATACATATATATATATATACATACTATATAATGGGGAAATTTAGTTTAGCAAGGAAATGCATAACAGGTTGAAATTCATCTTTCAGCAATTTATACTAATAGATGGAAATATACTTGAATATTTTTGTACAGTCCTGTAGTTTACCCAGTACCTTCATTAGATGCCACTATTTAGCTAAAATTTAATTCAAATTAAAAAACACTTAAAACTACTGAAATTACATTTCCAGAAATTATCACCCATAGACGGCCATGTATCCAACTCTTTGCGTTGCCCTGTGTATCATTTTATCTATATTCTGCAAATATTTCTTAGTACACTAAATTCAGTTCAGCGTAAAAATGCATAACTCCTTTAAAACCCAAATTTAAGCAATTTATGCTCATACTCAGTAACCTTTAGGAATTCATTTCTGTAGCTCTGTATATGAACTATAGCATTTATACGCACTTTATAGTATGCATGAAAATAGTTAACAAGTAGGTAAGCATGATCACAGATCGCACAGAGGGTTTCGTTTAATATTACTTTCAAAACACTTTATCCTTTTGAAAAATCTGTTAGTTCCACATTTCGCAATCAGGGGCGCCCTCTATTCTAAACAAACCTCTATCCGAACGAAACTCCGTTTTATATACTATCCGTAGATATATTAGTCGAGGGGATTAGGCCGATAGCACCCGAGATAAGTAGACGCCCCTGGCGGTAAAAAAGTGGAAATAAAATATGTATGGCTATAGTGCATAACATGAAAGAATGGCCAAAGGGGTGTCGGCAAAAGTTGGAAAAGTGCCCCCCGTGTAAAAAGGGCGGAGGTTAGAAAAATTCCTTAAAATACACAAGTTAGAGCCCGGAGGAATAAATAGTATAAGACTTTGTGAAAATTTTATGATTTGCCGTGTGGTCTGAGGTATTCAGCTATACGTATGCAATCATGTCTCCAACTTAATTAGGGGCTCTCTTAGAAAACATTGCTTAAAATACATATGTGGTAGCTCAAAACGGTTAAACGTAAGACTTTTTCAAGATATTATGATTTGTCGCCTGACCTCAGGTGTTCGGCTATAAGTATGCAAATTTTCAAATCTCCAATTTAATAAGGGGCTCAGTTAGAAAGAATTGCTTAAAATGAGCATGTGGGAGAGCAAAGGGTTAAATGTACTGCTTTTTCAAAATTTTATGATTTGTCGTATGATATGTGGTGTTCAGCTATAAGTATGTAAAATTTCACGCCTCCAACCTAATTAGGGGCTCACTTAGAAAGAATTGTTTAAAATACACATGTGGGAGCCCAAAGGGTTAAATGTACGACTTTTTCAAACTTTTATGGTTTGTATTTTTATGTGAGGTGTTCAGCTATAAGTATGTAAAATTTCACGCCTCCAACCTAATTAGGGGTTCACTTAGAAAGAATTGTTTAAAATACACATGTGGGAGTCCAAAGGGTTAGATGTACGACTTTTTCAAAATTTCATGATTTGTCGTATGATGTGTGGTGTTCAGCTATAAGTATGCAGAATTTCCAAGTCTCCAACATGTATAGTTTTTTAGAACGGGCTCTGTGACAGACGGACAGACGGACGGACAGAGAGACAGACAGACAGAGGAGCGAGACGAATAGGGTTTCGTCAGATGAACAAAACCCTAAAAAAGAGCATATCACAATAAAAAATACATTTCGAGCAATCATTACTAATATACAGTAATTCGGATACAATATAGTATCTGAAATCTTTTCAAATACACCGTAAACAATTCCCCATATACCATTATGAACGGAATTCTTTTGTGTGGCCCTGTAAAGGAACAATAACTATTCTTTGCACCGCATATTCAACAGAATGCATATTTTGGTAGGTTTAATAAATGAATATAAATTTTACTATGTTTGAAAGAGTGTAAAACCATTAAAAATCATTTGAAATAATTTTTTCAGATTGGCCGTAATGTAACGGAAAAATTTTGACTATCTCTGTAAATGAATTAAACATGCTACAAACTTCATTTGAAATAGGGAACGTGCTATGGTAGAGGTTACTAACATCCAGGAATTTCAGAACTATCCGAGCATATTTACGAGAGTTAGAGTGTGGACAGTCGGCCAGATAAACCGAAGTCATAAACACTTTTCAACTTTGTTGGAAAGTGTTAAAAAAGGATACCTATATAAAATTGAGGACACCAATATCGAAATCCGATATTATATTTAAAACGTCTGCATCATTGACACGAATTTTATAAGATTCAACGATTTCTTAATAGTAATTAATAATTAAAAGAAAAAATTATGAATGGAAAATGTGTTTTCATATTTTCTCTTAAACTAAATTTGTCAGTCGGTTCTCTCACACTGATTTATAATACACTTGAGAAATCAATATAATTTCCAAATTCCACTATCCAACCTGTTTGGACATATTTAGTGTGTTTGTAACTGTAATTTGAAATTCAGGTTAAAATAATAATAATACCTAGTATTTAGTACACACAGAAAATATAAGTGTGTTAAACTCATAACAGCTGAAATCTGCATATAACCAATTTTAAAGAATTATTTAATAAATTACGGGAAACGGTATATTAAATTTAAAATTTTAGGAAATGAGACCATAATGCAAATTTAATCTTAACCCTTAAAAGCCGGCTGTTGCTTTTCGGCAACATACTCAATTTAGGCTTCTAAAATACTATTAGAATAATTTTGAAGCTATAATGTCTAATGTTGCCAATAAAATACATTCTGAAAATATTATTAAATAGATTTTCAACATGTAGATGGCAACGCTTGTGCTGTTTAAGAATAAAGATAGATTTTTTTTCAATTGTTGTTACATTTTTTTTTGGGGGGGGGAGGGGGGAGATTGCGAAATACCCTATTTTATTCTGCAGTGAACAAGTGAAATTTATTTTTTATCATGGGTTTTTTTTTAATCAAAATTCTTGTGTGTTTAACATTATAGAATTTTATGGAGGAAAATTATTTTTTCAATTAATGACCAGTGTTGCCGATTAGTAACAAACAGTATTTTAGTCGTGGACCATACTTAAAACAAAATATAATTTTTCTAATTATTTTTCCCATGATTTATTTTAAAAATTAAAACAGAAAAAAACATTATTAAAATGATTTTTGAAAAATCTGGCATTTAAGGGTTAAACTACAACAAACACCCGATTACTCGCATACCATCATTTGATTTGGATGTGTACTATGTATCGGACCTGAACAGCATTTGGATATCGGAATGCGTAAGCTACATAAATGCACTGAGAGGTTTGAAATACAAAAATAACCCAAAGTTTTTTAATTACGTATAATATATAAAATTTTATTATAACCAAATCACAATTAAAAGAAAAATGTTTGTAGATTTTATCTTGAAATGATTTGATTTTAAATTGTTATTAAAGGTAAGTAATAACCATTTTTTCACTTTAAATATTTTTTTTTAATTTTAGTTATACTATTTCCTTTGGGATAAAAATTACTTTGTTTATGCTTAATAATTTACATTGTGATAATAAATATATTTTTAAACTTAATTTTAATAATTTTATATTTAGAAAATGCATTTCATAATATCATTTCCATAATTTGACGGTTTTAATATATTGATCACTAATTATGAGATCAAATTTAGTCGTTGGTGTGCAATCAGTCGTCAATGATTAAAACTATAACAAAAATTTGAAATAATATAATGTTTTACGTTATTCTTAAAACAAAGATTTCCTAAAACAATTTTATAGAAAAAAAGACGTTTAATAAAAAAGACGCAATATTTTATCTAAGATTGCTATTGAAATTGTTTGATTTTTTTTCTGAAATTTTCTTAGGAATCCTTTTTAATTTTAAATGTAAATACCTTTTGTATTTTTTTTCGTGTAATGGACCTTTATTATTTCTACATATAGTTTAGGTGAAACGAAAATTATTTTTAGCGTTGAGAAAATATTGTGAAATAGTTAGACTTAAAACTGTTACATAATTTTTATGTTGTGAGGTTTAGTTCAATAAAAACCATTTGTATTTCCCTCTATTAATATTTATGTTATTTCTAATTAAGCGCATTTTTATATATTACATAATCTACAAAAATTAACATACTGAAATTATAACAAATATATAAAAAGATATTCTTTGTTGTAGCCACGTTACTATTAGATTTAAATCCAAATCTGTATGGCAAATCAAATATAAAAACTATTGAAGAATGATTCAAAGAATTCTTTTAATTGGATGACGTTTTAACGTTTTACGGAAAAGGCACATATATAGAACAAATATAATCTAAAAATCCACTAATGAAACTTAAATTTATAAGTCAATAAAATACGTTAAAACATATTTTGCTATTGAGTTTTAAAGAGAAAGTAATGTGACTTTCCCTAAAAGATCTCAAATTTGTTAAACATAGTTTTAGGGAGCATTGTATTATTTAAATATCATTTTTGGAATCACAGGTAAATCCCTGGTAGAACATTTATATATTTTATTCGGTAAGATGAAAGCTTTCATCATTTTCTATTTCATCTACTTTGCATTTCGAAGATTTGTTTAGTGAATAATGGTGACGGAGAAGGAATTTTCTAATGCATTGAAACAAATAAGGTATATATTAGGTAGATTTCGTAAGAAATACCTATTACATTCTCCCCTATGTTGGAATTTCAGAAATTTTTTTTGCAGATCTACGCCTATCATGATACCTAGAACCCAAAACTGCCCCACAGTTCAAAACTTTCTCTCTCTCTCTCTCTTTCTCTCTCTCTCTCTATATATATATATATCGCTTTTTTATGGACACGATAACTTCCATAATTTTTCACAATCTCTTCCAGATTGATACAAAAAATCAAAGAGCAGAAAATTTCGGTGGATTCCGCTAATGGGCAAAATCAAGACCAAAGGTGTGGAAATAGGAAGGTTTTTCTAAAAACAGAAAACACTCCATATCTACTTGATTATGATGCATATAAGGTCGGTTTAAAGATTTTATTACTTCTAGGAAAAGGGCCAGAAATTTATGTAAGACGAATTTTTGATTATATTAAACATGAGCTCAAGGAGCTCAAAAATAAGGTTTTAAGAAGACAAAAATCATAATTTTGTCAATTCACAAGATATAAAATCTAAATAAATTTATTGTAAATCTTCTTACTATTATCAACAACTTTTAAATTGACGCGTTTTTAATAGGACCAACTCTTACAGCAATAAATAAATAAATAAATAAAACAAAAAAAAACTAATATAAAATAAATTAAAATTAAAAACAGAAAAAGGGGGTGAAGGAGAAAAAAAATCACAACTTTGTCAATTCACAAGATATCAAACCCACTTAAATTTATTTTCAATCTTCTTAATATTATTTACAACTTTTTTTATTGACAAGTTCTTCAAAGGACCAAGTCTTACAAAAAAGGGGATTGTAGAAAATAAGAAACCACGTTAACATGATTCTGATAAAACCATCTCTTGCAGAAAAAATATTAAAAACTTGTCAAAAGCGGCCGAATACAACTGTTAAATTAGGTTTATCGCTAATCTTGATTTAATGTTTGCTTGTGAAATTTGTAGTTAACTTCGAAATCTACCTGTCGAGGTGGCAGCGATTTTTTTCTATTTCAAGTCTAATGCAATAGGACGTCACTATCTGCGATTTTAAAATCTCAGAAAATATTAAGCCTTTAATGAGAAGTTCCCTTTAAACATGTTTAATACCTAGGTACCAGTTGACACCAGTTTTCCCATATTGTAATTTTAACTTTTTTGATCTGTCAAAGTTTGAGATTAAGTAATATGAAAATTTCTTTACTAAAATACTGGTTTTCATATTTAAAATTTTCGTATTACTTAAATGGCAGATTTTCGTACCATCCGGCCTTAATGAGTTAATATCGTAATCATATCATTTCTCTCTCACTTTCTTTAATATGAATTGAAAAAAAACGAGTATAAAAAATAATGTCAATATTATATCCATTTATATATATATGTCGATAATATTCGTAATCTACAAATTTATATAACAAATATGGTACAACAAATGTTTGCATTTTTATATCCATTTATATGTATGTTGTTTATATATTATATTTGACACACATATATAAATGGTATTATTTATATATATGACGTTATATCCATTCATGTAGCTATTCGGAATCTACATTTTTTTTCATTATACATTATTAATTTATATGAAGATAAAATATTTTATTTATTTTCCTCGGGTAAAATTGCACTTTTTGTGAAACACCTATCATGTCCTCCATGATGTAACTGAGACATAATCGTATTTTATAGATTTTAAACACTGTTTCTAAATCATAATGTTGAAAGATTGCGATAGATCTGTTTAATTTAACTCCCACTACTTTGCAATTAAAAAAATTCAGCTTTCAATAATATAAAACGAAAATGCGAAATTACAGTCTAAAATTAAGGCTGGTTTATCAAAAAATATCAAGAAAGGGTTTCGATGTCGAACACAAAAATCGCTCAAAGTAATCGATTAGCTAACAAATTCAAAAATCTAAGTAAAAGTCACTGAAACTACAAACCTGTGCTTTTAGGAATGTTTTATTGATTGATGGCGAAAATTACCTTGCCCAATATTACAGCTAAATGCTGGACTTTAGAGCATGTGTCGGGCTTCAGTCCCAAAAAACACTTGAACTGATATTGCAATACACATGGGGGCAGGTCTCAACTACAATATCCCCCGCTCACAACACTTAATCTTTATATTTTAATCCGCAGCATACCGGAAATAATAGAAAACTGCAGAGAAAATTAGTAACCGCAGAATCAGGGAGCCATGAACCACTTTCAAATAATTAAATTAAATTGAAGGACAGATGTTAAGTTCACAGTTTAATATCCAGTAAACACTCACTCTCAGAAAACTAGACTTCCTTTATAAAAGAGTAGCAAGAGCTCTACGTTTAAAGTGTCCAAAAATGTATAATGCAATCTCATGAGAAGTAGTTTCTGTTACATTTAAAATTAATAGAAATTTGCTTTTTGTACCCTTAAAAGCAATTCGCGGTGATATGAAATTATATAAATTTCATAACAGCAAGACATATAAAATATCCGTGGCAACATTCAATCTTCTTTACATTTGTAAAATTTGTATCTTGAAAAATACCCTAAGAGGGACTAAAGTGTCTATTGTAATAAAATATATAAGGAAAATGGTTTATATTTAATTTCAAATTCAAAGGCATATCATGTTCATGTTCTCCTATTCTTTCTAAAGATTTAAAAAAAAGTCTCGTTATAATGTTTGTCATATACCTTAGAATTATATCGAAAAACAAAAAAAAAAAAAAAAAAAAAAAAACGAAATCCATACGCGTACTCACATTGTTATTAGAAATCTTTCATTATAATTCAGGGATTGCAATTTGTTACTGGAATGTACATGTACAGGTTGATTATAATTAAAGTTTACGTTTCAGAATGTTCTAAAAAACGAAACATTGATTAGAATGACATCAAAATTAAACGGCATATTATTAAAGAAGGGGGAAAGAACATGATCAACAACAACAAAAAAAAATAGTTCCAAATTTTTGAGACAGATGTCACTGTGAGCGTCAGAACTTCGACAGCAAATGACAAATCGTAAAACAACGGCTAAGACGTAAGTTACGCAATAAAACAACTGTACTGTTCAGTGTGCATGACTGTACAGGTGTGATACTGTTAGTTACGTAAGCCAATCCACCACGGCAAGGTTGTATCACATCGGATGGGAAAAATCGGTTTTTAATTGCCCTGAGGCCACAAATCGCATAAAAAGCATCCATCTAATAGGTTTTTAAATGTCCTGAGGCCAAAAAACGCATAAAAAGCATCTATCCGATCAGTTTTTAATTGACCCGAGGCCAAAAGTTCTTGTAATAAAGCTTTACAAGCAGAGCGTGGTCCTTCATTGAGACTCTCATGGCTAACGTCTGAGACGCGCACGTTTACCCAACGCTTTTATAACACCTGAAATGGTCGTGCGAATGCCAGATATTTTAATTTACAACTTCTCACGCTTACAGCGCCATCTGTCACTAAAATTTGGATCTTTTTTTTGTTCATGTGCTTTCCCCCTTCTTCAATAATACGCCGTTCAATTTTGACGTCATTCTAATCAGTGGTTCGTTTTTTAGAGCTTTTTGAAATTTAAACTTTAATTATAATCACCCTGTACATTCGAGTTATAGTTAACGAGATTTTACTAAATTTTAGAATATTTGGCCTATATAAGAGGCAATGTCTCGCTAACTCACTCATCATCCCCCAGCACAAACTAATGAACCTAGGAGCATGAGAATTGAGGAACACATACTTCTTATGACATAAGTGAGCGCTGAAGAAGGAATTTTGAAAATCCTCCCCCCAAAGGGAGTTAAAAATGTGGTCGAAAATTTTATAAGATTGCCGTTAGAGTAATGCTCGGAATTTAATCAAACTTCTTATCATCTTACAATTTCCCCTTACTAGATTCTTATTAGTCTTGGGTGTATACATTTATGCTCTTTGAATTGGGAATTTTGGTTGCAGCCATGTAAAATTGAGAGCGTCGAAATTTGAAGAAAGATTCTACACTAGATATTTTGTATGCAACAATAAAAACTCGGAATAATAATTTCTCCTCAGTAATTAAATTTCTTTTGAAAGATTTTCACGTAAAAAAAGAAAATGAAATAAATAAATTATCAATTAAATCTCTCTCTATATATATATGTTAATGAATGTGACATCATATGCACAGTATTCCTCTGATGTAACATAAGGTAAATTGGCGATTTTTATAGCCTTGAACTCACAACCTCATTAATGATAGCATAATCGAAATACAACGGGGATTTACAGGAATTATTATATCAAATTTCATAATATATTATACCAATGCAATACAATGATACTTACTTTTATATTTCTTCTTACATCAGCAAAAGGTTTTATTTTAGAACACTAAAAGTGTAGTTATATATTTTAAGCATTTTAAAATATGAAGTATCATGTATTTCGCTACAATAAGTTAATCCCTATACATATATATACGAGATACTATTCGGTATCTCGAATAGTATATATATTTTATATAAACAGAAATAGCTTTCTTATGCAAATTTTCTTATTCTTTTATTTAACATTTTCTTATATTTAAAACATGTAAATATACATTTCATTTTATAGAATGATTTGGCATGATAGATTTGTCACATAGATTGATTTCTCTCGAAATGCATTTATTTCAAAATTTAATAAAGTTAAATTGAATATTTTTAATAGATTTATTTTTCGTTATTTTAAACAATATAAACCATTTTAATTTTTTGTGGAATATGCTTTATAATAAGAAAATGCATTTAAAAATAAATTGTAAGCGTGGCTATATTTTTAATTGTAATAAAGCATCTAAGAAAACGCATTGTACATTTAAAGGAGAAGAAAATTTCTTTCTACACCGAAATTTAACATAATTTCCCACTAAAATTACTTGGTATTTCATAACTATTATGCATTCCATATGAATCAAAGAAAAGTTTTGCAAATAAGATGGAGAAAGAGAAATTTGAATATAAAGTAGAGCAGTAATCGATAATTACTAAGAACGTATCGTAAAACTTCTTTACATTATAATAAATTTCCCAAATTTTAATAAACCAGGATTAAATGCTAAACAAAATTGAAAATTTATTTTCCTTCTCAAAAAAGGAGCCATTTGATTGAAATAAATAATTCAACTCGCATAATGAAATATATTTTTTAACGTGTGATAAGACATAACTTGAAAGGAATGAAATTAATTGCAAAATCAGATACAGAATTGCTTTACATTGAAGAACATCAAAACAAAGAGGAATTATAATCTCTTATCGTAATTATTTTGTTAACATTATTATTTAAGGATTATATTTAATTATAAATAATAATAACGTCTCTGTAAGAAAAAAATATTTATAACTTTCTATAGTGAAGAAAAACGCAATAACAAACTTTACACTTGATCTTGATTTTATCTTTGCAAAAACCTCGTTTAAGAATCATTTAATAAAAAAAAATTAAAGAAATAATGAATTAAAAAAGTTATTAAAAATAGTATAGCTTTAAATAATAAATAAAATATATAAATATGTTATGTCAACCTTCATACCGTTTCTTTAAATATCTAAATAAACAGCACTGTAAAGAATTTTTTTTATTTCATGTACAATCTGTTGAGAATAAAAAAAGTCATTTTTTAAAAGTAATGAACGTTATGAGTACATAAAATGAACTTGCAAACAGAGAAATTTAGAGAGTAAAATGATGTGTTATGCAACATTCTCTTTTCTTTCTGGTAATTTCCGTAGTTAAGCGTTTACAGCAAATTTTGCTTGTTTCCACAAAAAGAACATTTATTTGATGATAAAATTTAGAGATTTTATGAGATTTGTTTTCTCTATGCAACTACAATTATAAAATTCTGTACAAAATCTCAGGAAAAACTGAATAAGCATGCGTATTTCAAAACACGGATATTTATGATGTTTTCAAATGTTTTATGTATGGGTTAATGTTTAAGAGTTAATGTGTAATAATTAATTTTTCATGATGGTTTATGTATGGTAACGGTAAAATAAACTATTTTATTAATACTCTTAGATTAATACTCAATGATTTTTCCCCATATTCTGCTATACATTCTGACAACGACTCAGAAAATGAGTTGAAACCTGCAAATATAGATTTTAATTTACTTTTAATGTGTTTTTATAACGACTTTTAAGCAAATAAATATTTTAATATTATGATATGATTAGTAATGGACGTAATTTTGACTTACTACTCGCACTTATTTACATTTATATATTTGGATGTTTCCGGTAAATTTGAATTTGTAAAACGAAAACGAGTTTTAAGATATGTTCGAATATTTTAAAATTAAGTATCTTATGCTGTCATAATGGTAATTGTGAAACTTCGCATTTAAGCATTGATGCAAAACATTCGAGAATGTTTAGAGGACATCAAAAAAATAATTTTAATTCGAAATATATCTTGTTTAATGAAACTTTTCGAAAGTAATGAAAAACTATAACTTTTTTTTTAAAGGATTGGATATGTGCCAACTTGTTTTTTCTACAAAAAAGTGATATTATTTTGTAAAATTATTTTAATAACTGGTCAAGGACTATCAAGTGTATCGATTTGAAACAAATGTTTCTTTCTAGCTCAGATGGCAGAGCACTGGCGGCTTCAGCCAGGAGATCCCGGGTTCGAATCCTGGTCCGGACATTTTTCGCCCAGTTGGAAATTTACTTCTAATATGATTTGTTTACCAATTAGAATAATTGTGTTAATATTAATCTAGTGTTTCTTTCTTGCTCAGGAATTTTAAGAGTTAGCTTTTTCATTTCTATTAACCTTATATCAACACGAAATCTGGTTTTTCGTTGTTATCAACTCTAAAATCATTATTTTCATCTGTGTACGGAACATTATATATAAAGGTTTAACAAAAAAAGTGTTCAATTTACTGTGGGACTTTTGTATGCTTTTTTATTGAAGGAGTTTCATTAAACTTTAAAATGTAGACGATAGCATTGATTGAATCCAAAAAGCCTGTTTTTAGTATTGACACCATGTTGAGAAAATTTACTTATGCGCTATAAAAATAATTGTGTAATGAACTTTAAAATGTAGACGATAGCATTGATTGAATCCAAAAATCCTGCTTTTAGTAATGACACCATGTTGAGAAAAGTTACTTATGCGCTATAAAAACAATTGTGTAATGTATGCGAAAATTAAAGGCATCAAAAGAGACTTTAGCGTCAGAAATGAATATTTAAATATCGAAACTCTCTTGTTTCTGCAGATAAACAAACGTTTATTGAAATTGTGTGTAACTGCAAAGTTTCATGACGTTATATTTCCTGAAGTCTTCTTCAAAAGACATCTCTCAATTTAAAGGGTGCAATGATGTCGCCATCCGGGAAGAAGAGTAACACTAAGGGAAACATTTTCCTTTCTAACTCAATATTATGCTTCGTTAAACTTTAAACTATTGCTTTCAAACACACGTTTGCATCTTATATTTCAGTCGCTATTTGCATAATATTTTGCATGAAGGCTCTTTTATTCAATTCAAGTATAACATTATGTGATACAATTTCTATACACGACATACACTCATGTCCAAATTTATCTTTACAGTTTTTCCTTTTTTCTAAACTCTACATGTCACATATTATTGCACTTTTTTAATGTTTCATGCAACAGCTTTATATAATATGCTGCAATTTTAATTTTTTACTTTGTATTTGCGTTTTATAATGCTATTTATGATTCTACACAAAATAATAAAATTATTGTTCATAGCTTTTGAGAAACCCGTGTTTTTATGCATGTAAAGATAATTTTGGACATGAGAGTATTACATTGTACTAAAATCTTCACCTTATCATCTAAAATATCGGTTAACCAAATTTAATAAGATTTTGTATTATAGAAGTTCTTAAATAATCTACAAGCAAATGAAGATTATTTTGAATTTTTCTGTATAATAAATTCCTACTAAAATAACGACGTCCCCTTCCAAAAAAATCAAAATACATGCACAAAAATTATTAAATCAACAAAAAGTATGGTCCACTATAGAAAATAATGAAGGCATTCATAACAAGTATGAACTTAAATAGTTTATGCAATCGCCCAATAAATAGGGTTTTATTGTTTAATGTTTGTAAAAAACACATTTAAATTTTTCACGTATCTAAAATATAAACCTATGTAGATGATACGAAATCGATGATGCTTATGCGCTTTGAAGTGAACCACTGATAGCAATTTAATTTACACTAATACATTATTCATGAAGTCATTGTTTTATGGAAGTGTCTCAAACAGGTGTTTGGAGAATATGAATTGTGGAATATTTAAATTATTTTCCTGGAAAAAAAATCAATTTCTATTGAAATGTAAATACGCCAGATTTATGTGAATTACAGTAGAACCTCCAAGTGTGACCACCTCCATTAAGCAACCACCTCCATGAATGGCCATTTTTTCATGGAACGAAATTTATCCTCATAGGTGCAATACTAATTTTACCTCTATTCAGAGACCATCTCAGTTGAACTTCCTCCATGATCGACCCATTTCTTTGAAGAAAATTAAACAAATTCCGTTTTATCCTGGTCGCTCGAAGACGGTTTTATATGAAAAATAATTCCGGAGTGCTCATTATTCTTCAAACTTCTAAACTAAGTTTAGAATTTTTATTTATTCCGGTAAATTTTAAGTGTTTAATGCACTTTGTGCCTTCTAAGCAATGAATTTAACTCTGATACCATATTAAGGATATGACGGTCAATAAACTCGCACGCCCTATTCTGTCAGGAAACTTTATATAATAGATAAATTAATGAAATCGTCATTAATTATTCCCGTCCAAAAAAAAAAAAATGCATTTATTTAATGAACTTTGTACGGACTGGGAAATAAAAGTTATGAAAGATAAAACGGTAAAATCAAAGCAATCGTCAATGTATTCATTTTTTAAACCCTGCAGCAGTTAACTTATGTAATTAACTTTTGTTATGATACTTAAATTTTCATATTTTTTTTTTCCTAAAGTGAAAAATAAATTTTAGTAACATTAATTGTAACCTTTTTTCAACAATTAAAATCTAGATTTTAAACATGACCTCCATTAAGAGACCACCTCTCGGAGCGACTCATTTTTATTGGAACGGAACGTGGTCGCTTTAGGGAGGTTTTACTGTATTTGAACAGATGTGTAGGGAAAATTAATTGCCCTTTTCAACACATTGTTTTGCAAGTGGAACATATTAGTCCGGGTGCTACGGTTGAGAAAACTGCAAATCGTGATAAGAATATACCGATTGGTGAGTATCTACTTTATATTAATACAATGTATTTCAGAGGGGGTGGAGGCATCGCATAAAGTCGGGGGAATTCAAGATGGCGGCTGTTATTCAAAATGGCGTCATTTTCTGATTTTTCTTACTGTCCGTCATATAAATAGGCGTTTTAGGTCGATTTCGATGTTTTAACGCCAAAATTTTCATTTTTAATATTTTCCGCCATAGTTGAATGAGTTTGTGAATTCAGTTTGTCTGTTCGTTTGCCTGTCTTTTGGCTTCCCATTCCATGCTCTGACTCACTTAAATATCGCTACTGACTTAAATTCACTCGGATTCCCATGTAATTTATGTATGTTATTGAAGTTTACAATAACATGTTTCGTATAAAAGTGAAGTTTATATGTTTTAGAGTCCGTTTACAGGGCCCTCAAAAGAATTCCATTACGTTACTGTCTATTAATCCGGGTGCTACGGTTGAGAAAACTGCAAATCGTGAGAAGAATATACCGATTGGTGAGTATCCATGTTATATTAATACAGTCCATATGAGAAGGGGGAGACATCACGTAAAGTCGTAGGAATTCAAGATGGCGGCTGTTATTCAAAATGGCGTCATTTTCTAAATTTTCTTACTATCTATCATATAAATGTGTGTTTCAGGTCGATTTCGATGTTATTAACGTCAAAAATTTCGTCTTTATTACTTTCCGCCATAGTTAAATAAGTTTATAAATTTAGTTTGTCTGTTTGTTTGTCCGTCTGTCTGCTTGCCATTCCATGCTCTAACTCGCTTAAATATCGCTACTCGCTGAAAATCACTCAGATTGCCATGTAATTTATACATGTTATTGAAGCTTACAATAAAATGTTCCGAATAAAAATTAAAGTATATAGGTTTTATAGTCCATTTACAGAGCCCTCAAAAGAATTCCATTACGTTATTTTCTATGGGGGAAAATCGTTTGCAATGTGTTTTAATCATGTTATACTCTCTGAAACACATTCAAATTGGCACACATCAGTGAGGTGCACTACACGATACTTACAACAGAATAATGTGTGCATAGTATTTATCGTTTATTACAGTGACACACAAAAAAAAAGAATATGTGTGTTTGTAACTTGTGTATAAATTCTATAAAAATCATCAGTTAAATCAACTATTATTAGAGGAACTGCTAGGTATGAAAAAACTGCATTTTGTGATAAAGATATCCCGAATGATCAGTATCTACTTCATATTAATACAATGCATATAAGAAGTTGAGGCATCTTGCAAATTCATAGGAATTCAAGATGGCGGCTGTTATTCAAAATTGTTTGCATTTTTATTCCTATACATCATATAAATGTGTCTATAATGTCAATTTCGATATTTTTAAACTGTAAAAAGTCCCTTTTTAATATCAGAAATTCGCTTAAAATGAAAATAGGACAATTATTAAAGTGTTTTTGTATTTTATAGAGAGGAAAATGAAAGGAATAAATAAATAAAAAAATGCATTTTTATTAATACCTTAATTATGCAAGATGTTAAAAATATTGCATGTTACATTTAAAGTTAGAGAATATAAAAACTTCACTTTGTATCATTATATTTCTCACACACGTTTTTGCAGTTGCACAGTAGTGTGCAAGAAAGTCTATCCTTTCTACAGCCACACTTATTTTTACAGATTTTGCACATACATTTTACATCGAACACACTTTTATACGATGAATAGTATTAAAATTGCAAGAATACCAGAAAATGACGCCATTTTGAATAACAGCCGCAATCTTGAATTCCTACGACTTGACGCGATCCCTCCCCCTCTTATATGGATTGTATTAATATAAAGTAGATACTCACCTATCAGTATATTCTTCTCCTGATTTCAGGTTTTGTCAACCGTAGAACACGCACTAATAGACAATAACGTAATGGAAAACTTTTGAGGGCCCTGTAAATGGACTATAAAAGCTATACACTTAAATTTTTATTCGGAACATGTTATTATAAACTTCAATAACATGTATAAACTACATGACAATCTGAGTGAATTTAAGCCAGTTGGAGCATGGAATGGCAAGAAGATAGACAGACAGACAAACAAACAGACAAACTGAATTCATAAACTCATTCAACTATGTCGGAAATTATTAAAATGGAAATTTTTGACATTAAAAACATTGAAATCGACCTGACGCACACATGTATATGATGGATAGTAAGAAAATTCAGAAAATGACGCCATTTTGAATAACAGCCTCCATCTTGAATTCCTATGATTTTACGTCTCTCATATGGATTGTATTAATATAAAGTAGATACTCACCAATCGTTATATTCTTCTCACGATTTGTAGTTTTTTCAACCTTAGCACCCGAATTAATAGACAATGACGTAATGCAATTCTTTTGAGGTCACTGTAAACGGACTATAAAAGCTATACACTTCATTTTTATTCGGAACATTATTGTAAACTTCAATAACATGGATAAATTACATGACAATCTGAGTAAATTTAAGCGAGTATCTTTATTTAAGTGAGTTAGAGCATGAAATGGCACAGAGGCAGACATGCAAACAAACAGACAAACCAAATTCATAAACTCATTCAACTATGACAGAAAATATTAGAAACAAAATTTTTGACGTTAAAAGTATCGAAATCAACCTGAAACACACATTTATATGACGGATAGTAAGAAAAATCAGAAAATGACGCCATTTTGAATAACAGCCGCCATCTTGAATTCCCACGACTTTACGCGATGCCTCCCCCTCTGAAATGCATTGTATTAATATAAAGTACATACTGAGCAATCGGTATATTGTTATCACGATTTGCAGTTTTCACCTTATATTGGTCGTGTAGCACTCGGAGTATTTATAAAATTTAGTAAAGTAAATTTTGATTCGCGAATTATGAAAAAAATTCCAAATAATGAAAGTAGGTTACATGACCAAAACTTTTATCTTAAATGAACTCATTCCAAAGTATCAGTTTAAAAATACTAAAATACTGATATACATATATATATATTGGGCATTCTCACAATCTTTTGACGTTTGGGGAAAAAAGTCTGACAAAATTAAACTTGCTAAAATAACATTTTAATCTGATAGACGAAAGCGTTAATGATTCAAAATAAAGAAAAAATGGTCAGCAACGAAATTTTTTTTTTATTTAACTGAGGTTTAAGTTAAACTTGCGAGTTTAATTTTCCTTACTTTTTTTACCTCTATATATATTTTTTTTTCTTCTAAATTTTTACTTATAATGAATTTGCATAGTACACACAGGACATTCAAATATGAAATAATAACAATGTAGTACGTTTAATACAGAATTTTTGAATACCATTCTCTTAAAGGGGAGTTAAAGAAGGTACGGTAAGGTAAAAAAGGGGGATGGTATTGGAAAAAAGGGACGAAATGTTAAAAAAAAGGGACGGTAAGGATGGAACGGTAACGAAAATTACCACCTATTTTTAGGAAAATCATGTTAAGACTAAGTGATAGCCACAATGTTCATTGACTTTTAGAAACAGTTGTTAACATTGGATTAAGTAATTTTTTTTTTGTTTTTACCTCGAAAAGTTCAGGAATAAACCTTGGGGACGGTGAGACTAGGAATAAAGCCACGATGCTTGAAATTGATATTTAAATGCTGATTTAAATTCTACAGTAAATTTCCTGCTAAAGAATTTTAGACATTCTTTTTCTAAATTATTTTTCTTTTATGAGAAAAAACTTGAAAAAATTCTGTGTCTGCATCTGAAATGATTTTCTGCATAATTTTAGAAGAGGGATGGTAAGGAATCTAAAACTCAGGGACAGAGTTTAAAAAATAATAACAACCCTAAAAATGTGTGCAGGTTAATTTTTAGCTACATATTTATATAAAACAATAGTTGCAGTTTCGGAAAAAGATTACATCGAATTATTTTTATTGAAACAATTTTATCCAGAGAGCTCCAAACTTAAAAATCAGCGTCAGGAACACGGGGCGGTATAGGAGTTTTCCAGGTATTTGGACCCCCAACATCGTCCAAAACTTATTTATCTGGTTAATATAGTTATGCAATCATGCAATGAGATGTTCCCGAGTATATAAAATAAAAATAAAAAACTCAAAAAAAGTGTATTAAATAAAAAAAATATTATTCAGGGACATGAAAGTCAAAATATTGTGAGGATGCCCGATATATATATATATATATATATATATATTATATTTATTATTTTGTGATATATTTGAGTAAGTTTTAAGTCATTATAACCAAAAATTAATTTTAAAAATCATATAATAGTAAATGAATTAAAAATTTTGTATAGATATGTGCGTATACTAAAATTTGTAATTAATAAATATATTTTGCATGAGAATGAGTAAATTGAAAAAATATATATATATTGTGAAACGAATCCTATAAAGTACTTGCAAATTTTAAAATGGATATTGAACACATTTTTAAGTAAATAAATCCGCATTTAAAGAATTTTTTATATTTTTAATACTAAGTTGTACTATGCTGATACGAAATTTTGAAATTTTTTACTGTATAATCACCTAAATAACATTTTTTCGACCAATGAAAAGCAAATTTTAGGATCAGTTTATACAGACTAACATAAAACAAATGTTTTGAAACTTTCATAAAAAAATATTCACAAGATTTTAAGATAGCCTGCGCGTTATGCTCAATAACGTCATTTGGAGATAAATTACTGCAAAGTATCAGAAACGCCACATCATCTATTAAGATTCTATAATTTTAAAAGCCATATCTTCTGTCCTAATGAGAATTTCAAGGGCAAAATTATATCAAAATGTTCAGGAAAAATAAACAGTTTAACATCTAAAAAATTAAAATTTCGAGAATTTTGAACCACTAAGAGTCCTGAAGCCGCTTAATACATTTTCTCATCCTTTCAACATACATTGTTACTCGTATTATGAAATATAACACATAACTAAAAAAAGAATTTTATTTATTGATGGCGAGAGCCTGGTAAGATGTTTAAACAAAACAGATAGGCAGACATTGTGATTTCAAGTAGTCAGGTTTCTTTTAAAGTTCAAAAAAAACATTTTTGATTTAATAAGGTGTATTAAAATTGGGTTCATTAGAAACATTTTAAAATAAAACCCATGCAAAAGAAATCTCTTTACAGTTATTTCCGAAAAAGTTTCATCTCTTTTTGATAAGATCAACACTGTAAAAAAATCTATAAATTTACTAAGAATTTTTTTCGGAAACTCTGATGCCTGGAAGTTTTGGTGTAACTGCAACAAAAACAAACGTGTAACATATTCCTGTTTACATTATAAAACAAATATCTGTAAGGTTATTACGAATTTTCTTGAAACATGGGATGCCTAGAACTTCTTATGTAACTGCAAAACAAAACAAACCTGTAACAGATTACAATATAAAACAAAAATTTGTAATGTTATTAAGAATTTTCTTTAAAACTGTTATGCCTAGAATTTTTTATGTAACTGCAACATAAAAAATCATATAACATATTCCTGTTTAGACGCTAAAACAAATATCTGTAAGGTAACTAAGAATTTTTTAGAGGATTTCTAGAACGTTTAAATTAACTGCAACAAAAAAATCATGTAATTATCCCCGGGTCATTCATAACATTCTAGCAAGCATACAGATATTTGTACCTTTACAAAAACTAGTTTTGTAGAATGATATCTTTTTTTCTTTTCAATGTACAAAAAAATGTTAATAAGTATACAGATTTCTGTAGAGTTACATTTGTAGAATTACATCTATAACTATCTAGATCGGAAGCATAGATCTTAATATGCACTATATGTTTACGATTCTGATCGTTAAGTGTGAAATTTAGAAATTATAAATATTTTTATAAAAAATATTCAAAACTCAATTTTTTTAAAACTTTTTATCAAGAACTAATGATTATTTATTTTAACAATGTATATCATTTTAAACAAATATTATATTTCCATTCAATAAAACTATTTTGTGCACCGTGACAATGAAATTATGAGAAATGCTGCGCTGAAGGCGAATTTATTTGTTAAAAAAATAATAAATAAATAAATTTCAAATTAAATTAAAATTCTTTATATGCATCTTGATTCTTTTTAAGAACATTACCT
This sequence comes from Maratus speciosus, assembly GCA_963932465.1. Lineage (NCBI taxonomy): Eukaryota > Metazoa > Arthropoda > Arachnida > Araneae > Salticidae > Maratus > Maratus speciosus. The sequence continues at coordinate 547,306,964 of OZ010786.1, read as the reverse complement.
GCTGCAATATTTTTCTTTAGTGTGTGCTTAAAAATTCTTATCCAAATGTTAATTAGACGTGGAGTTACTTCAATCCATATTGCACTTTAAAGAAAAAAATATAATTCTACAGATGAAAAGTTACAGGAATATGTATGATTAATATAAGTTTATCTGTACTCTGTACAAATAAAGATGTAAATCTACAAAACTAGTTTTAGTAAACAAACAAAATTCTGTTGCTTTACAAATGAATGTACTAAAATAATAAACAATTACATTTAAAAAATCAAAAACCCGACTGCGTAAAAAGCGAACTAATTAATTATTTCTAATCTATGTGAAACAATGTTTTTTTTTTTCAATTCCTACTATTAGCTCACACTCTCGCTATATATATCTTGTTCAAATTTTCAATCTTTAATAAAATACTTATTATTCATCCAATCAAGCTCAAATAATTTTTTTTTAACTTGTAGTGGATGACACTTGATGTTAATCCAGTTTTTTTCAAATATTAATTAATTAATTAAATTTAATTAATTAATTTTCAATAATCGAGAGAGCCCTCTTCTTGATCAAGGCATTTTAAGCGAAATTAAAAAAGAAAGAGGAATAGGAGAAAAAAATTCTCCTTTTGACCTAAGTAGGAATTGACTTAAAATATTTTTTATAATAATTGTTTATATTATTTACCTTTTTTTTATATGCTTGTATTGATGACTTTTAAAATGTGTTTAATTGTTAGTTCCTATCTATAAACACTGTTTTGATGAGGTCTATAGATGTCTATGATGGTCAGAGTTCCAGTAAAGCTAGACATCCACAATACACAACTTCCAGGTTATATAATACATTAACGGAGCTTCTGACTGTAAAATAGTTAATGGAACATGGTCTTCATTTTGAAAGACCTGTCCAATGATATGCCACTCAATAGGGTGCGTAATTTTTTTTTCGTCTCTACCGCCATTTTTTATTTTACGGCTGCCATTTTGATGCCGTTGGAATGCTTCGAGGGTATAAAGAAATCCACAGACAAAGATACGCTTGAAACACATAATCCTTCTTTTCAGTCGGGTAATTACAGTTACCTTATTAAAGTTTCATCTGTAACCCGAGTTGCAGTTACATAAAAATTTCTGGGCATCCTAGTTTCCTGAAAAATTCTTAGTAACCTTACAACTTTTTTTATTCACCTTGCAACACACCTGTTAATATTATAAAACCATCATTGAATACAATATATTTAAACTGCTGATCGCCACCAGTTTTGAAGAATCTTCTCGATTTTCTGATTTTTCTAATATTAATATCATTTAAACTTACAGTTCCAAATCATATTTTCTCATTACTAAAATTTTAAGTATTATGAATTGAAATTAAATTTGTCCTACCAATAACGGTTTTTAACTAAGTAGGAACACAGTAGAGATATTGAATACATATACGTATTATTTATAAGTGTTATTTTCAATGTGATCTATCAATATCCACCGAAATAAAGGTACTTTAAAATGAAAAATAAAACAGTGCGTGTCTCGAATTTCTAAACATTAAAGAAATAAATCAGTCTTTGGAAATCTGTAACATTATTAACACCCTTTTAATCTGGATTTTCCTATATTAATTGGCATGCACAAAAAATACAAAAATGTTGTTATTTAAGAATATGTCTTTACTTTCTGCCAGATCGTTGAAAAATATTTCAAAAAATCATTATTGTTTAGTTATTAATTGTTAATTTTCTTGAAATTATATATCATTCCTTGATTAACGCAATTTCTGCACTTTCTTTCAATTCTAAATCTAAAACAAAACATAAGCTTTCATCCATAGCTTTATCATTTGCATAACAAAAAATTGCATTTCATTATTTAATTTTGTAATTGCAAGATTAATACTAAGAAATACGATCTTAAATTTCAGTATATTTCCAGCTGGTTTAGTAACTATTCTATTCTTTAGAAACTATTCTAAATCTAGTATATTTAATGTTAGTTTCAGTATCATACTTCTTTCGTTTAACTAAAAACAGAAATGTTTTTTTTTTTTTTTTTTTTTTTTTTTTTTATCTATATCATATATATATTATAAAGCAGTAAGCTCTGAAAGTTCCGCTCGAGTGTTTTCAAAAACTACCCGGTGGATTTTTTACCAAATTGTATCATTCGATAGGAAATATTCCCGGGGTGGTTTATGAGAAAATATACAGGGATAGCTATGATTTTTGATAATAAATTTCGTATTTTGTATTATGATATATGTGCCTAACAGTTATTTACATTACTGTGATTACTTAGTATCAGACAACAGATTGAAGAGTATTTGGTATATTTTTATTATATGGGCTTTGGCGAGATAGAGAAAATGGCCTTAGCGAGTGAAGGGATTTTTTTTTTTTTTGTATATTTACTGGCAACCTATTAACTTTTCATATACATGTAAGCATTATTTTCAATATTTATGATATTTATTTAATATAAAGAAGAGCTATTTATCTAGATTTAAATTCGAACAGAAATAATTTTTGGTACTACTTGATTATGCCGTCGACCTAAAAAGTATCGCCAAACTATAAAATTAAATGCCAATAATGGGTGATCGTAAATGTCAAACTTACTTAACATTAAACACTTTACACGTGTTTGTTACGTTATCAAATGATTTTTAATTCGACGTTTTATATTTATTAATGTTTTACTAATTCATTTTTCCTTTCGTTATTTAAAATAAAAATTACGCCCTTTCCATAATTTGACTAATCGTTTCGCGAAATTGGTCGACGGGATAATCAAGTAGTACCTAATTTGTTTAAAATAATAATAATAATATTAATATTAATATGTAAATAAAATGTTATATATATACCGGGTGTCCCAAAAAGGACTGACTGATTTTAAAATTCAATAACTTGCAAACGGTGACAGATATTAAAAAAATTCTTGCAGGAGGGTTATGCATAAGGTCAAAAGTTTTATTACAGTGATTTTCAATTTTAGTTCGAATTACAAACAATAGATGGCGCTGTAAGCAATAGTCGCTAAATACAGGCTCGATTTTTGGTCCTTTATCTTTTTTCCATGCAGAAAAAGGAGATGGAAATGTATTACCCGGGCCACGAAGTACCAAAAATCGAGCCTGAATTTAGCGACTATTGCTTACAGCGCCATCTATTGTTTGTAAATCGAACTAAAATTGAAAATCACTGTAAAAAAAACTTTTGACCTTATGCATAACCCTCCTGCAAGAATTTTTTTAATATCTGTCACCGTTTGCAAGTTATTGAATTTTAAAATCAGTCAGTCCTTTTTGGGACACCCGGTATATGTGTGTGTGTCTTACCAGAGAAACTTCAGCAGTAATTGTAAAAAATGGATATACTTGTGAGTTGCATTCTATTCGTCTATTACCTTGGTCGCCAAACAATTTTTTTGCGATTTTAAGCCAAAAAGGCAGAAGAGTGACATAGGCCCGAACAACCCTCATAATAACAGTGTTTTTTAAGTGTATGAGCACATTTGGAAGTAAAATTTATATTCAAATGTAAATTATATAAAAAGCAGTTAACATTATGATTGTTAAGTAAAATATTTAAATTTTAGGCTAAATGTGTGCCCCCGCCGCCTCTCGCACATATGATTAAATCATTTAATTTCAGATATTTAAAATATTTCTCAATATGCTTTACTGTAAAAACACGTCGGTTTGTTGTCCTAGTGTCCTATTCGTTTGTTGTCCTATGCGTTTGATTCTATTTAATCTGCTGGAATAGACAGATGGAAAACAGTAGCAGACCTGCCAGAAGAGGATGATTATTAAAAAATGTAATGCAACATGTAATGAGATTGAATTTTAGCTATCAGAATCTCATATAGCGCAAGTTGAGAGGCCGGGAATTCAACAACAAACAAATGAAAATGAACTGTCCGAATGTTTTTAAAGTTCAAAAATCAATCTCTGCAATCATTGTAATGCTCTCTAATTTAATAGTGTTATGACTAGAGAAGGTTTAATTCCTGTTGTCATAACTGTATCATTTCAGTACCAAACTCTATTTTAAATGATCAACTAAAATAGTTGTTTCTTAATTGCCCAAATTTTGTCCAAGGCATAAGAGTGTATAATATCCCAATGGCATTCGCATTGCTTTCAACAATGCGGAAGGACATTCCAGGTGATGGTCTTTACTACTTTAAAATAGAAGGTTAATTTCGCAATCTCGTTTCATTCAAGGAACCTTCATTTTTGGAACCCTTTTTCCATTGAGTTTATAGTTCACGCCTATACATTCCCGTTAAGACCCAGGGGCTCCAATGGTCCCGTAGGGCCCGAGGGCACTGTCCAGGGCCCTTGAACATTTTTGTGCGCCATGCATATTGCACCAACTAATTTTCTCACCTTTCAGTGCATACTTTAAAGTTGTGTTTTGGACTCTTCTTCCAGGACCAACACACTCATATTTTTATTGGGGCCTTTGAGCCTTTTTTAAAAGCATTTACTCAATTTTTTTACGCATTTAATTAAAATATTATTCTAAAGAAAATTTAATACCCTGTTCTTAATTTTGACTACTTATAGATCTAAAGCATTACGTACTGAGACATTTTAACATGTTTCCATGTTTGTTCCCTGCTTTTAACTATCAGTTGGCCCCTCTTGGGGCACTCTATTATAGCCACCTTAAAAATGCTCCGATTCCCAAGCTTTTTTTCCTAACTTCTTAGATCCTCCAACTACTACATGAACGACAAAAAATTTTCATTCTTCAGCTACCACCAATTTTGAATATTAATCGCCTCCTTTGACCCCTGGTGCAGCTTCTTTAAAAATGAACCGAATTGCTTGCAACTTTTTTTAACACAGTTTTAGCGTCACATGATTACTTTAAAAACTACTAAAAAGTACCTTTCTACCAAACTACATGCCACTTAAGTCCCTGACCCCTTGGGGCCAGTACAAGGACTCTTGATGATTTTTCAGTATAAATTATCAATAAATTGCCCCTCTTTGTCTCCATTTTTGGCTGCTTCATTTTTCCATTTAGTTATTCTCCCGTTTCTATATTCCAGTTAAAATCTTGGGGCAATCCAGAGTCCCGTTTGGCCCGATCCGGGGCCTCGTGAACTTTTTGTGTGCCATGTATTTTTCACCCCCTAATTTTATCACCTTCTCATTGCATAATGTTAAAATGGAGTCTCGAACTCTTCTACCTAGACCAACACCCGCATATATTTATGCACTTTTTAAGCATTTACCCCATTTTTGCGCATTTCTTTAAAATATTATTCTAATTATGTCTTTCTTTATACCTCAGCTACCACATTTATCGAACATTAATCTCCTTTTTCAGCATCAACTTACGTCTACTCGCCACAGCCGTAAATTAACAATCGTGTTACCTTAAAGGAAACTTTAGGTAAGGGATTTCATCCGTTTATTAAATATCGTGCTAATGTTAAGAGTAACTCATGAAATGTACAAGGGGAGGTGGCATCTTTCACCGCTTGGAGGCGCATTCTTTACTCGGGTTCTAAGGAGCCATTTTCAACGGGATTTGGTTCATTCAACTTAATATACAATTCAGCTACTTTGTGTATTATGAAATTTTATACTTACACTTCAGTTGCCAATATTTTCTAACATTAATGATTAATGGTGCATTCTTTCTTTGGATTCTATCGGCTTGATTACTACGAGGTTTCACTCAATCAACTTGGTTTTCGATTGTCTCCGGCACGTGCGGAGCACTTCCGGTAAATGCTGCCACACGTAGCGGGGACTCAGGTTACAGATTCGTTCGGAAAGAAGTTTGTTGGGAACACACTAGACGCTGCAGAAGACAACGGGGACGCCAAAATTAGGTTCATTTAAAAGTATTTCAAAACATATAAAATCATAACTTGAGTTTTGTTTAAGGTTATTATTTACAAATCCCGGGCAACAACGGGCGGGTCTGCTAGTAATCTATACTCCTATTAAAAAAATTGTTTATTTGTCGGAGGTAAGCTCTGGAACTACCGAACCGATTCCAAAAGTAATGGTATCAAAATGATGGTGTTAGTCCAAATTAGAACATAGGCTATATCTTATATCGGTGCCACTACCCCAAAGGGGGTGTAGGGGCAAAAAACGTTCTAAAAATGCGATTTTAGCGTTATTGAAGGGCCTAGAAATATGAAATTTGAAATATTAGCTATTTATTAGATATAAAGGATTTCTAAGAACAGTTCTTAAACAATTCGAAATTTAAAATGGGTGAAAATGTGCGAAAAGCGTTCTAAAAAACGTTCTAAATGGTGGTTTCTACTCAATCTCAGGAAATACCAAACCGATTTAAAAAATATTGATGTCAAAATGATGGTGACAACTCTTGCTCCAAGATAAGCTATGTTTTATGTCGGTGCCACTACCCGAAAGGGGGTGCAGGAGTAAAAAAAGTTCTAAAAATGCGATTTTTGCGTTACCGAAGGGCCTAGAAATATGAAATTTTAAATATTAGCTACTTATTAGATATAAAGGATTTCTAAGAACAGTTCTTAAACAATTCGAAATTTAAAATGGGTGAAAATGTGCGAAAAGCGTTCTAAAAAACGTTCTAATGGTGGTTTCTACACAATCTCAGGAAATACCAAACCGATCTAAAAAATAATGGCGTCGAAATGATGGTGACAACCCTTGCTCCAACATAGGCGATGCTTTATGTAGGCGCAACTACCCCATAGGGGGTGCAGTAGAAAAACGTTCTAAATTGCGGCTTTTGCGTTACGGAAGGGGCTAGAATCGTGAAATTTGGAATAGTAGTTAGTTATAAGATATCAATGGACATTTCCTAAAAAAATCGAAATTTAAAAGGGGGTCAAAATGCGCAAAAAGCATTGTGAAAAACTTTCTAAATTGCGATTTATGTGAAATCTCAGGAAGTTCTGAACCGATTTCAAATATAATGGTGTAAAAATGATGGTGACAGATCTTGCTCCAAGATAGGCTATATTTTATATATGTTTCCACTATCGCAGAGGAGATGTAGGAGCAAAATGCGCGAAAAGCGTTCTAAAAACGTTCTAAATGCCGATTTGTCTGCAATATCTCAGGAAGAATGAATCTGATTTCAAACGTAATGGTAAGAAATTGATGCTGACAGCCCCTGCTCTAACATAGACGCTATTTTATGTCGGTATCACTATCACCAAGACGTTTCAGGAGCAAAAAAGCGTTCTAAATTTCGATTTTTGTGATCGGTAGGGGCTAGCAATTTAAAATTAGGCAAGGTGCATATTTATTAGATATAAATGATCTTTAAGAACAGTTTCGAAAAAATTGGAAGTTTAAAAAGGGGTGAAAATGCGCGAAAAGCGTCCTAAAAACGTTCTAAATTGCGATTTCTACTCAATCTAAGGAAATACCAAAGCTATTTCAAAAGTAATGGTTGCAAATCAATGGTGACATTCCCTGCTATAACATAGGTTATATTTTATGTTTCTGTTACTACCATCTGAGGGTTGCAAAAGCAAAACATGTTCTAATTTGCGTTTTTTGCACAACTGAGGAGTCTAACACTTTGAAGTGTGGCATGGTATTTACTTACAAGATGCAACTGCTTTCAAAGAACAGTCGAAAGAAAATTCCAAATTTAAAAAAATGAAGTGAGTGAAAAGCGTTATAAATTACAATTCTTAAGCAAACTTATAAATTACCAAACCGATTAAAAAAATAATGATGAAAAATTTTGGTGATAGAACCTGCTCAAACATAAGCTATATTTTATGTCTGTTCCACTACCACCGGAGGGTTGCAGGAGCTAAAAACTTTCTAAATTGCGATTTCTGTGTTACTGAAAAGGCTAGAAACTTTAAATATGACATGTTAGTTACTTATAAAATATAAATGCCCTCGAAGGAACGTCGAAAACAAATTCGAATTAAAAAGGGGTGAAGCGAAGGAGTGGTGCGAAAAGCATTCTAAAAAATTCTAAATTACGAATCTATGCAATTTCAGGGAATATAAACCGATTATAAAAGTAATAGTTGCGAATCAATGGTAACAGTCTCTGATCCTACACAGGCTATATTTTATGCAGGTGATTGTACCACCTGGGGTTCACAGCAACAACAAACGTTCTAAAAAATGGATTTAAAAGATTTTTAAATTATGTTTCTGTGGAATATTAGGAAATAACAAACCGATTTCAAAATTAATGTTGGCAAATTAATGGTGACAGTTCCTGTTTCAACATAGCCCTTTATGTTGAGAGAGGAGGTAGGACTTGGAATTTGACAGGATGGTTAATTTTAAGATGTAAGAAGATGGTTTCTAAAAAATTCAAAACTTCAAATGAATACTAAAATGAGCGTATTAATTGAGCATAAAAGTTTCAAAATCTTTTCTAAATTATCATTTATTTAGTTTTATTTTATTTTATTAATTTAAGTCTCATTTCTGCCTAATGCAGTGTAATAGTGATGTTTAATCAAACTGTGTTTTAAATAGTAATTTTTGAATTATTCCTAAAAGCAATAAGTACCTTTTAATAAAATAAAATATTACCCTTTAATAAAATAAAATATTACCTTTTAATAAAATAAAAATTTAGTTAGTACATTTAATAAAAAATAGACATATAAATATCACTTGGCATATTTCAAATATTACGCGAGCAAAGCCGCGGGGTTTGCTAGTCTATACTCCTATTATAAAGAGGAAAAAATTGTTTATTTGTCGGAGGTAAGCTGTGGAACTACCGAAACGATTCCAAAAGTAATGGTATCAAAATGATGGTGTTAGTCCAACTTAGAACATAGGCTATATCTTATGTCGTTGCCACTACCCCGAAGGTGGTGTAGGAGCGAAAAACGTTCTAAAAATGCGATTTTAGCGTTACTGAAGGGCCTAGAAATATGAAATTTTGAATATTAGTTACTTATAAGATATAAATGATGTCTAAGGACAGTTCTTAAGCAATTCGAAATTTGAAAGGTGTGAAAATGCACAAAAAGCGTTCTAAAAAACGTTCTAAATGGTAGTTTCTACACAATCTCAGGAAATATCAAACCGATTTAAAACATATTGGTGTCAAAATGATGGTGACAACGCTTGCTCCAAGATAGGCTATGTTTTATGTCGGTGACACTACCCCAAACGGGGTGCAGGAGCAAAAAACGTTCTAAAAATGCGATTTATGTGTTACTGAATGCCTAGAAATATAAAAATTTGAAATATTAGCTACTTATTAGATATAAAGGATTTCTAAGAACAGTTCTTAAATAATTTGAATTTTGAAAGGGGTGAAAATGCGCGAAAATCGTTCTAAAAAACGTTCTAAATGGTGGTTTCTACACAATCTCAGGAAATACCAAACCAATTTAAAAAATAATGGTGTCAAAATAAGGGTGTCAAAATGACGGTGACAACGCTTGCTCCAACATAGGCTATGTTTTATGTCGGTGCCACTTCCCGAAAGGGGGTGCAGGAGCAAAAACGTTCTAAAAATTCGATTTTTGCGTTACGGAAGAGCCTAGAAATATGAAATTTGAAATATTAGCTACTTATGAGATATAAAGGATTTCTATTAACAGTTCTTAAATAATTCGAAATTTAAAAGAAGTGAAAAAGCGCGAAAAGCGTTCTAAAAAATCGTTCTAATGGTGGTTTCTACACAATCTCAGGAAATACCAAACCGATCTAAAAAATAATGGCGTCAAAATGATGGTGACAACCCTTGCTCCAACATAGGCGATGTTCTATGTCGGTGCCACTACCCCAAAGGGGCTGCAGGAGAAAAACCTTCTAAATTGCTGCTTTTGCGTTAAAGGCCTAGGAAGGGCCTAGAATCGTGAAATTTGGCATGGTAGTTTGTTATAAGATATTAATGATCTCTAAGGACATTTCCTAAAAAATCGAAATTTAAAAGGGGGTCAAAATGCGCAAAAGCGCTGTAAAAAACGTTCTAAATTGCGATTTCTATGCAATCTTAGGAAGTACTGAACCGATTTCAAATATAATGGTGTAAAAATGATGGTGACAGATCTTGCTCTAAGATAGGCTATATTTTATATCTGTTTCCACTACCCCAGAGGAAATGCAGGAGCAAAATGCGCGAAAAGCGTTCTAAAAACGTTCTAAATGCCGATTTGTCGGCAATATCTCAGGAAGAATGAACCTGATTTCAAACGTAATGGTAGGAAATTGATGCTGACAACCTCTACACTAACATAGATGCTATTTTATGTCGGTATCACTATCACCAAGAAGTTGCAGGAGCAAAAAAGCGTTCTAAATTTCGATTTTTGTGATCGGTAGGGGCTAGCAACTTAAAACTAGGCAAGGTACATATTTATTAGATATAAATGATCTTTAAGAACACTTTCGAAAAAATTGGAAATTTAAAAACGAGTGAAAATGCGCGACAGCGTCCTAAAAACGTTCTAAATTGCGATTTCTACTCAATCTAAGGAAATACCAAAGCTATTTCAAACGTAATGGTTGCAAATCAATGGTGACAGTTCCTGCTGTAACGTAGGTTATATTTTATGTTGCTATCACTACTATCTGAGGGATGCAAAAGCAAAACATGTTCTAATTTGCGTTTTTTGCACAACTGAGGGGTCTAACACTTTGAAGTATGGAATGGTATTTACTTACAAGATGCAACTGCTTTCCTAGAACAGTCGAAAGAAAATTCCAAATTTAAAAAGATGAAGTGAGTAAAAAGCGTTATAAATTACAATTTTTAAGCAAACTTATAAATTACCAAACCAATTAGAAAAATAATGATGACAAATTGTTGGTGATAGAACCTGCTCAAACATAAGCTATATTTTATGTCTGTTCCACTACCACCAGAGGGTTGCAGAAGCTAAAAACTTTCTAAATTTCGATTTCTGTGATACTGAAAAGGCTAGGAACTTTAAATATGGCATGGTAGTTACTTATAAAATATAAATTCCCTCGAAGGAACGTCGAAAATAAATTCGAATTAAAAAGGGGTGAAGTGAAGGGGAGGTGCGAAAAGCATTCTAAAAAAGTTCTAAATTGCGATTTTATTCAATTTCAGGGAATATAAACCGATTATAAATGTAATAGTTGCGAATCAATGGTAACAGTCTCTGATCCTACACAGGCTATATTTTATGCCGGTGTTTCTACCACCTGGGGTTCAAAGGAACAACAAACATCCTGCCATTAAAAGCTTTTTAAATTACGTTTCTGTGGAATATTAGTAAATAACAAACGAGATTTCAAAATTAATGTTGGCAAATTAATGGTGACATTTCCTGTTTCAACATAGCCCTTTATGTTGAGAGAGGTGGTAGGACTTGGAATTTGACATGATGGTTAATTTTAAGATGTAAGAAGATGGTTTCTAAAAAATTCAAAACTTCAAATGAATACTGAAATGGGCGTATTAATTGAGCATAAAAGTTTCAAAATATTTTCTAAATTATCATTTACTTAGTTTTATTTCATTTTATTAATTCAAGTCTCATTTCTGCCTAATGCAGTGTAATAGTGATGTTTAATCAAACTGTGTTTTAAATAGTAATTTTTGAATTATTCCTAAAAGCAATAAGTACCTTTTAATAAAATAAAATATTACCCTTTAATAAAATAAAATATTACCTTTTAATAAAATAAAAATTTAGTTAGTACATTTAATAAAAAATAGACATATAAATATCACTTGGCATATTTCAAATATTACGCGAGCAAAGCCGCGGGGTTTGCTAGTCTATACTCCTATTATAAAGAGGAAAAAATTGTTTATTTGTAGGAGGTAAGCTCTGGAACTACCGAACCGATTCCAAAAGTAATGGCATCAAAATGATGGTGTTAGTCCAACTTAGAACATAGGCTATATCTTATGTCGGTGCCGCTACCCCAAAGGGGGTGTAGGAGTAAAAAACGTTCTAAAAATGCGATTTTAGAGTTGTTGAAGGGCCTAGAAATGTAAAATTTTGAATATTAGTTACTTATAAGATATAAATGATGTCTAAGAACAGTTCTTAAACAATTCGAAATTTAAAAGGGGTGAAAATACACAAAAAGTGTTCTAAAAACGTTCTAAATGGTAGTTTCTACACAATCTCAGGAAATACCAAACCGATTTTAAAAATATTGGTGTCATAATGATGGTGACAACGCTTGCTCCAAGATAGGCTATGTTTTATGTCGGTGTCACTACCCCAAAGGGGGAGCAGGAGCAAAAAACGTTCTAAAAATGCGATTTTAGCGTTACTGAAGGGCCTAGAAATATAAAATTTTGAATATTAGTTACATATAAGATATAAATAATGTCTAAGAACAGTTCTTAAACAATTCAAAATTTAAAAGGGGTGAAAATGCACAAAAAGCGTTCTAAAAAACGTTCTAAATGGTAGTTTCTACACAATCTCAGGAAATACCAAACCGATTTAAAAAATATTGGTGTCAAAATGATGGTGACAACGCTTGCTCCAAGATAGGCTATGTTTTATGTCGGTGTCACTACCCCAAAGGGGGAGCAGGAGCAAAAAACGTTCTAAAAATGCGATTTATGTGTTACTGAAGGACCTAGAAATATGAAATTTGAAATAATAGCTACTTATTAGATATAAAGGATTTCTAAGAACAGTTCTTAAACAATTCGAAATTTGAAAGGGGTGAAAATGCGCGAAAATCGTTGTAAAAAACGTTCTAAATTGTGGTTTCTACACAATCTCAGGAAATACCAAACCGATTTAAAAAATAATGGTGTCAAAATAAGGGTGTCAAAATGACGGTGACAAACCTTGCTCTAACATAGGCTATGTTTTATGTCGGTGCCAATACCCGAAAGGGGGTGCAGGAGAAAAAAACGTTCTAAAAATGATATTTTTGCGTTACCGAAGGGCCTAGAAATATGAAATTTGAAATATTAGCTACTTATCAGATATAAATGATTTCTAAGAACAGTTCTTAAACAATTCGAAATTTGATAGGGGTGAAAATGCGCGAAAATCGTTGTAAAAAACGTTCTAAATGGTGGTTTCTACACAATCTCAGGAAATACCAAACCGATTCAAAAAATAATGGTGTCAAAATAAGGGTGTCAAAATGACAGTGACAACCCTTGCTCCAACATAGGCTATGTTTTATGTCGGTGCCACTACCCGAAAGGGGGTGCAGGAGAAAAAAAAACTTCTAAAAATGAGATTTTTGCGTTACCGAAGGGCCTAGAAATATGAAATTTGAAATATTAGCTACTTATTAGATATAAAGGATTTCTATGAACAGTACTTAAACAATTCGAAATTCAAAAGTGGTGAAAATGCGCGAAAAGCTTTGCAAAAAACGTTCTAATGGTGTTTTCTACACAATCTCAGGAAATACCAAACCGATCTGAAAAATAATGGCGTGAAAATGATGGTGATAACCCTTGCTCCAACATAGGTGATGTTTTATGTCGGTGCCACTACCCCAAAGGGGGTGCAGGAGAAAAACGTTCTAAATTGCAGCTTTTGCGTTGCGAAGGGCCTAGAATCGTGAAATTTGGAATGGTAGTTAGTGATAATATATCAATTATCTCTAAGGACATTTCCTAAAAAAATCGAAATTTAAAAGGGGGGGGGGGTGTCAAAATGCGCAAAAAGCGTTGTAAAAAATTATAAATTGCGATTTCTATGCAATCTCAGGAAGTACAGAACCGATTTCAAATATAATGGTGTAAAAATTATGGTGACAGATCTTGCTCCAAGATAGGCTATATTTTATATCTGTTTCCACTACCCCAGAGGAGATGCAGGAGCAAAATGCGCGAAAAGCGTTCTAAAAACATTCTAAATGCCGATTTGTCGGCAATATCTCAGGAAAAATGAATCAGATTTCAAACGTAATGGTAGGAAATTGATGCTGACAGCCTCTGCTCTAACATAGACGCTATTTTGTTCCGGTATCACTATCACCAAGACGTTGCAGGAGCAAAAAAGCGTTCTAAATTTCTATTTTTGTGATCGCTAGGGGCTAGCAACTTAAAATTAGGCAAGGTGCATATTTATTAGATATATATGATCTTTAAGAACAGTTTCGAAAAAATTGGAAATTTAAAAAGGGGTGAAAATGCGCGAAAAGCGTCCTAAAAACGTTCTAAATTGCGATTTCTACTCAATCTAAGGAAATACCAAAGCTATTTCAAAAGTAATGGTTGCAAATCAATGGTGACAGTCCCTGCTATAACATACGTTATATTTTATGTTGCTGTCACTACCATCTGATGGTTGCAAAAGCAAAACATGTTCTAATTTGCGTTTTTTGCACAACTGAGGGGTCTAACACTTTGAAGTATGGCCTGGTATTTACTTACAAGATGCAACTGCTTTCTAAGAACAGTCGAAAGAAAATTCCAAATTAAAAAAAAATGAAGTGAGTGAAAAGCGTTATAAATTACAATTTTTAAGCAAACTTATAAATTACCAAACCAATTAATAAAATAATGATGACAAATTTTAGTGATAGAACCTGCTCAAACATAAGCTATATTTTATGTCTGTTCTACTACCACCAGAGGGTTGAAGGAGCTAAAAACTTTCTAAATTGCGATTTATGTGATACTGAAAAAGCTAGAAACATTAAATATGACATGGTAGTTACTTATAAAATATAAATGACCTCGAAGGAACGTCGAAAATAAATTCGAATTAAAAATGTGTGAAGCGAAGGGGAGGTGCGAAAAGCATTCTAAAAAAGTTCTAAATTACGATTCTATGCAATTTCAGGGAATATAAACCGATTATAAAAGTAATAGTTGCGAATCAATGGTAACAGTCTCTGATCCTGCACAGGCTATATTTTATTCCGGTGATTCTACCACTTGGGGTTCACAGAAACAACAAACTTTCTAAAAAAGGGCTTTAAAACCTTTTTAAATTACGTTTCTGTGGAATATTAGGAAATAACAAACAGATTTAAAAATTAATGTTTGCAAATTAATGGTGACAGTTCCTGTTTCAACACAGCCCTTTATGTTGAAAGAGGTGTTAGGACTTGGAATTTGACATGATGGTTAATTTTAAGATGTAAGAAGATGGTTTCTAAAAAATTCAAAACTTCAAATGAATACTGAAATGAGCGTATTAATTGAGCAAAAAATTTTTAAAATATTTTCTAAATTATCATTTATTTAGTTTTATTTCATTTTATTAATTTAAGTCTCATTTCTCCCTAATGCAGTGTAGTAATGATGTTTAATCAAACTGTGTTTTAAATAGTAATTTATGAATTATTCCTAAAATTAATAAGTACCATTTAATACAAAAAACTTTTAATAAAATAAAATATTACCTTTTAATAAAATAAAAATTTAGTTAGTACCTTTTAATAAAAATTAGACATATAAATATCACTTGGCATATTTCAAATATTACGCGAGCAAAGCCGCGGGATTTGCTAGTTAATATTATAAAGAAGTAAAGTTTGTTTGTTTGTTAGAGGTAATCTCTGGAGCTACCGAACAGATTTCAAAAGTAATGGTATCACAATGATGGTGTTAGTCCAACGTAGAACATAGGCTATATTTTATGTCAGTGCCACTACCACAAAGGGGTTGCAGGAGCAAAAAACATTCTAAAAATGCGATTTTTGCGTTACTGAAGGGCCTAGAAATATGAATTTGGGATATTAGTTTCTTATAAGATCTAAATGATGTCTAAGAACAGTTCTAAAACAATTCGAAATTTGAAAGGGGTGAAAATGCGCAAAAAGCGTTCTAAAAAACGTTCTAAATGGTGGTTTGTACACAATCTCAGGAAATATCAAACCGATTTAAAAAATAATACTGTCAAAATGATGGTGAAAACTCTTGCTCCAAGATAGGCTATGTTTTATGCCGGTGCCACTACCCCAAAGGGGGTACAGGAGCAAGAAACGTTCTAGAAATGCGATTTATGTGTTACTGAAGGGCCTAGAAATATGAAATTTGAAATATTAGCTACTTATTAGATATAAAGGATTTCTAAGAACAGTTCTTAAAGAATTCGAAATTTGAAAGGGGTGAAAATGCGCGAAAAGCGTTCTAAAAAACGTTCTAAATGGTGGTTTCTACACAATCTCAGGAAATACCAAACCGATTTAAAAAAATAATGCTGTCAAAATGACGGTGACCAAACTTGCTCCAACATAGGCTATGTTTTATATCGGTGCCACTACACGAAAAGGGGTGCAGGAGCAAAAAACGTTCTAAAAATGCGATTTTTGCGTTACTGAAGGGCATAGAAATATGAAATTTGAAATATAAGCTACTTATTAGATATAAAGAATTTTTAAGAACAGTTCTTAAACAATTCGAAATTTGAAAGGGGTGAAAATGCGCAAAAAGCGTTCTAAAAAACGTTCTAAATGGTGGTTTGTAAACAATCTCAGGAAATATCAAACCGATTTAAAAAATAATGCTGTCAAAATAACAGTGACAACCCTTGCTCCAACATAGGCTATGTTTTATGTCGGCGCCACTACCCGAAAGGGGGTGCAGGAGCAAAAAACATTCTAAAAATGCTATTTTTGCGTTACTGAAGGGCCTAGAAATTTGAGATTTGAAATATTAGCTACTTATTAGATATAAAGGATTTTTAAGAACAGTTGTTAAACAATTCGAAATTTGAAAGAGGTGAAAAGGCGCGAAAAGCGTTCTAAAAAACGTTCTAAATGGTGGTTTCTACAAAATCTAAGGAAATACCAAACCGATCTAAAAAATAATGGCGTCTAAATGATGGTGACAACCCTTGCTCCAACATAGGCTATGTCTTACGTCGGCGCCACTACCCAAAAGGGGGTGCAGGAGAAAACGTTCTAAATTGCGGTTTTTGCGTTACGGATGGGCCTAGAATCGTGAAATTTGGAATGGTAGTTAGTTATAAGATATCAATGATCTCTAAGGACATTTCCTGAAAAAATCAAAATTTAAAAGGGGGGTCAAAATGCGCAAAAAGCGTTGTAAAAAACGTTCTAAATTGCGATTTCTATGCAATCTCAGGAATTACTGAACCGATTTCAAATATAATGGTGTACAAATGAAGGTGAAATATCTTTCTACATGATAGGCTATATTTTATATCTGTTTCCACTACCCCAGAGGAGATGCAGGAGGAAAATGCGCGAAAAGCTTTCTAAAAACGTTCTAAATGCCTATTTGTCAGCAATATCTCAGGAAGAATCAAACTGATTTCAAACGTAATGGTAGGAAATTGATGCTGACAGTCTCTGCTCTAACATAGACGGTATTTTATGTCGGTATCACTATCACCTAGACGTTGCAGGAGCAAAAAGGCGTTCTAAATTTCGATTTTTGTGATCGGTAGCGGCTAGCAACTTAAAATTAGGCAAGGTACATATTAATTAGATATAAATGATCTTTAAGAACAGTTTCGAAAAAATTGGAAATTTAAAAAGGGATGAAACATCGCGAAGGCGTTCTGAAAACGATGTAATTTGCGATTTCTACTCAATCTCAGGAAATACCAAAGCTATTTCAAAAGTAATGGTTGCAAATCAATGGTGACAGTCCCTGCTATAACATAGGTCATATTTTATGTTGCTGTCACTACCATCTGAGGGTTGCAAAAGCAAAACATGTTCTAATTTGCGTTTTTTGCACAACTGAGGGGTCTAACACTTTGAAGTATGGCCTGGTATTTACTTACAAGATGCAACTGCTTTCTAAGAACAGTCGAAAGAAAATTCCAAATTTAAAAAAAAATGAAGTGAGTGAAAAGCGTTATAAATTACAATTTTTAAGCAAACTTATAAAATTCCAAACCGATTAAAAAAAATGACGACAAATTCTTAGTGATAGAGCCTGCTCAAAAATAAGCTATATTTTATGTCTGTGCCACTACCACCACAGGCTTGCAGGAGCTAAAAAATTTCTAAATTGCGATTTCTCTGATACTGCAAAGACTAGAAACTTTAAATATTTCATGGTAGTTACTTATAAAATATAAATGCCCTCGAAATACTGTCGAAAATAAATTTGAATTAAAAAGGGGTGAAGGGAAGGGGAGGTGCGAAAATCGTTTCAAAAAAGTCCTAAATTACGATTTCTATGCAATTTCAGAGAATATAAACCCATTATAAAATTAATAATTGTTTGAAATCAATGGTAACAGTCTCTGATCCTGCGCAGGCTATATTTTATGCCGATGATTCTACCACTTGGTGCTCCCAGGAACAACAAACGTTCTAAAAAAGGCCTTTAAAAGCATTCTAAATTACGTTTCTGCGGAATATTAGGAAATAACAAACCGATTTCAAAATGAATGTTGGCAAATTAATGGTGACAGTTCCTATTTCAACATAGCCCTTTATGTTGAGAGAGGTGGTAGGACTTGGAATTTGACATGATAGGTAATTTTAAGATGTAAGACGATGGTTTCTAAAAAATTCAAAACTTCAAATGAATACTGAAATGAGCGTATTAATTGAGCATAAAAGTTTCAAAATATTTTCTAAATAATCATTTTTTTAGTTTTATTTAGTTTTATTAATTTAAGTCTCATTTCTGCCTAATGCAGTGTAATAATGATGTTTAGTCAAACTGTGTTTTAAATAGTAATTTTTGAATTATTCCTAAAAGTAATAAGTATCTTTTAATAAAATAAAATATTACATTTTAATAAAATAAAAATTTAGTTAGTACTTTTTAATAAAAATTAGAAATATAAATATCACTTGGCATATTTCAAATATTACGCGAGCAAAGCCGCGGGGTTTGCTAGTAATATTATAAAGAGGTAAAAATTGTTTATTTGTAGGAGGTAAGCTCTAGAACTACCGAACCGATTCCAAAAGTAATTGTATCAAAATGATGGTGTCAGTTCAACTTAGAACATAGGCTATATCTTAAGTCCATGCCACTGGCCAAAAGGGGGTGCCGGAGCAAAAAAAAAACGTTCGAAAGTTCGATTTTTGTGTTACTGAAGAGCCCAGATACATGGAATTTGGGATGGTGGTTACTTATTAGATATAAATGATCTCAATGAACATTCCTTAAAAAATTCGAAATTTAAAAGGGGTGAAAATGCGCAAAAAGCGTTCTAAAAAACGTTCTGAATGGCTATTTTTACGCAATCTCAAGAAGTACCATACCGATTTAAAAAATAATGGTATCAAAATGATCGTGACAACCCTTTCTCCAACACAGACTACATTTTATGTCGGTGCCATTACCCCAAAAGGGGTGAAGGAGCAAAAAAAGTTCGAAAATGCGATTTTTGTGTTACTGAAGGGCCTAGAAACATGAAATTTGGAATGGTAGTTACTTATAAGATATAAATGATCTCTAAGAACATTTCTTTAAAAAATCGAAATTTAAAAGGGTGAAAATGTGCGAAAAGAGTTCTAAAAAACGCAATCTCATTCTACGCAATCTCAGAAAGTACCCAACTGATTTCAAAAGTAATGGTTGGAAGTTGATGATGACAGCCCTTGCTCCAATATAGGATCTACTTCATGTCGGCGTGACTAACACCATGCGGTTGCATTTAAAAAAAAACGTTCTAAATTGTGATTTTTGTGATACTGAAGAGGCTAGCAACTTGAAATTGGGCATGATAATTACTTATGATATGTAAATGCTCTCCGAGAAGAGTTCCTTAAAAATTTTAAAATTCAAATTGGATGAAAATAAACGAAAAGCGTTCTAAAAACTTCTAAATAGCGATTTCTACGCAATCTCAGGAAATATAAACCTATTTCAGAAGTAATGGTTTCAAATTGATGGTGACGGTCCCCACCCCAACGTAGCCTATTTTACGTTGTTGTCACTACCACCTGGGGAGTAACTACCTACAGGAGCAAAAAACGTTTTAAATTGCGTTTTTTTGTGTTAAAGAGGGGGTCTAACATTTGAAATTTGAAATGGTAATTACTTCAAAGATGCAAATGTTTTCTAAGAATTGTCGAAAGAAAATTCCAAATTTAAAAGGATGAAGTGAGCGAAAAACGTTCTATAAGCGTTCTAAATTACGATTTTTATGCATTCGTAAGAAATACGAAACCGATTTCAAACATAATGGTTGCAAATTGTTGGGGATAGAGCCTGCTCAAACATAAGCCATATTTTACGTCGGTGCCACAACACCTAGAGGGTTGTAGGAGCAAAAAACTTTCTAAATTGTGATTTCTGCTGTACTGAAGAGGCTAGAAACTTTAAATATAGCACGGTAGTTACTTATAAAATATAAATATCCTCTAAGAACAGTCGAAAATAAATTCGAAATTAAAAAGGGGTGAAGCGAAGGGGAGGAGCGAATAGCATTCGAAAAGAGTCCTAAATTACGATTTCTATGGAATCTCAGGAAATAATAAACCGATTACAGAAGTTATTGATTGTGAATCAAGAATGATAGTCCCTGATCCAATACGGGCAATATTTTATGCCAGTGTCTCTACCACCTGGTTGGCAGGAACAACAAGAAAACCTTTAAAAACATTTAAACTCCGTTTTCTATAGAATATTAGGAAATACCAACCGATTTCAAGGTTAATGTTGGCAAATTAATGGTGGCAGTCTCTGTTTCAACATTTTTCGAGCCATTCTATTTCAAGTGTGTTTCGGCATTTTATTTTGATGCCACTAACACCAAAGAGGTGGTGGACTGTTATACAAGAAGCTTGGAATTCGACATGATGGTTAATTTTAAGATGTAAATATGTTAAGATAGTTTTCAAAAAATTCAAAACTTCAAATGAATACTGAAATGAGCGTATGAAATGAGCATAAATGTCTCAAAATACTTTCTAAATTATCATTTATTTGGAATTAGTTTTAATTTTTCTTATTAATTAAAATATCATTTCTGTCTATTGCACTTTTATAATGAAATTTATTCTAACTGTGGCTTAATTTGTAATTTTTGAATTATTCCAAAAAGTGTTCTTCTAATAGAAATGCAAATATCAGTTGGCATATTTCAACTATTACGCGAGCAAAGCCGCGGGTTTTGCTAGTAATATATATTTTTTAATTAAAGTCTTAATATATTACAAAGAAGTATTTAAGAAAATCTGCTATCAATGTACGTGAAATGTTTCTGATGTTAATATTGAAAATATTATTAGATATTTTCTGATTTAAATTGTTTTCTCTACAAAATTTCCTATATTTTCTGAAATTGATTGCTAAGACTGATAAAAATTGTAACTTTAAAGACACACCTGGATATTGAAATTCGATTCTGCTTTTGCACGAAGAAAAATGCTACATGTTATAAATGTAAAAATTAAATTTTAATATGGTTCACTTTTATGGGGATGTTAAGAAAGGAAGAATTTATCGTTTATTGACTATTGCAGAGTAAACAATTAATTATATGATATCAGATAATTGCCAATAACAATTCTTTGATAACGAATGTTTGCACGAAAGAAGACATGGATTTTCTTATTTCGTTCAAGAGATTTTAAAAGATAATAAAATCATGAAAATGAGAATTTAAAGATATTTATTTGAGATAGTTTTAAGATAACCATAGACTATATTCGTATAAATATCTTTAAAGTTTTATTTGATGTATGTATGCGTTGTAATGACATGATTTCTCCAAAGTTGCGATATCATCCTGTAATTCTTACTATTTATTCTTATTAACTCTTGATTTTAATCATCCGAATACTTCATTTATTTTAGCATAAAGTTCACAACTTTAAAAAGTATAACGCAAGAATGTAAAC
The DNA here is from genome assembly GCA_963932465.1 of Maratus speciosus. NCBI lineage: Eukaryota > Metazoa > Arthropoda > Arachnida > Araneae > Salticidae > Maratus > Maratus speciosus. Next base: position 547,285,307 of record OZ010786.1, on the reverse strand, counting down.
TTACACAACTGCAGAGCGTAAAGAAAGTACAATTTAAAAATGAAACTTGAGGTTTTATTTACAAATATCTATCTATCTATATATACACACACACACACACACACACACACACATATATATATATATATATATACATATATATATATCTTATTATATCCTTGAAATAAAAAAAATGCTTCTAAGAAAATTTAGTTTACTTATTAAAACATATATGCGCGCAAGGAATGTGATGGTAAAAAAAAAGGAGGGAGAAAAAAAAGGAAGCTTTAAAAATTGATTTCGGTTAATCGAGAGTTTCGGTTAAAAGAGTTTCGGATAAAAGATGTTCTACGGTAATACGATTTTTTACAAAAATATATTCAAAACTTGTTCCATTCTAGCTATTTAACGTTTTCCCTTCCTGGAAGTAGCACCCGCCAAAGAAGTGAAATATTATTCACACCTAAATATTCCAATAAAACTTTCATTATCCCCGTTAAAATCATTCGATTAAATCATGGAAGTAAATGGTTTACTTAAACAAAATCATGTGAAAATATCGTAATAAACGTGCATGATATAAGAAAGCAAGTCACTGACTGTAACTCAATGCATTTTACATGGTACCAAATAATAAGTGACACAGCCAATTAATTTGTGTAGATATTTTTGTATAATTATAAACTTTTTACCCCCAACCCCAAATATATATATTGTTTTTCTAATACTTTCTCTAACGAAATATTAGCTATAGCCTACATATATAAAAATTCTAAAAATAATTAAAAATGTTTTGGAAATAAGAAAGTTGTAATGTTCAATTTTTGATTTTATTTAATTGACTTTATTAAAATGCATAACACACTCTTATTCTATCTATTCTTTTATAAAACTAATGTGCTGTTTAAAAAAATTTCTTTCAAATCATTTTTCAATCTATATATTTAACATTTTGCCTGCTTGGCAGTGCACATGCAAGTGAGATTGAATATTATTCGCAAATGAATAACCCAGTGAAACTTCCATTGAAATCATTTGATTAAATGATTAAAGTACATGGTTTATTTAACCAATATCACATGCAAATAATAAGAAAAAATGTTATAAGTACAGTCATTCGGGGTAACTTTGAACCATGGGGTGTAAGTTTGCACCACCTCCTAATTTTCAATATTTTTGACTCCAAAACACTAAATAAACTCCAGAACTGTGCCTGTTGGCAAGGTTCTAAACTGGGATTTCTACTCTTTATTTTAGAAAATAAATTAGCAACATTATTCGCAATTAATTGCATCGTCTGACTATTTTTGTGAAGTACTGTTTTCAAGTTAATTTTGAAGGCTGTTTTGAAGTTGTTGTAACCCAATTAAATTTTCATAGTTAGTAACAACATACTTATTTAACAGATATATTATTGTCTAAATGTTGTAAATGTGTTAATATTTTGTGATTATTTATTTATTAATAGTTAATAAAATGTAAAATAAGAAGGCACTAGCTTTTTACCGCATTTTCAGGGTGACTTTGAGCCGGCTCAGAGTTATACTAATGTTTATAATTTACTGATTATAGGTGCTACTGTCAAAAATTTCCCATATTTGCACGTATATTTTATATAAATGCCGAAAGTGTGCATTAGATATAACATGTAAATATTTTTACAAATATGTGTAAAATACATAAAATTCATTTAGAGGCGTGATTAGGGGCGGAGCTACTTAAATTTGAAATTTCATACGTTGGACGTTTTTTATTCTTGTTTGAATAATACTAGTACTAGTATGTATTACTGTAACTATGGATATATTATTGAGCTAAAACATTGAAAATTGTTTTTCACTGCATTTTTATGTTTTATATGGACAATAAACAGGGTTTTTTAAATTTCTAAATATTCATGGTTCTCTTCTTCCACTTTTCTTATGCCTAATATTTGTTTTAATATCATAAATTATACAAATCTTGTGATGTTGGGAAATGTAAATTCGGAGTATTTACATATCTGAAAACATTTTTGGGGGTTCAAAGTTGTACTAACTATAATACTTTTTTTAATAATAAATTATTTTAGATAATATTTAACATATGGTGCAAAGTTATCCTAAATGGCTGGGTAACTTTGAACTAGGATTCATTTTTTATTGCTTTTATCATTATTATTCCTTAATTTTTTATAGTCATACGATAATTTAGGATCATTTCTTCTCTTTTATGCCCCTAGTTGCAACAATATTCTTAAAATAAGAGTGTGGCATGTGAAAATGGAGAAAAGTCGGATGAAAGTTACCCTGAGTGACTATATATGCTAGTAAGTAATAAACTTGAATGATAGGAAAAAAAACAAGTCACGGAAGTGTAATTGTTTCTGTAGCGCATTTTGCATGGTGACAAACATACAAGAAGCACAGTTATTTAATTTGTATAGGTATTTTCATAAAAGTGGTGGTTAACTTAGGTTTTTCAGTATGTGCTGCACAAATTGTTCAATTTTGAGTTTGGATGTTAGCAATCATATATCGAAAACTGTTGGAGATATGAGAAAAGGGATAGCCTGAATGTAGTCTAATATCGTTGATTTAGTTAAAATTGATAGTCCAGGGCCATAATTCGAAAGCGAATGATTCATTTAGATTTGTTTTGTTTCCAACGATATTAGAATGTTACTAAATTAATTACTTTAAAACATAGTGCTTCAAGATAACTGCTAACAAACGAAATTATTAACACATAAAAAATATACTATACTGAATATTCCCGAATTTGCAGCAACTTTGTATTATACATTTGTAATAAAACACATATTTAAAAAAAAAATACGAAAGAAATTTATTAAGGCATATACCTTATAAAAAGTGTATAAAAACATTTCGCATTAATATTTATATAACAAAGTATAAATGATATAAATGTTATATTTATTAATGATATTAAAATATGTACATTTTTCTCATCTGGTAAAAAATATTTTTTGATTTTGAGTATTTTCATTGAATAATGAACTGATTTTTAAAATATTTTATATTTATACTATTCAATTAACTGCCTTTTCATTTAATTTTTATGTCATATTTACATAACACTTCACCGTTTGCCCCGAGATAAGTCGGGAGTAAAACCATTGTTTCCCCAAACCTGTCGCAGGTGAAGGTGTTAAATATAAACATTCATGAACTTCATGAAAAACGTATTCAAAACGAGCAATGAAAATAAAGTATGTAGCGTTCATAGTTTATTTATAGAGACACTCAAATGTATTCCATTACATTATGGTCTATGGGTAAATGCCCTATTTATATAAATACGTAGCACCTATAGTGGTCGTCTGATCTGTCCGCATATAACAGCGCAGAATTGTAGAATTGTGTCGCGTCATTTAATATTTTATGGAAATCGAATGAAAATGTTAAAATATATTAATAAAACGTTTCTCCATTCAATTAAATCATATCATTCGTAATTAATTCAATGGTATCACATGACAGGTAGTGATTCTAGGTCGCCATGGTGATGGAGACCTATTTATGATGAATTCATATTATTTACATATTACTGAATTTAATATATATACTCGTAATAATTTTTTCATTCAGCATGCAACAGCTATTGCATCAGGATCTGAATATTTATAAAACTAGTTATTGTAAGAAACTCATTTGCCATGTTTGATGTACAATTTCCTATTTGTTTTATTAGTTTAAACTTTTTATTCATAATCACAGGCAGAGATTGCAATAACTATGAATGTATTGTTTTAGAATCAATAAAGAAAAAATACATAACTTTAAAACACGAAATTGTGTTACTTATTTCTTTGATAAATGAATGATCTGTCAAAGAATGATAAATTACCAATGCTATAATTGAAAATACTCTTTTCTTTGATTCTGAAAGCTCATCGTACGTATGACAGATGACATTTATTATCTGTGATGATTGATTATAGAATAACATTTCTATAAATATTAAAGGATTTTCTTTCTTTTAAAATATCTACCTTTTAGGAGAATATAGGTTGCAAGAAATGTTTATTATACAATTTAAGAGAATCGTTATTGGAGGACTTTGTTTTATTTGGATTTTTCATTATGAATTTTTCCTAAAGATTTATAGAAATTTTATTTGTTTTAAAATTAGTAATTTAAAATAGTGTTATGTTGCGCGCAATGGAAAACAAAACAGTGTCCACACTATCATTAACTAAGGACTTATAGTTTATAATCCTAAAAAGAATTAAATGCTAACATAAAACACAGTTAGAAAGGAATACACAATTATAACGTAATATATATATTTACAGTCAAATCTCGCAGTGGCGAATCTGAGTCGAACCTTTTGGTCCAAAGCAAGAAATTTCGTTTATTTAACATCATTTCATATCTTCTATATTGGATAAAATAGACAACAACTTGCGGTGAACTGAGCTTTTAGGTGTCCTATTAGATAAAAAGGATTTATTTTGAAAAAAAAATTCCAAATACCTAAAACAATTTATATATATTACAAGATATATATTAAAACTTATCTTATTAAATTTAAGTGATGTAGAAAGTAGTGTTGTAGATCATTGTGTCTAGTGTTGTTGTGTTGTACAATCTATTTGTGTTCTCATTGCGTCTAGGTTTGTAGATTGTTGTTGCAGTAGAACAAAAACTGAAAAAAATATGTAGTATAGATTAAATATTTTTTAAAGTAAGATTAAATTATGTAAATATCATTGTGGAAGCACAGCTTAATCCCTGATAGAAAATTTGCATATTTTATTATAATAAGATGAAAGATTTCATAATTTGCATTTCTAGGATTCGTCTCGGACACAATGCTCAAGGAGAAAGGATTTTCGATTGCAATAAAATATGTAAAGAATGAATTTTTCATTTCAGTTCTACTGCAATAGGGAATGCATATGTGCGTTCCTGAAATCTCAGAAAAGATTAATAATGTAATTTATCTTTTCTTTCTTAGTTTATTGAATATGAATTGAAGAAAACGAGTGATAGTTATAAGCATATTATATTTTCATTTTCATGTCTTCTTGCCCAGGAAACTTCTCAAATTGATTTAAAAATAACAGAATTTCCCATTTTCTACACTGAAAAATAGCTTTCAGTAATACGAAATTAGGTAAATATTATTTTGGCAACACAAATAAATGTTGAAAAACTATTTGTGGAACATAATTTATACACTTTATATAGTGAGATGAAGGATTACATGATCGTAAATTCAAACTTCTTCAGCTTTCCAAGATTTTTATCGTAAAAAAATAGTCTAAAATAGATGGAAATGTCTAATGCAATAAAATGTGTAGGAAATAAGTTTTGCATTCTATTTCCAATACCACGACAAATCACGAATGAAGTTATGATACACTGTGAATAGATGAAAATATTTTCCATGGTTTTTTTTTTCTCATGTTATTTTTTTATGCATTGTATTTGGAAGAAAATAAGCGGAATTCTAAAGAATACTTTCATGTTGAGGTGCAATCCTTAACTATTTTTTGGCACTTACCAAACTTTTACTAATAAATATTCTGCACTTACATGAGTTTAGTATTTTAGTTTATCTTATATTTTACTTTAAGAGAAAGTTTAACATTTAAAACATCAAAAAATAGTTACATATTTCCAATATTTAAAAGCATTCATTACAATGGTTTTCTTTACAGTAAGTTAACTCGTATATATATCTATATGACTGGGTACCCGTGAACCTTTTTAAAATTATTTTAGATGCCTATTATTTTTAGTATTCACTGTCCATTAGTATAACCATTTTTAAATTTGTAAATTGTCTTATTATTTTTTTGCAGGCCTAAGCATTTTTATGCCTTTCAGCAATGATCAAGGTACACGAGTAACCACGTGAATTTTCTGTGGAAAAGTGCAGAAATTGATAGATTATTAAGTTTTAGATCAATAAAGCCATAAATTATTTAGACAATAAGAGTTACGCATATTTTTTAACACTAAAACGACCGGAAATTTTACTCAAGTTTTATTAAAATATTTGACAACGGAACAGTTCCGGTTAGGTTTCCAGTGTGTTACTGTCGGAGATGTGGGGCATTGGCCCCAGGCTCCTCGAAAAACCGTCAGAAGTAGTATTTCAATCTGTTTAACATATTTATTTAACATTTTTCTTATTTGTGTCTTTTAAATTTATTTTACAAAAAAAAAAAAAAAAAAAAAATCTGTTTTAACCTAAATTTATATGTTAGGGGTCATTATGACTCCTCACGAGCTTTTTAGTGTTAAGGTAAAAATATTTCATTTACATGAAATTTTGTGCTCACGCTTTACAATAGCAAATGGTGTACAGATGTAAATTATGTACTGGCTTTCCACACAGTTTACGTGAATTTGTGGTTTTTCTGTGCCGTTTTTTAGGCTCTAACACACACATCTGACGCGAATAACTTTTATACTTCCTATTTCACCTCACTGTAAGTCCTTTGGACTGGGTTCTGAATGAGTGAAAGCTTCAAATACGGGCAAAGATTTCTTCAGTATATTTTCTATTCCAGATTTCGTCGAAAGATTTCTCATCGACTGTATATTTTGCGATTGATCTGTGGTGGCTGAAAACCTCAAAATCTCACCTAATTACCACAGAAACAGGCGACAGTTGTTTCTTTTATCTCTAACCATATCGTTATTTACACTAAGTATAATGTAAGCAGCAAGTGCTGTTATATCCACAACTTTGAATCATAATGCAAGTGGCCGTGTGGTTCTACGTCTATGTATTGTATTACTGGCTCAATAATCTATGTGCTATATGCACTCGGTTTTTCGTTTCATTATAAAACTGAATCATTTCAGGTTTCTTTATCGGTCCCTTGATGGTTTTATCACGATGCATAGTACACATTTGAATGACAGTTTTGTTCCTTTTCGGAATATACGAACAAATATTTATGCTGTCATCATGAAAACCAAATTCTGTGGATAAATCTTGCTCGATTTACCTGGCTTCACTTATTTGGACAGTAAGGTTTGTTTCCATTCAAAGTCATGGTGAGCTTCCAGTATAATAAATGCTTGAAGAAAGAAAGAAAAGTAAAAAAGCTGTCCATGCTGATGTTTCGTACTAGAATGGAGCGGCCAAATCTTTCCAAACTCTTTCAACCTGGTTTATTTCACCGTCTGTACCTGTTTTTCTTATGCATAGTTGGCCGTTGAGAGGATAAAAATTTTTGCATACTATACCCACCGTATTTTAATCGAATATTTAGACGGTTTAGAAGGAATATTTTGGGTGAATCTTGTTCTTCCTTGATACTGAAATAACTTCTCGCCAACCGTTAATTTTTCTGTCGGTTTGTATTTTTTGAAATGGATATGATTTAGCATTGTTTATAAATCACGAATTGCTGCAGCTTTATCATTTTGAAGTCGTTCTACTCGTGTGTACTTCTTGTCAGATCGAATAAATCTAAGAATATTCCAGAATCTGTTTACACTCATACTTGCTAGATATAACGAATATGGGTTTGTTACCCGCTTTCTAATGCGTGATCTTTGTTTGAATTTTTGATACCTGAAGTAATTAAAATCCCTAAAAATGCGACAAAATTCCTTCTCTACAAAGGCGGGGAAATTACATTCTATGAAATAGGTTTTCTTTATGGATCGAGCCTGTTAAAATCGCAGCAAGTACCCTGGTACCCCGGTCATTGAAGACAAGGGAAAAGTTTGTATTTTTAAACATCTTGTAACCCTGACTGTAATTTCCAATACAATAAAACGTTTAAGTATACCTATATCAAATGAAATGAAAGTAGAAGAAAGTATCTTTGTATACTTTGAAATTTGAGGAAAAATTTTGTCATCGAAATTCGTCAACAAAAACCAACTTTAAATAAATTATCTTTGGCGCAAAATTCGAATCTTAAATCAGCAAAATAAAGAATTTTTCTTTGTTCATAAAATCATCATACATATCGACATTCTCTTTTTATTATTTATCTGAAAAAGACTGAATTTGCAAATGCAGTAAAATATATAAGGATAAAGTTTTACATTTTATTCCTAAGATATTGGCAAATCATGTTCTACGCTTAAAATGTCTCAGAAAAGATTTAAAACGTTGTCCTAACACTTCTGGGACGGATTTTTGAATAATTAATTGGAGCAAAATTGTGATATTCATTAAAGTACGTAAAGAACACTTAAGAATTGAGAAGTAGAAGATTTTGAAAAATAATCTTCTTAATAGTGATATTCATTAAAATATGTAAAGAACTTTTAAGAAGAAATGTAGATGATTTTGAAAAATAATCTTTTTACTATTATTCAGCATCCACGATGTTTTTTCTGCGACATATTAGTCATTTATATGTTTTCGTATCATGTTTCGTTTTAAATGAACGCAATACTTTATTTTATTTATATTTATAATGAAATGTGTTACATTTCTGTAAATTAGATTCTTTCTTGAATGTCATAAAATATGGAGCATCTCTGTCCACTGTCAAATTTGAAGAACATTTTAATCATCGAAATAAAGTTATAAAACAAAACTTTATATAAATTATCTTTGGCGATCATGGCCTCATTTCTTTGGACTATAAGGTTTGTTTCCATTCAAAGTTACGGTGAGCTTCCAGTATTATAAACTTTTGACGAAAGTAAGAGAAGTAAAAAAGCTATCCATGCTGATGTTTCGTCCTTGAATGGAGCGGCCAAGTCTTCCGAACTGTTTCACCATGCTTTTTTTTCACCGTCTGTACCTGTTTTTCTGATGCATAATTGGCCGTTGAGAGGATAAATATTTTTGCATTATGTACTCACCGTATTTTAATCCCATATTTAGCCTGTTTAGAAGAAATATTTTGGATGAATCTTGTTCTGCCTCGATACTGAAATAACTTCTCGCGAACCGTTAATTTTTCCGTCGGTTTGTATTTTTGCAAATGGATATGATTTAGCATTGTTCATAAATCGCGAATTGCTGCAGCTTTATCATTTTGAAGTCGTTCCACTCGTGTGTTCTTGTTGTCAGATCGAATAAATCTAAGAATATTCCAGAATCTGTTTACACTCATACTTGCTCGATATAATGGATATGAGTTTTATTTCCCTTTTCTCTTGCGTGATCTTTGTTTGAATTGTTGATACCTGAAGTAATTAATATTCCTAATAAAAGCTTAAATTAAAAAATAAAATAAAAAACCCCGACTGCGTAAAAAGCGAACTAATTAATTATTCCTACTCAACGTGAAACTATATTTTATATTACTTGCCCATTTTTTATTTACTTGTATTGATGACTTTCAAATTGTGTTTAATTGTTAGTTCCTATCTATAAACACTGTTTTGACGAGGCCTATAGATGTCTATGCTGGTTAGAGCTCAGTAGATCTATTTTTTCGTCTCTACCGCTATTTTGTATTTTACGGCCGCCATTTTGAATTTATAAAAACAAAACTTAGCCTATAACCATCGAACGTTAAGACGAATCGATAGGGACTTCATTCGTTAAAATCCATCCAGCCGCTGTGGCGTTTCGAGGGTATAACGCAATCCACATACCCAGATTCGCGTGAAACATATAACCCTTTTTGGCAGTCGGGTAAAAATGCGACAAAATTCCTTTTCTACAAAGGCGGGGAAATTACATTCTATGAAGCAGGGTTTTATTATGGCTCGAGTCTGTTAAAATCGCAGCAAGTACCCGGGTACTCCGGTCATTAAGGACAACGGAAAAGTTTGTATTTTTAAGTATCTTGTAACCCTGACTGTAATTTCCAATACAATAAAACGTTTACGTATACCTATATCAATTGAAATGAAAGTAAAAGAAAGTATCTTTGTATACTTTAAAATTTGAGGAAAATCTTTGTCATCGAAATCTGCCAACAAAAATCAACTTTAAATAAATTATCTTTGGTTCAAAATTCGAATCTTAAATCAGTAAAATAAAGAATTTTTCTTTGTTCATAAAATCATCATGCATATCGACATTCTCTTTTTATTACTTATCTGAAAAAGACTGAATTTGCAAATGCAATAAAATATACAAGGATAAAGTTTTACATTTTATTTCTGAGATATTGGCAAATCATGTTCTATACTCAAAATGTCTCAGAAAAGATTTAAAACGTTTTCCTAACACTTCTGTCACGGATTTTTGAATAATTAATTGAAGCAAAATATTGATATTCATTAAAGTACGTATAGAACTTTTAAGAAGAAAAGTAGATGATTTTGAAAAAATATTTTTTTTTACTGTTATTCAGTATCCGCGATGTTTTTTCTGCGACATATTTTGCATTTATATGCTCTCGTAGTTTATGTTTAGTTTTATATTTCTTCTTATTTCAGTGAACTTGTCACGTTAAAAATGTGAAAAATGAACGCAGTACTTTATTATATATATATATATATATATGTATAATGAAATGTGTAAATTAGATTATTTCTTGAATATCTATAAAATAGGGAGCATCTGTGTACACAGCCGAATTTGAAGAACATTTTAATCATCGAAATATAGTTATAAAACAAAACTTTATATACATTATCATTGGCGGAAAATTAATATTAGAAATCAGTCAAATAATAAAACTCAACATTCTTAACCCTCTCGTCACCCTGAGCCTCATATGAGGCTCCTACTTAGAATCGCAATAGTTGAAAAAAAATATTTTTATTAATTCCAGCACCTAATATTGATAGAATATGTTGATACATTTACTATTATGACTTTACTTATGTTTCAACATTTAATAATAATATTATTAATAAAAGTTTTATTAATTATTGGTAAACTGCTGGCGTTTCTTTTAATTCAAACATATGTTTCATTCTATAATATAAAATTAAAAACTCCTTTTTTGAATTAGTAATTTGTGATATAAGATAAAAAATACTACTAATTTTTTTTTATGTTCGTTTAATCTGGTTGTAATACGACATTTTCCAAACGTCTTAAAAAATTCTTCCTTAGATTATTTTTATATGAAAAACACGTAACATATCTACATTCGTTAGGTTTTTGTAAAGAACACATTCGTTAAATTTCAGTAAACTGTAATTTCTGTGATTTCGATAGATATTTTTAATTTTGTTAGCGTAAAAGTAATTTTCCCCAAGATTGGAAAAAAAATATCAGTGCAGAGTGTTGATTCAATCATCATGCATATCGATTATAATTTTTTTTTTATTATTTATTTGAAAAAGACTGAAGTTACAAATGCAATTAAATAGTATGTTAGGAAAAGGTTTTACATTTTATATCAAATGTATTGGCAAGTCATGTTATGCGCTCTCAATGTCTCAGGAAAGATTAAAAACGTTCGCTTATCAATTTTCTCACAGATTCTTTATTATAAATTGAAGCAAAGGGGTGATATTTTGAAATAATACTATTTATTTAAATAATATTATTTATTTATTCAAATAATATTATTTATTTATATTATAAATGCACAAACAAGAGGCGTAGCGAGATTGACCAAAAATGCTCATTTTGTGTGCATTCCAATATTTTCCACAGACGACCCTTAACCCCTTGAGGGGCACCGGTATATATTATATACCACCTACGATTAATGAAGTTTTACACCAGAAAAAATTTATTGAATTTTACTTTTGTAACTTTGGTGGAAAAAGGCCTTAAAATTGCTTTTACTTATTTTGCAACAGAATTTTTCAAAGATTCCGGTGGGAATTAAGCATTTCACAAACGTAACTGCTTGCCCCTCAAGGGGTTAAGGTCCAAAAGGAATGCTTTTCTGCACGTCGGAACTCTTTATGTGATTAGATGCTCCCTTTCATGTTTTATGACTTTCGTAGGATGTCTAGAGATCAGAGGTCACCAGCGAATGTCGTTGACGTTTCAATCTGCGCCTATTTATTGTATTGAGACTTTTTTTCCGAAGGCTTGGGAAACAGAAGCTTGAGAAAGAAAGGCCTGTTGAAAATGTATGCTTTACTTCAGAAAAAGGTAATAAATGCATGGTCATCATCGGCACAACGAATATCACTTTCCATTGTACAAACAAGGTGGCGCGGTGCACAGGTCACGTCAAATTCGTTACTCCTTTACCTTTTTTTTATCATTCCCAAGTTATGCGAACGGGCATGCGAACTATTTTCCCTCCGCCTGCCTCATGTGTGGGACCAAGAATTCAACATTCAGGAAAAAGAAAGGTTTCCTTGCCACCAGCACGATGTTCTGGGCTGCATCAAGGTGTTTCTACCCGAATTAGAAACAAGATTTACCAAACTTAAAATTTTAATCATTTCTGTTTTAATTTTATTTTCTGAATCTTGCACGTGTTATAAAGAGGCTATTATTATGTTTAGAAAATCGGATTGTAATTGTTAGTTTGTGATGTGTACCGTTATCGAGAATTCTCTCACGTACGGCTTTTTGCTAGCCCATGCAGTAGAATAATGATAATGACATGATTTTCATCAGGTAGACAATAGTAACTTGCCTTTTATTCTGCCGATGCCCTGACATCTCGTAGTGATCACCGGAAGTCATTATAAAAGACAGTGGAAACATCAGCGAAAAGGACATTCGTAAATGGTCCCAGGACATCAGGGAATTGCTTAAAAAAATCGGACCCTTAATTGATTCAATCAGATTCTTAACATTGATGAGACGAACTTAGTCTTTGATCTGAGATATTCAAAATTTTAGCAGAAAAGGACTCTGTCTTTTTCATAACTGTCAAGTTTCCATTTTTGTTTTCTGGAAACTCAGGTGAACCTATTATCATCCATAAGTTTTAAAGTACTCCGACAGAGGTGGTTCACAGCGCTCCGCGATCGTGCGCTACTTGTAATGGCTGCGATATTTGAATGACTATAAAAAACGTAAACGACAGGAAATGTCTTCGCTTTTTTTCTGGCAAAGAACGATTTTCAACCGCCGGCAATTTTGTTTGTGACCAGGCACATACCGAATTTTAAAAGTGTGTCAAGAAAACTTTTCAAACTTCTACAATGAATTTTGAGCTTGTTATACCCAAACGCTATCCACATTCTTGAAACCTGTGACGATGCTGATTTTCGTCAGCGAAAAAACTAATTGTTGTAAGGCCCCCCATCACTGGTTTAAAAAAAAAAAAAAAAAAAAAAAAAAACATCCGCATGAATCTGTTACTGAATTGCGTATCGTTCAATCATAAAAATGGCGCTATAAACGATATGACGATGGCAATAAAAATTGTTTCAAGGCAACAGGACTTCATCTATTCTATGCAAAACTCTATAGACTACTCAAAGTGCGAAAATAACATCATTAGAAATGTTTCAACTGTTTGTAGTTGTAATATGTCTTTGAAATCGAAGGAATTTGAAAAATTGAACGACAGAAGACTTCCATTAAGTCGTCGGTGAGGATATGGTAAAGATAGTCGGAAATTCTCAGCAACCACCAAGCTTTATGCCATTTTTGAAAATGTCTGGAAAAAAAGCAAACATTCAAACTATGCTTATAGGACGGCAACGGCGGATGACTCATAACAAGTGAACACAACAACAATCAAACCAAGAACCATTTCCAGCAACAAAAACATCGAATATATTTTTGTGAATCTGAAAAATCTTCTTCGACACTAGCAGATAATTACCGAAGACGACAGTTTTTCAAGACTAGAAAATTTATAACCGTCTCCCTTCATACTGAATATCACTCTCATTGGTAAAACGAAATTCTTATTTAGACACAGAGTCCCGTAAGGAAAAGGAATAGAATGTCTTCCCTCCTGACAACGCAATGATGTCATTGGCTACATAAAGGCTACATAAATGATGAAACAAGAAGACCAGCAAAAGAAGCAAACTAGAAAAAAAGATCGGTAAAATAAGTAGTGAAATTAACTGAGATGGTTGACAAAGAAGATAAGAAGACTAATTAAAGGCCGATGATAAAAAATATCCACAGGGATCATTTCAGTGGGCCAGAGGTTCACTGGTGCAGAGAGGGGCCATTACTGGTGTGCGATGGGTTATCATTGATATTTATAGTTTTTTTTGTAAAACAAATCATACGTATAAGTATTTTTTTATTTTTTTTTTAAATTTTCTTGACTGTAAAGTATTCTTCCACTCTTGCTTTTTATATTTTGGTCATCACAATGACCAAATTTTGTTTGGCGTAATGTTTATATTCTAAAAACCAAAACTATATCCTTAACTTACATTGTAAAAAAAAAAAAAAAAAAATAATGCCAGTTTTCCGGTAGCAATCGGAAAAATATTTGCCCTTATCGTACCGGAATAACTTCCAATCCAGCTCGGAATAAAATCCGTAAAATCGGAATAAAATCCGTAAAATACCGTTTTACTGACTATTTCCTTAATTTTACGGATTTTATTCCAAGTTGGGTCGGAAATTATTCCGATACGATAAGGGCAACTATTTTTCCGATTCCTACCGGAAAACTGGCAGTATTTTTTTTTTACAGTGTAGCCATCACTGGTGGTTTAACCCTATATGGTGGTAATATTTTATAAACATCAATTTAAATATCAAGTTGTTCCGTGCATTATTAATGGGAATAATTGCATATTAAACTGCATATTTTTTAATAAAAGCCCTTACAAGCATTTAACTAGTAATTTTACAAAGTTATTATAAAAAAAAATATTCTAAGTTTTATAATTTCTATAGAAAAGTATGATTTTTTAAAATTTCGTTGGATAAATCTGTAATTATGTATGAACTTTCTCATCTTTTAACGCTTTTCGTAAACTCATTATATTCTAATAGTCTAATGTACTAGTACAGCCTTGACGCGTTTATCTTAAAACATTTTATAAAATATCGATAAAAAACGAATTTTAACAAAAAGCAACGACACTTAATTTTCTGAATGTATAACATCTTGTTTACTTTAGAAGAAAATTTAAAGAGAATTTATTGGAAGCGATATTACATGAAGCAAAACGCTTACATTGGATATTCCACTTTAGTTTGAAAAATAGTCGAAATATTATTCTTTAAATTTTATTAAGTTAATTACTGAAGAGTTTCACATTAAAATTAAAATTGCGTATATTGATTTGAATCTTGTTGTATAAATATTTTATGAAAAAAAAATTAACATACATTGAACTGCATTTGCTAAAATATTTTAATATATATTATCAATTTAATTTTGATATATGCACTTGATGTTTGTTTATCAGATGCATATTTCACAATTTTATAGAATGATAGTTTATCGATAGAAGTCTTGAAATTTCATCATTTTTCCATGTACGTAATTAATTGGTTTGCTTATTAAAATGTTTTTAAGAATTTATATTTATTATAATTATTAGCTCATCTATCTTGTTTTAATTATACAGTAGAACGCCGATTATCCAAACAAGTAAGCACCGACCCTAGTTCGGATAAGCAAAAGCTCGGTTAAATGAACTGACAATTTAAGAAATGTTCCTGACAATACTAAAATCTTCCCTTTTATCCACGGTTCGGACTGACACCACTAGTTAATGCTAGCCTGTTTGCAGATTGATTGCTGTTTTTATTTATTTTTTATTTTTTTAATTTAATTTTTCTGTATTCCAGATATTATAATTTAAGTGAAAAGGATTTTGATTGTTGCTTGCTTCAAAGAAGACTTTCTTTTCAATGCTGCCATATTTCGAATTCTTCTTAAATACGTTATTTGAATAGGATCAACGTTATTCTGCCGTTCGAGCCACTTCAGACCTGTTTCCAAACATTCATAGGCTTCGTTATGGGATGGACCTCGGACATTTTCAGAGCATTCGTTTTGATTTTCTACAAATTATCTTTCGTATCGAATCTAATCCACAATCTCATCAACATTTAAAATCTTATATCTAGGTCTAATAGGGTGTTTGTATAATTGAAAGTTCGGTTAAAAAAATGAGAGAAGTAGGCTGTTCGGATAATTGGAAGTTCGGTTTAAAACAATGAGATAATTGGATTTTCGGTTAATTGGAGTTCCGATAATCGTCGCTGTACTGTAATGAGTTTTTTTTTCGTATAATTCTATGCAATATTAACGTATATTTCTATGCACTTTTTAAACAATTAAATACTTACTTTTTAATATTTGTTGAATTTTCGGGGGCTATTATTTAGAACACCTGCTCTCCGGTAATTCTTGAAATGGTGGCGGAAATTAAGTTGATTTCCTTTATATACCTTTTATTATTTTTTTTTTGTTTTCTGAAAAATTAAGAAATTGATGTACACATGCAGACATTAATATGCATAAGTCATATCTAATCTATATAAAAATACAAATGTTAATTGTCTTTGCATATATACACACAATATATTTTATTTTAGCATGTGATTGAGAAAAAAAGTAACTTGGTCAATCGGTTAAAATGTTTGCCCTAGAAATCAAATTAAATATACTTTTTTTTTTTTTTTTTTTTTTACAATATCGTAACTATGCGTATTCGCTATATTCTAAACAAACTTTGTCCAAATTCGCTTTAAAAAAAAGTACCTATTATAATTCACACGCACGCTCGTGTGAGTGTGAAATGAAAAAAAAAAATAAAGGAAATTTCTTTTAATTCGCAATGTCTATTTTAGACAAAAACACAAAACTAAAGTATGAAAAAAATTATTTGAATGTATTTGAAATGTAAATTCAAATAAATATTGCGTGAGAGTTATGCGTCAATATGAGATATTTCATGCGGATCCAATAAACAATTTCGGAAAATTTAGAAAAAAGATAAATGTAAATGTAAAATGGAACATTAAACAATTTTTATTAAGACCTGTTTTGATTTTTACAAAATTCCTTGAATTTTAATAAACCAGGATTAAATGTTAAACAAACAATTCCTTTCAAACTTCTTTAATTCCTAAATGCATAAAATTTATTTTCTCTTCTCAAATATAGTCATTTCAGTGAAATAATTCATTCAGATCAAATACTGAAATTATTTTTAAACATATGATAAGTAAAATAATTAAAACAATGAAATTATTTTATTCTAAGAGACAGAAGTTCTTGAAATACATTTACAAACATCAATATAATGAAAGAATTTTAATCTCTTATTACAATTCTTAAGCATTCTTTTGAAAAATATATCTTTTTAATAATTATTTTCAGAATTTCTGCTGATAACATTTTCCTAAAAAATAAGAAAGGAATAAAATAACCGTTTATTTATAACTTTACAAAAATATCGTTAAAAAATTATTCAATAAAAAAAATTAAAGTAGATATTTGTTTAAAAAAATATTTTAATGGTTAGAGCTTAAAAAACAATTAATGGAATTTATTATGTTCAATATTCACACACTCTTTAAATAAATGTAAATAAACAGCCCTGCAATCAATTTTTTTATTTTTATTTTTCAAAGTCACAATTATTTTGAAAATATAAAAAAGGTCATTTAAAAAAGTATGTCATTCTCATACAGTATAAATGGGCTGATGGTCGATAAAAAGTACATGCAAAGAGAGTTTCATATAGAAAATATGGCATATGCGACATTTCATTTTCCTTAAGATGATTCCAGTTTTCTGCAATTATTGCATATTTTGTTTATTTTCACAAAAAAAGGAACATTTATTTTATATATAAATTTGTAGAGTTTGTGATGTTTATTTACCTATGCAGTAAAATAAGAAAAACGTGTTCAAAAGCTCAGAAAAACATACATAATGCTTTAAAAGTAAGCATTTTCTGTTTGTTTTGAAATACAATAATATATATAACTAAAGGGCGTCCGGGGCTAAAAATTCTCAAAAAAGCAATTTTTTATTGGCTTAAAAAATACGAGAGTTTATAGCGTTAAATACAGCAAACCGCATGCTTTTATCAAAATAGATGCAGAGGCATAACACCTTTTTGCATTAAAAAGCGATGCACTTTAACTTCACATTAACTGACTTTAACTTCATTTACATCAGAAATTTTTTTTCACGATTTGTCAAATTTAAATGAATGTACCTAGAGTTTATTGCAAGACATATGTATGAAATTTTCAACATAGGTTTTATGCGATATTTCTAGCAGATTGTCGTCAGGATTTTTAATTTTGAGTGATAATTTTGAAAATATGCTAATTAATGCAACACATATTCATAAAAAACTTCATTTTTTAACTTAAATTTGTTTTATAACATTCATGATCAAACATTCTAAGAAATACCGAAGACAAATTTAAATGACACATTTTCTGTACACCAAAGTGTAAAACTTTTTTTAATCGAGTAAGTACTTCCAGAGTTATATCAAAAATTAAACATGTTTAAAATTTTAAAATTTACATTTTTTAAAAACAATATTTAATTTTTTCAGATTTTTCTTATATGTAATATTCTTATTACATTAAAACATATTTCAGGAAAAAAATCATAACAAAATCTGTATAAATAAAAAAATATAATTTTAAACCTCGCCCCCCCCCCATCCTAAACATTAAAAAATGTATTTTGTCAGATTTCTACCATTATGCGTGTTAGAAAATAAGCTATGGATATGCATTAAGAAATCCAAGGCTTTTAATTTTCAGATTATTTTTTTTTTACTATCAAGCATAAATATATGTGTATTATTAAAATTATATTACGATAATGTTATTGTTTTTCTCTATTACAATTCGTTCACTTAATATAAACCCATCCGTCAACAAGTTTTAAAAAGTTATTCTTCTGTACTCGTTATTTATACATAATTTTATTTAAAATGTTTAAGAGCGAACTGGAATTCAAAAAATATTATTGTTTCTTCTTAGAAAGGAGTATATTTATATACTTGTTATCTTTTAGTGATTGTGACTGTATTCGTAAGTTTCAGAGGAACCTATGTAAAATCAAAGGTATAAATAAATATTTTAAGATATTGTTAAAATAAAAGTTTAATGCTGGCATAATGAAACTTGGGAAACTACACATTTACGCAGTGATGTGAAATATTCTAAAATATTTAGATGAAATTAACGGAGTAACATTTATTCGAGGAATATGATGTTAAATAAACATGTTTGAAATTATCTAAAAACGTATCATTTATAGTGTTGTCACGTGCATTAAGTAGAACTAATATGACTTTTATTTTTGTACAAATTAGTGATATAATTTTACAAAAATATTTTAATAAATGAATTAGTGAAGAACTATATAATACATAGATTGCACTGAAATATCTGTTTTGCCACCCGAAAGATTCTGTAATATTCCGAAATAGTTTATTTAGCGCTATTACGTTGTGATGAACAAGAAATAGCTTTGTTTTTGTCGTTATAAATTTTAAAATCATTATTGTAAACTGTATAGCAGAATGTATGTATGCAAGAATGACAAAATAAAGTTCGT
The DNA here is from genome assembly GCA_963932465.1 of Maratus speciosus. Lineage (NCBI taxonomy): Eukaryota > Metazoa > Arthropoda > Arachnida > Araneae > Salticidae > Maratus > Maratus speciosus. The sequence goes on along the minus strand of OZ010786.1, from coordinate 547,266,037 downwards.
TTAACGCTTTTGATTTAGCTCGTTTTTTTTATGTATAACTTTCTTGAACTTTAAAAAGTTGACTTTTGTATTCAGAGCATCGCAAAATCCGTGTGTTTCGTGTTGACAACAAGTTGAGAAGTTTTATTTATATCTATAAAAACAGATTTGAAATGTTTTAAAAAATTACGGACTGTAATATAGACTTTTTGTTTTCTTTAAAAAAGCTTATTTAAATTTCCGGATTCTATTGTTTTTGAGTTTTTGAGAATATTTTTGGAATTGTGAGTAAATATAAAAATTTACGAGGTTCTGTGATATTTTCGTAAGTCTTCTTCAAACAACATTTCTCCTGTTTTGAGTACATGTATGTCATTATCCTGGAAGAAAATTTACATTCACGAAAATCCTTTATCTTTTAGTGCAGTATTAAGCTTCAAAACACTTCAGACTTGCGTTGTGAAGAGCCAGTTTCCATCTCAAATTCCATTCGTCATTTTCATAAGATGGTACATAGGGCATTTCTATGTAACGAAAGGTTCATAATATGTCACACAATTTCTCTCTGCGAGATAATATAAATTTGCTACACAAATCTTTAACTTATCATTTAAAATATGTATTGACCAAATTTAATGGGGTTTGTACTTTTAAAAGTTCTTAAATAAATCTCACAGTTAAATAAGTTTATTTTTATTTTTGCAATATATTAAATTCTAACTAAAATATTTGCCCACTTCTCTGACTAACAGATGCAACAAACTTGCATCTAAATTAGTAAATGCCTAAAAATATGTTTTACACAATACGAAAATACAGCAGAAATCAATAATAACTATGCATAAAAATATTAAACACAATCTTCGGATGAATAGTGTATTATACTTTACTGTTTATAAAGAAACACTCTTGAATCTTTCACATATACATTGTTAAAAATTTGCAGCACTTTGACCAGTCATTTTACCGTTTTTATCGAAAACTGTTACACAACCGTAATTTAACACTATTCTGACCATATTATTGGCCATTTCATGGTCATAATACAGTTAAATTACGGTTATAAAACTTTTTTTTTTTTTTTTTTTAAACGGTCAAATGACTGGACAATATGCTGCAAATTTTTAACAGTGTATTTAAAATAAATCAGTGTAAATGTTATGGAAAAAATAATATAAAAAAATAATAATAAAAATTGTTTTGTAACTTGAACTTATATTAGAAAAGTGAATTTTAATAGGGGAACTACGAACCATATTCCAAATAATGAAAACTATAATTTGATCAAATACTTTTCTCTTAAATCAACTTATTGCACAGGGCTCGTACGGGTACCGTTATTTTCAAGGCCAAATATCAGAATTTGTTTACAGAAAAACGAATCTAGTTTAAACGGACGAAATTTCGCCTTATTTCAGGAGAGATTTTCCATAAGAAAATACTGGTACCGAAGAATTTTCCAGTCTGGAAATTCAAGCACCCGTACGAACCTTGTTACAGTTCATCAAATGAAAACTTTATTAGGTCCTTAGACCTTCTAGGCGGTATTAGACTTCAGTAAACTTCAAACTTCCGTTGTGAAATGACTTTCTGCATGAGAAATTCCAATTGTCATTTGCATAATATGGTGCATAAGGGCTTTTCTAGGAAACTCAAGGTTCAAAATACGAGTATGTAACACAATTTCTATCAGCGACATATTTTAATTTTTTTATATAAATATATAACTTATCATCTAAAATTCCCGTTGGCCATTATTAATGTTCCTATGACTTATATAATTTTGTTAACAAATCTCAGAGCTAAATAAGATTATTATTTTTTTATATTCCCTGTGTATGAAATTCTAAGTAAAATGTTTGCGCTCCTCTGCCGCCCTAAAAAAGGCAACATAATTGCATCTAAATTAGTAAATGCATAAAAATGTTTCTTACACCATTAGAAAAGAAAGCGAAAAGCAAAAGTAACTATTTGAAAATAGTTGATACAATGTCCCAATAAATAGTTTATTACACTTTACTGCTTATAAAGAAACATGCAATTAAAGTCTTTCACATATATTTTAAATAAAACTCAGCAAATATTTCACATTTGAAGATCCTTATGTGCTTCGATGTTACAGTTTACTTTAAGCTAACACGTATTCAAGATGTCTTTGTTTTGTGGCTATGTCTCAAACAAGTGTTTGTAGAATATCGATTGCGGAATATTTAAATTAACTCCTGCATAAAAGAAGCAATTTCTATTGAAATGTAAATTCACTAATAATATGAAAATTATTTTGATAGTTGCACAGGGAAAATTAAATGCTCTTTTAAAACATTGTTTTTAAGTTGAACTTACTAAGTTTAAATTTTAATTGTGGGATTACGAAGCGTATTCCAAATAATTAAAGTCAATTATTTGATCGAATGCTTTTTTTAATAAGTTAATTGTAGTACATAAATAAAATACTCTATTTGTCATTAAACTTTACATTTTAGCAGTATTAAGCATCACTAAACTTGAAACCTACACACTGTAAAAAAATACTGCCAGTTTTCCGGTAGGAATAGGAAAAATAGTTGCCCTTATCGTACCGGAATAATTTCCGACCCAGCTCGGAATAAAATCCGTAAAAATAAGGAAATAGTAAAACAGTATTTTACGGATTTTATTCCGAGCTGGGTTGGAAATTATTCCGGTATTATAAGGGCAACTATTTTTCAGATTACTACCGGAAAACTGGATTTTTTTTTTTTACAGTGCATTATAAAGTGCCCCTTTCCATCTGAAATTCCATTCTATATTTGCATAATAATTTTCATAAATTCTTTTCTTTGGAACGCAAGGTTCACAATATATAACACAATTTCTATCAGCGACATATCAGAAATTTTCTTTATAAATCTTTAAATTCTTATCATAAATGTCCGTTGAGCAAACTTCATGTTGTTTTTCAATTATAGAAATTTGTAAACAAACCTCAGAGTTAAGAAAAATTATATTTTTATTTTAAATATATATTAAATTATAATCCCCAAAGTGGCGTAACGTCAGTGGGGCTGGATCCTTTTATTACCAGTATTTTGTATACTAAATTTTTGCTTTGTTCAATCGTATAAATTTGAATGATAAAATAATGTCAAATTCTCTATATAATAGTGCTGATAGTAAAATGATCCAGAACCCAGCCTTCCTGACGCTGCGTCACTGCCCCCCTCCCCCTACACTACAAAAAAAGAATGCAAAACACTTGCAACTAAATAATTAAATGCCGAAAATATATTTTGCACAATAAGAAAAGAATCCGAAAATTCATAGTAACTATGTATTAAAATAGTCGGTATAATTGACCAATAAATATTGTACTAAACTTTACTGATACAATTAAATATTTTACACACACAATTAAATTTTTCACATATCTTTAAAATAAAACCATGTAAATGGTATTAATTGAAACTGCTTATGAGCTCAAGTTAATCACTGAAAAGAGTTTAATTCACGCTAATACATTTTTCATAAAGTCTTTGATTTATGGCAGTGTCTCAAACAAGTGCTTGAAGGATATAAATTGTTGCATATTTAATTTAGTTCATGCATAAAAAAGTAATTCCTATTGAAATGAAAATTCAGGAATATTATGTAAATATTTTGACAGTTGTAGAAGGAAAATTAAATGATCTTATAAAACATATTTTGTAATTTGAACTTACTAAGTTTAGAAAAGCGGATTTTAATTGTGAGATTAGAAGCGTATTCTAAATAAAGAAAGTTGATCATTTGATCAAATAGTTTTCTTGTAAATAAGCGAATTCCAGTGTATTAATTAAAAACTGTACAGATCCTTAAGCTTTATAGGCTTTATAGCTGTAGGCTGTATTAAACTTCAAACTTCCGTTGTGAAATGTTGTTTTTCATCTGAAATTCCATTCGCCATTATGGTGCATAGGTTCTCTTCTAACGAACGCAATGTTCACAATATGTAACACAATTTCTATCGGTGACATATTAGAAATTGTCTACATAAATATTTCAATTCCCAAGTAAAATTTACTTTGGCGAATTTTAATATGATTTTGATTTATAGAAGTTTGTAAATAAATACCAGAGTTAAGAAAATTATTTTTTATTTTTTATTTTCAATATATATTAAATTCCTATGAAATCACACTACCACATACACACAATACAAAAGAAAAATGCAACTTACTTGCACCTGAATTAGTAAATGCCTAAACATATATTTTACACTGTAAGAAAATAATCCTGAAATTCATAGTAACTATGTATTACAATATGTATTACAATAGTTCAAACAATCGCCCAATAAATAGTTTATTATATATTACTATTTATAAAGCATCACAAAATTAAATCCTTCACATATCCTTAAAATGAAACCATGTAAATGGTGTAAAACTGAAGCTGCTTATGATATCTGAAGTGAATCACTGGTAACAGTTTAATTTACCCTAATACATTCGCTGGGTAACGATTTTTAACCCAATTTCTGTTGACATCGATTTTTCAGCTTTTTTCAGTCAAAAAAGCCTGCTGATTTCAAGACTGCAATTAGTTTTCTTCGACCAAACCTTTTTTTTTTCTCTACAGCTTAATGTGACCACTCTACACTGAACGGGCGTGAGCCATAGGAAGCTTTAGTTTTCTACTAATGGCTGAAGTAAACATTCTCCGATTGGGGAGGGTTGAATGACTTCATAAGACCCAGCGAGAGTTTCATACTTATCTGTACTATTCAGTTGTGTGAGATATATTGGAGATGACTACATTCGAAAGAGATCAACATGAACTGATTGATTTGGTACAATGGAAAATAGCTTCAGAACTCTTAGCATCATGACTGCACGAGAAAAATTTACTTGAAAAGTAAACTAAGGTTATCCTACTTCTAATCAAGAGAAAGTTAATTTCTGCAATATTTTCGAAGTGACGGTGGATTTGTTTATTGCCGTAACGTACATGGTTTAATTGAGCAGTAGGGAATTCCATCCTATAGCGCAATCGAAAGGCGACTGTTCATCGATAGCTCAAAGCGGAAGTGCGTGCTCCTTCACAAAGTAAATTTATTTGCAGCAGTCCCAATAGGCCATTCAGTTTATTTGCGGGAAGAATATGAGCACATAAAGAAAGCCATTGATTTATTGCTATATCACATGCACGAATGTATCATCTGTGTTGACCTTAAAATGGTCTGCTTCATTCTTGGCCAGCAACATGGATATAGCAAGCATTCCTGATTTTCGTCTATGCGGGACAGTAGAGCTCGTGAGAAGCATAGATTGCAGTCGAAGTTGCCTCCAATACCTGACCTCAAATCTAGTGATCCAAACATTTTACATCAGTTCCTTGTAGACAGAAAGATCATCATATTTCCACCTCTGCTTATAATACTGGGTTTAATGAAGCAGTTAGTTAAAGCTTTGTTAACTGAAGAAGACTGTTTCAAGCATCTCATTTCGAAATTTCTTTTCAAAAGATAAAGGCAGGTGTGTTTGACGGTCCACAGATTTGACAGCTCATTAGAGATGAACGTTTCATCGGAACAATGACAGAACTCGAAAAGAATGGCTGGTTGACATTCAAAAACCATGTCAAAGATTTTCTTGGAAATACGCGACTAGAAAATTACACCGAAACAGTCCAGGATCCTTTAGAGAGCTACAAATACCTTGTTTGCAACGTGAGCATCAAACTTCGTTTTCTGCATAGCCATCTTGATGACTTCTCGGAAAATCTTGGTGCAGTCAGTGATGAGCAGGGTGAGTGATTTCACCAAGTATTGAAGCTCATGGAAGAACGGTATCAAGGTATATTTGATGAACATACGATGGCTGACTATTGTTAGAGCATCAAGCGAGATTGTCCACAAATTGAACGCATCAGCAAAAGCTACAAGGGAAAATCTGTATCTTAATATGTACTTTCTCTTTTTGTAAAAGGATTTTACTTCTTGTATGTACACAATGTAGCTTATAGTAATTATATACAGTGGTTGTATGAATAATATATTTGGAAATTGTTTCTTTATTTTCCTTTGTATCCACATTATGTATGATATTTAGGGTATCGTGTAGCTTAATAAGTTGACCTCATAGAAAAAAACTGTGGTCATTTTTGGATTTGGATGCCAATAATTAGCCAAAAACAAGTGCCAGGTCTAAGGTAACAAAATGTGTGTTCCCCAGTGTTATTCGTGAAGTCTTTCTTTTAAGACTGTGTCTCAAACAGGTTTTTAAAGGATATCGATTGTGTAGATTGAGGAATTATTTTCTACATTAGAAAATAAATTTCTGTTGAAATTAAAGAATTTAATATGAACTTTTTGGCAGTTGTAGAAGAAATAATTAATAATACTTTTAACAACATTGATTTGTAAGTTAAACCTTTACTGCAGGAATTTCTATATTTTTATGAATTTTTTATTTTTTTTTTAAATTATATATCGGTCTAGTAATGGAAAAAACAGTAAAAAAAAATAAATTTCAAAATTTCAGCTAAAATTTGATATTTAATGGTGTGTGCCGTATGTACACATTTTGTGTTTTAAAATATTATAGTTCTATATTTGTTCTAAAGGAGCTTAATTTCATTAATTTTATCTGCTTAGCACACTGAAAGTTTTATTATATTAATAGTTTTAAGTACTCACTAAAAAAAAGAGAGAAAATCTTACCTTAATAGCTTGATCGATTTTTTTGTTTTTGTTTTTGTTTCCGAAGAACAAACTCTATTTTTTTGTCTAATGAAGCCATCGGACATGGACAAAATAAGTGTTATTCCATTCTTTGTGTTTTTCTTGATCAGTTACAGAGATCATATTAGCCAAACTCATGCCACATAATGAAAATTATAATGTTCTTATGTATGCGCCAGATATGGCACGTGGTGCAGTGAAGGGTTGGAATTCCATATATTTAGAAGAACGAATTTTGATCAGGGTATTACAAAGCATACTCCAAATAGTAAGAATCGATTATATGAACAAATACTTTTCTTTTAAATAATCTAATTGAAATACATCACTTAAAGACAAGAATATATATATAGTTTTTTTGAATTGTTAATATTGTATGATACACTTGTGCAATTTTCAAGTCATAATAACCATAAAGATATTTTAAAAATCATATAACAATATAGAATATATTTTAAATTTTCTTTCCCGTTCTATAGGTGTGCAATAATATGTAATAATTAATTATATTATGTAGACATTTAAAAAACATATCTGTTGAAATGAATACTGTAAATTATTGTAAATGTAATTAAAGTTTGATGCTGAAGCGAATCTCATGGAAATACAAAATCGCATTTTTGAAATGACACAGCATTTAATAAATTTTGAAAAACATATATTGTTTATTCCATACATACATTTATAAAACAGTAATTAGTTATACAAAAACCGCATGTTGTTTGTCCTTTTGTAGTTAATATTTATATATTTTTTAAGTAGTATATCCTTGTTTACTCACTACGATCATTTAATATTTATTTTGGACTTTTTATTAAATTTCAAACTATCAACTACTTTTGCGATATCAGTAATGATATGTTTTTATTTTGAGGTCTATAACATTTTTAATATTCAAAAGCGAAAAAAAAAACTCAAAACGGAGTATTTTGTATAACAATTCATCTAAAAGTGCTATTACACGGGAAATTTTGAAACGATAAATATTCACTGCGACCCATTAATTTTCACAGTTTTTGATTGGCTGTTCTGGGCAAAATTTCACATCAATTATGGAAGTGTACATCACAGGTGACAAAATCGCTCCGACAGTAAAAAAGTTGCTTGCTTTTCGAGCATTTTTTTTTAAAAGTCATAGGTTAACACTCTGTCACCCGTAATTAGAGGCAACTATGAAGTCTCGTGTAATAGCACTTTAAGTTGTTGTCATTGCTTTTGGATTTTAACAATAGACGTTTAGCATTTTCCTATTAAGTACATAAGTTTAAATATAGGTAACTCAGTCAAGCTCAGTCAGAAAACTAGATTTTGATCCTTTCCTTACATTATTTCGAAATCATTGAGCAATGAATGTGTCATTTCTGTATCTGTTTATTTTCTCATGCTTCTAAAGTTATACTATTTAACATTTAAAAATACCAAATATCAAATTATTTTATTAAATACATAACTGAAGAATTAACATAAGAATCAACATAAAATATAAATATTTTCAAAACATTTATCGTTCATAAATTTATTTTCTAACTACATAATACCTCTAAAATATGGGTTTTTTTTTTAAACAGCTGATAGCTATTCACTAAAATTTGGGAAAAACTTCGTTTTGGAACTACAAATGATGATCCGATGAGTCCCTCCCAAAATAAAGTTGTTTGTATCATTTTGGGAGGGGAGGGGGGTAAAAGGGAGGAGTGCCACATTTTAAAACCAAGGAGTAGTGAAATTTAAAACGTTTTAAGTAGAACATGTGGGGTATAATTTCTTATGCATTTTTCAATTCTTAATAGAATGACACCTTCCATAAGTCGATACGATCATTTGGTAGAATATTACGGCAGGTATTATGAATCCAATGTCGAAAAATATACGTTAAGCATGTGGAATTAGGTTTGTTGTACAGTAAGAACTGATGGCCATTTACGAAAATTTAGAAATATTATTGTTTTGGAACTAGAAATGAAGATCCGGTGAGTCCCCAACAAATAAAGTTGTTTTATTGATTTTTGGAGTGCAAATGACGGAGGGGGACATTTTAACACTAGAACGCCGGACGGTGTCATTTCGAAGCCAAAGCATGTAAATTCTTTTATAAAATCTTTAAATTTTGATGGATTATTTTTATCTCTCTTGACTTTTATTAAATATTCAGGAAGAAGTCACATATAAAGTTTTGTGGAATTAGCTTTATTCAAACTTAGTTTACGGAGAGATTTACTTATAACGCCGGTCTGGTATCAATTGGACACGGCAATAATTTCAATTCCCCTATTAATTTTTAATTTCGCTTTCCCATGCGATCGTTCCATTGTGTAAAGCAGAGGGGTCTTAGAATGGCTTTTGGCACATGGTCATCATCACGTGATCTGTTTCATCTGCATCAACACCTGCCACTGCGATTTCATTTCTCACAAAGATACTGCATGCGCGGTTGCTTATGAATTATGACTAGTAGAATTTTTTTTTAGGTTTTCTTTTGTTCTTGTTACTTTATATGAATAAAACTTAAAATGTCTCGTAAGAGAGGGCTTACTGCGGAAGAAATAACCGCGCTTCTAAGAGAATTGCCAGATAATGAATCAGAAGCCGGAGAATTATCCGACATGCATGATGAATCTGATAATGAAAATTTTATTCCTGTTGTATCATCTGGATCGGAAAACAATGAGGATATTGAAATTGATGATTCTGAAAATCAGAATGAATTTGTGGCTCGCGATGGCTCACGATGTAAAGAATGTGGTTCAGGAACCAAAACTGGTAGATTAACAAACCAAAATATTTTGCGAGAAAATAGTGATCCAACTAGTTATGCAAAAAGAAATGTAGATGATCATAGCGTTTTGAGTGCTTGGTTACTTTTTATATACAGAACGGTTTTAGAACATGTAATACAATGCACAAACACAGAAGCTCGTCGCGTATTAGAAAACGATGTTTGATCTCTTTCGAAACGGGAACTTTTTGCTTACATTTCGATTTTGTATGCACGAGGAAATTCAGGAGCTAGTAATCTGGAATTTCATTCATTATGGTCTACTGCATGGGGTATAAATGTTTGTAAAGAAATCATGTATAGAGACAAATTTTGTGAAATATCAAAATTTTTGAGATTTGATATCAAATCAACGCGTCGTAATCGAACAAAACAGGATAAATTCGCAATGATTTCGGAAGCATGGAATCGTTTTATTGAAAACTGCATAAGCTGTTACAAGCAAAACCAGAATATAACAACTGATGAACAGTTATTTCCTAGTAAGACTCTCTGACCATTTACTTAGTTTATAGCATCAAAACCTGATAAATATGGACAAAAATTTTGGATAGCTGAATATTTAGAAAGTAAGTATATTTTGAACGCATTTCCCTATCTATGAAAAAATGAAGAATGAGATCAAAGCCAGAGACTTTCTGAGTATGTGGTTTTAAAACTAATAGATCCCTTTAAAAATATGTGAAGAAATGTCTCAGTTGACAATTTTTTTACTTCTCTTGAGTTGGCTAAGAAATTAAAGGAAAGACGGACGAGTTTAGTTGGCACGGTGAAGGCCAGATGAGAAATTCCCGATTGTATAAAATCCGGAAAAGAAACGTTATATTCAACGAAAATACTGAAGAATCAAAAAACGTGTTCAACACTTACAGTTTACCAATGTAAAAAGAAAAGAAATATGATAATCCTAAGTTCTATGCATTCAAACATTGCAATAGCTAATAATTCAAAGAAAACGCCTGAAACCATCAGTTTTTATAATGAAACGAAACGTGACGTAGATATTGTTGACCAAATGACAAGGCAATATTTAGTCAATGAAGGTTCAATAAGATCTCCAATTCACACATTTTACAATATTTTTGAGTTTGCTGTCATAAACCCTTGGATTATTTTCAAACATGTGACAGAAAAAAAATATTATCAAGGCGTACATTTATCCAAATATTAGCTGAAAAATTGCGAGCAGAATATATTGAAAAATCCACTAAAAAAATGCAGGAGCGATGAAGATGAACTGCGGACTGAAAATCCTTCTAAACGTAAGAAATATGAGGTTAAAAAATGTCATGGAAATGTGACAAATAAATATGTTCTTCTTGTAAAAGAATGACATGTGACAAATGCACAAAATATGCCAGCTATAAATGTATTGATTCGTAAATAATGTACATGGTTGAAATTCCCAATCTCTCCTGTTTATATGGGAAAATATCTGCCATTTTTAGCTCTGAGGACGGTATGCAAAAAATTTAAAGTTATTGGTGGTTTTTTTTTTTTTGTGTTTATATTTTTACATTTGTATTATATTGCACCAAGCTCCATCTTAATAATTAATGTGAGTAGTTATTTCTTTTGCTTACATCTTCATCATGCAAAAATATTCTTATTTTACAGATATAATATTATTTCTGTTTACCATATATATTTTCATATCATCTTCTGAAATTATTATTTTTTTACAGATGTAATATTATTTGTGTGTACCATAAATATTTTCATATCATCTTGCAAAATTATTCTTATTTTACAGATATATCATTTATGTGTACCATATATGTTTTCGTAAAATCTTGCAAAATTATTACTATTTTACAGATAATAATAATATTTGTGCTTACGATATATATTTGTAAAAATAATATTAAAATGAACATTTTCTTCGAATTTTTCGCTTAATATCAACCAAAGTCAAGTTGGTTGCAAGATTTCTGGCGTTCTCGTGTTAACTCGGATGTGGAGAATTCAAAAAAAAAAAAGGTCAGGAGGGGTAGTATTTGGTATGTATTGTTTAATTTTAAAGCGAATGACACCATGCGCAAGTCAATATGACCATACATTACAAATTTAGGGTAGGTTATAAATACTATTAAAAGAGGTCTATTTCATGAAGTCTTCGCATTTAACGTTTTTTGTTCCCCTAGTGAAAATGCCAGTATACTATTGTCAAATACAAATATAAGTCATAGGGAAGAGAACGAATATTTTTTCCAGCTGGATTAAATCATTTTCAAGGCTGGAGTAGCACAGTTGAAGTTTATTGCAACAGAGCGATAAATATCCAAATGATATAAACTTCAACTGTGCTACTCCCCCTTGAATATGATTTAATCCAGTTGGAAAAAATATTCGTTATCTTCATTATGACCTAATTAAATAGTACCCAGGAGTTTCCGTGTTAAAATGCACTTTCATCATGTAATTGCTATAGCTATAGCTCGGGTGAATGAAACTTGCGCTGCAGTTCGCAGCCATGTCCAAGAAATAACAGTGAATTATGTTGGCCAGGTATCGTCCAGTTAGCATAAAACGTAAAGCATTGGCACAGCAAGCCAAGTTCGATTCCTTCTGTAAATTTTGTAAAAGGAATAGGCAGACATTTGTAAATTTAAGGCGTTCGAAACCTTTTAAAATGTAAAATAAATCCATTTTAATTTAATAAGATCTATTAAAATTTGATTCTTTAGGAATATTTTAAAAGAAAGTACATCAGAAATAACACTTTAGTAGGAAAGTCCTAAAACTGTTAGGGAATTTTTTATATAATAAATGAATGTGGTTATATTTTATGCCAACATCCTCAAACCAATGATTTTCGCAATTGAAACATGGTTTCTATGTAATGGCTGTATATAACAACGTGATATTTTTCTGAATGTATAAGCGTTATAAATACACAAAATGATATACCATTAAGATTAGTAAGTAAGAAATTAAAGAAATATTAATATTTGTATTAGAATTTTAAGTTTTTGGTTTTTTTTAATTTTGATTTTTCTCACCAACTAAGCGTGATATATATTTTTTGATTGTAGGTAGTTTTAAACACATGTAATATCTCTACTAGATAAAATAAATTTTGCAATTAATGAGATGAATTTTGCGTCTAGGTCATGCAGTGTGTATTCATTTATTACAAAAGAAAAGTATTCCGATTTAAAAAGATTCAAATTAAATTAAAAATAGATTTTTTTTCTAGAAAAATTAACTATTAAAAATGCTTTTTTCAATGTGCAGTTAACATTCCATATTCAAAACCTTACTAGATGTGAAATTATTCCAGTCTATATTAATGTGACTTTTGCATGTAATTTGTGAGCATACAGGGTTCATCACACCTAAATGTAGGAAAAGCGATATCACTGAACGGACTTAAAAATGAATGTCGATGATATCAAGAAAACATGTGCAAAAAAACATATGTTAAAAAATATATTTATTTTCTTCATTCATATAATCTGATTTTGTTAATTTTGTTTTTAAATGATAAATAGCATCTACAAAAATAAAATAATTCGTGAATGTAGTTTATTGGCTGAAACACATTCTTATGCATTGTTCTTTAAAATTTTCAAAATTTTTATCATTACATAATTTTTAAATATTTCACAACTGTAAAATGATAACAAAGTACAAAAGAAAAAGAGAAATATTAGGAAAAACCTCCTGAAATCTGTGCTGTAAATAATAAAATTTGTCTTAAATACAATTTTATTATACCATAAAATATTTTAAAGGCTTTCACGTAAAACTTGTGTTAGTGCCGATCTCCTGTTTCGTATTTACATTCATTTAAATGTTATTTTATAAAAATTGAAATATGCTACTTTCCCTCTTTTAATACATTTTCTCTTTCAATTCAAAAGTAAATAATATTAAATTTGTTTTACATTTGAACAATTCAGTGGTTTTGGATATTTAAAAAAAAAAAAAAAATCTTTGTATGAGCATTTTCTTTCTTTTAACGATATTTATGTATTCACAAAGTTACTTACATGGATGAAAAAAAAAAATATTTTTAGATTTTAAAATCGAAAACTGAATTATTCAAACACAAATGCTATTTTCGAACATAATTTCTTCTATTAAATTACACATAAAACATTTAATAAAAACTGACAGATTTTATAAATATAATTTCTGAATTGCAGAACAGGTAACATATTTTGTTTTACACATTTGAACCTTTTGGTAAATATCAGAGACTTTTATGCACACTCTAATATAATTTTTATTTTATATATTTTGAAAGTATTATTTTTACACATCCTGAAACCATATTAACAAGAAACTTTTTCTGCACACAGTAATGAAAAAAATATAACGAAATGAGACCAGCGGTTGATGAGTTACATCGAAAATTAAATTAGTTTATCATTTTAATTTACTAGTTTTTAAAACTTTTCTTATCTAAAAAAAAATATTTCATAGAAATACAGATTTCAGAAAAATAAAATGCATAAAAAAGCGTAAAAATAAAGATAATAAACATTTGGCGCCGGGATTACCTTAAAAATGTAATATATAGAATGATAATTAATTCATTTGATTATGTTTTCGTATTTTGCGCACTAGTAAAAAAAAAAAAAATGTGTCTAATATTCAAAGGTAGGAAGATAGAATATTTGAGTGATACCGAAAAGGTTAAAAAACGACACTAAAACTGCCATTAAACCTTAATCACCTCTCAATAAACCTTAGTCAATCAATTTAAATATTCTTGATTAAACACTTTCTTTGCCAATCTCTCACAATTCCTGATGTGTTGTCAACACCGAATAGCCAATCACGCACCAGCACGTGATGCGGAGCGATGCATCATAAGCCAGTCACGCGATCGCAAAGGAACATCTAGTTCACAATCCCTCTGTTCCCAATCCCTGTGGTCCCCACGATGCCTTGTAGTTAATGTAACTCGTATCATTAGTCTTTGAGATTATAGATCTATAGTGTGGAGCTGATTTGAGACAGTTTGAGTCTAAACTGTGATTCCAGTAGCAGAGCGAATGTGTGGTTGAAGAAGAGTGGCATTCATGATTTGGTGTCTCTGAGCCGTTAGCGTAACAACCTATAATTTACTTGCCAGACACAAATCCGGTTGAAAATTTAATGCCAGACGGCTTTAAATCTGACAACGAAAGTGCCGGTATGAAAAGTCGTTTATAGGCTACACAAATTATCTTCACATCATTTCACCAAGCTTAAAAATTGCAACATGTTACTCTTTGGCCATCTGAGAACCTATAATCATTTGCCAAACACGAATTCGGTTCCAAAGTTAATGCCATACGGCTTTAAATCTGGCAACGAAAGTGCCTGTTTTAAGTGTGGTTATAGGTTAAAAAAATAAGTCCTCTTCAAGTCATTTTAGCAAGATTAAATATTGCAACATATTACTCTTTGGTAATCAGACAACCTAAAATTAATTCGACAGACACAAATGCGGTTGGAATGTTACTGCAGAGCGGCTTTAAATCTGGTAACGAAAGTACCGCTTTTAAGAGTCGTCTATAGATTAAAAAAATCAACTTCACGTAATTTTAGCAAGCTTAAAAATTACAACATATTACTTTTTGGCTATGAGAAAATCTATATATATTTTGCCAGACACAAATTCGGTTTCCAAGTTAATGCAAGACGGCTGTATATCTGGCAACAAAAGTGCCTGTTTGAAGAGTCGTTTATAGGTTTTTAAAAGTCCTAAGTTAAAAAAAGTCTTCACGTCATTTTACCAAGCTTAAAAAATGCAAAATATTACTGTTTGGATATCACAAAACCTATAAATAATTAGCCGGGCACAAATTCGTTTGCAAAGTTAATGCCAGACGTGTTTAAATCGGGCAACGAAAGTGCCTGTTTGAAGAGTGATTTTTAGTTTAAAAAATAAGCCATCTTCACGTCATTTTAGCCAGATTTAAAGTTGTCTTTCACTAACTTTACAACCAAAAGTTTTGTCTGGTAATTTATATATACAGGTTTTCAGTTAGCAAAAGATCCACATGTTGCAGTTTTAAAGCTTGATAAAATGACTTGAAATAGACTTATTTTTTTTAACCTATAAACCACTCTTCAAACAGGTACTTTTGTTGCCAGATTTAAAGCTGTCTGTCATTAACGTTGTAACCGAATTTGTGCCTCGTAAGTTATATATAGGTTGTTGTTCGCAAAATAGTAACAAGTGTCAATTTTTTAGCTTACTAAAATAAAGTGAAAATGGCTTTTTTTTTTTTTTTTTTTTTTTTTTTTTTTTTTTTTTTTAACCTATAAACCACTTAAAAAAAAAAAAAAAAAAAACACTTTCGTTGCCAGATTTAAATCCTTCTGGCATTAACTTTAAAACCGAATCCGTGCCTCGCAAATTAATTATAGGATATCTGACAGCCAATGCGTAATATTTTGAAATTTTTAAGTTTGCTAAAATGACGTGAAGATGACTTTTTTAGCCTATAAACCAGTCTTTAAACAGATACATTCGCTGCCCATTTAACGCCGTCTGGCATTAACATTACAACCGAATCTGTGTCTGGCAAGTTAATTATGTTTTCTGATGGCCAAAGAATAATATGTTTCAATATTTAAGCTTGCTGAAATGACGTGAATATGAAATGTTTTTTCTTATAAATCGGTATCTGGCAGGGTCTTAACAACGTTGGCACGCCTGGCAATTATGTATTAATATCAAGAATAGTTAGTAGAAACAGATTTTATAAGTAAAAGTCATGTAAATGACGTAATTTTGAATATTTTCACCTGCACAGATCATTTCTCTTGTTGGTAGACGCAACGTCTCCCGACAGTCAGACAGTCCGCATACGTACTACACCATAAAACGGAAGAGCATATAGAAAATTCAGCCTTGCTAAAACGATGCAATTTTTTAAGTTTATTCACCTGTATACACCCCTCCCCCGCAGGTAAATGCAACGTCTCCGGACAGCCAGACCGTCCGCATACATACTACACCATAAAACGGCTGATCATATAGGAAAATTAACCTTGCTAAAATGACGCAATTTTGAAGTTTTTTCATCTACATAACCCTTCTGCCACAGGTAAACGAATTGTATCCCGCTAGGCAGACTGTCCACATATGTATTTCATCATAAAACGGATGTTCATATAGAAAAATTAGCCTTGCTAAAATCACGTGTTTTTTGACGTTGTTCTTAGAGTATTGAGTCTGCAGAAGAATTCTTGAAATTCGAGAATTTTTTTTTTTTTTTTTTTTTTTTTTTTTTTTTTTTTTACATTTGTACAACGATTTGTGTTTTATTCTAATTTTATCCACGTTTTTCACTTTTTTGTCCTCCTCCAACGATTTTTATTTATTTATTTTTTTTTTTTGCGATATTTATTACAAGTTTCAATTTGATTTAGAGCTCTCACGCGTACCGTGTCGAGTTTTGCAATGCGATAAATATTTTAGGTTACAATATTTTAGCCCATTATACTCAAATTTTGTGCGATTTTTGCGTCTTATGGGTGGTTCCATGGCAGTTTTTCCACATAGTTTCATAGTGAAAGGAATGCGGTATCAATCTTTTAGTTCAATAAATAAAAAATAAATGTTCATTTTCAGTAAATTTTATATGGACTTTGTACTCCTCTATTCAAATATTTCGCGTTTATTACTTGTTTATTTTTTTTAGCATTTTCTTTTCTTTGGTGGACATTTTTTCACATTAATAAAATGAATGAAATTTCAGTCTTTTAAATAATATATATATGAATTTGTCCTCAATAAAGCTTGCACAGAAATAGTACAGCGATTTTTTAATTTTATGCGAATGAATTATTTGAGTTCTTTCGTGTTTTGCAGCAACTTTTTGACACGTGACTTCGGTTTGAACCATTTCGTCTGACATTGTATATTATGTCCTCCACGATTTTTGAACTTTTTTTAAATTTTAATGCACTTTTCAATCACTTTTTAGCTCTTTATTTCCCTTTTCGGATCTATTTTTCTGACACTTTCCGGTTAGAATGTTTTAATCCACTGTCTTAAATATTATCGTGTTGTGCTTTTAACTTTAAGTGTTTTTTAATGCAAGTTTAAGGTTTATTTGGGATTTTCGGCAATTTTTCCACATTAACTAAAGTAATCATTCGTAAAGTAATCGTTCGTTTAATTCGTAAAGTAATCAGTTTACAGTCTTTTGTTCCAGTATGCTAAGTGTTAAAAATAACAATAATAAATATTTGAAACTTGTACAGTGATATTTATTTTTTCTCGAATTTGTATCCGATTATTTGACAAGTACTTTTTTCCTTCTCACAGCGACTTTTGGACATTCGTAAACGGATTTCGGTTTCAAGTTTTTAGTTTAATATAAGAAATTTTATTCTTTAATATAAACTATACTAAAATATTGAATTCTTCGATATTTGAATGCTTAGCAATTTTTTATATGTCATGCGTTTAATAGAATTTTTTTTCACATTAGTACAAAGAATCCGATTTGATTCTTATAGCCAAATATATTAAAATTGTCTATCAATAATTTTTATTGGGTATCCGTTAAAGTTTTTTTCAATGCGACTGACGCGTTTACTTTCTGCGACTTTTTCACATTGGTAAAACGAAATCTTAATTTAACATTTTAGTTATCATAGAAAATGTTATTTCTCTTTTCGCTAAAATTTATTTGTATTACGTACAGTGATTTACAGTTTTTTCAAGTTTTGTGTGATTTTTGGAAATCTATAGAAATGAAGTGTTTTTAATCTTTTAGTCCACTGTAGTTTATTTTTTCATCCTTTCAATAACGTTTACTCATGTTTCGTAAATCATTTAAAAATTTTCATGACTATTTTATGATTTGTACTGTTTTTTTTTTTTTATATACCGCGGCGACTTTTCGGAATTTTGAAAAGTCACGGGAGCGATTAATCGGAAGGAATCCACTTTTAATCATTTAGCTCATTATAATCAATTTTGAATTTTTATCGATGCCTCATGCGAGTTTTATGGTTATATTCCCGTTTGGCGTAGATTTCCACACATTAATAAAATGTATCTGTTTTCAATATTTCAGTCCAATATAGCAAATATTGACCTTCATTTAATAAATTTTATTCCGAATTCTTTCTAATTTTTTAATTTTTCTCTATTTTTTCTTAATTTTTGAACTAGAAATTCTTTTAATATAGTCATTCATTCAAATGAATAATAAGTAATAATCATTCGAGAATAAGTTTTCAAAATAAGATTTTAATGTAAAATTTTCAGTAGGTTTTTTTAAAGAATAGCTACTCAAATTACTAATCCACTATTATGGATACATCATAAATATTTTGAAACATATTTTGCTATATTTATTTTAGAAGTCTAGCCTATTTCTTATTCACTATCCATCATTATCGACAACAGTGGTATTTGTGGTCCTTGGGTTTTAGCAAGTGAAAGAATAACGTCAACTAACATTAATCTTCTAGTATATTAATCATAAATTTGTTATCAATTTTACACATTATATGTTGCAACCCCCTAAATATTTCTCCTGCGATTAATGTCTAAGATGATAGATAATGATATCTGGAAAGGTTACATTAATCTTACACCTAATAACTGAAATTGATGCATTAGATAGTTCTTGACTGAAACCATTTATTTAAAGTAATTCCCAAAATTAGATCACGAGTTTATAAAATACAAAAGGAAAATTATTTTTCCTTAATGAATCTTTCAGTACTGTATAAAACACTTCTAATCCTTTATCTACTCACGATACTTATAAGTACCATTAAAAAACTTGTTATAAAGTTCATTTAAAGCATCGATTAGTAATAATACAGTTTAGAGTGAGTTATAGATGCATTAATTTATATTGTTCCAAAAGCATTATAGGTTATACAAAACAAAAACAGTTTTAAAAGTATGATTTCTTTTGCCTTTGCATATTTTCAGCTTTCTTGGCGTGGGGGAGGGGGGGGGGATTTTTCAATTCGGAAATATTTCTATATTTATATATGTAAGAACATTGTATTTGTACATTTCCTAATTCTACAAAATACCAAGAAAAATATTTAAAACAAAATATTTGAGTGGGGTTAAAAATATTGCACAAAATTCCCTGTAAATTCAAATTTAATTATTTCTTCGAAGTCCTTCAATCCTACTAAAATCCTTCTAAAATTTATTAAATGATTATATAAATCTTTTAACTCCTTAACGCCCGAATTAAATTACGGTTGAATAATTCAAATTGCTTATTGGCACCACTTTTATGAAAAAGAAATATCCACCTTATTTAATGACAGTAAAAATGATAGTAAAGTATAGCTAATTTCACTATTTTATAAAACTGGTGGGAATCAAACAATTTGAGTAAATTCAGTATGTGCCATATATGTCACAGTAGGCAGGAAGGGGTTAATGTAGTTTAAACAATTCACGAAAAATACTTTAGAAGGTAAAATTTTCATACATTCATAATTCAGTACATAAATGGTTAAATAGCATATTTGCAATTACCTTCGAAAAGTTGAAATAAACATGACTTACCTCGAATAAAAATATTATGTTAGTTTCTACTAAACTTTCTGAGATGTTTCCCATCAACGATTAAATTTTGGGCTGCACAGTTTTCATTATACCAGATTTTTAAATTTATTTTAAGAATACCGTAAAATATCTTAGGAAATGAAATAAAATATTTCAATATTTATTGAAAGAAAATTTTACAGAATTTTACAGAATAAATCTAGATCTTTAAGAAAAAAATGTCTTAATAACGAATAAACAAGGATAACTTTTTTAAAAGTTATTCAACAATGAGTTTATATAAAGTGAGAAAATTGTAATATAGAGAAACTGAAATATTATCTTAATACACTTTTCATTTTATCCAGATCTATGTATGTTTCATAAAAAAAATAATAACATGTGAAATTTCCGACAGCTTTTTATTTCTTTATTTATATACATAACATATTTCTAGAATACTATAATGGTTTGATTTGATAAGATCCGATTTCTTTAGTTACCTTGCATTAAATCTGCAGCGATCCCGGATTGACCGGATACTCTTTGAGAGAGGATTGCGACCTGGAGCCAGGCGGAGTTCGTAGTACATGAATGCGAGGTGGGGGATGCGTGCGAATCACAGCCTCGACGAGTGACTCACTTGTGAGTACAGCAGCCGCGGATAACAGACATTGTGTTGAGGTGTCGAGTGTCCCTCATACTCGGGATTAAGGTGTCGTTGCCACCTTCAACATCCTGGTTTTCAGGTCAAGGTGGACAGTGACGTCCATAAGTAAATCCCAGTGTCTACCTCTGGGTAGGATGGTGACTCTGGGTAACGACAGGCCAATGTGATAGCACCGCATCCAACAATTTGACTGAGACGGATTCAGAGACAAGAGCGGGCTCTGAAGTACAAGACTCGGGCACTGTTTAGTGTTTACCGGGTCCGAGGAAACGCTTTGCACTGACTCAAGTTTCTTCCTTCAGGCGAGGTTTTAAGACAATGCCTTTCGGGGTCCGTTCGTCAAGTGGCTCATCCCCCGAGTACTCTGTAGCTGGAACAGTATTGTGCCGTCCCCTAGGTAGGTGTTGAAAGGAAGTCTCCCGCTTGACTAGATGGTGGTCGCGGTTGGTGGCCACGGTAGAAATTATGCTTAGCATCGTGCCTTTTCCCCTGGAAGGGGGTCGGAGGCAAGTCCGCCTCCTTGATCTCGCACGGAACCGGTCCGGAGGCTCACTGACTAATTCGGTGACTCTCGAATCAAAGATGACGTATCAGTCCGATCTCGGCCTGCGTATCTGTCAGTAAACGGGGCTTTTTGCGCCCGGTGCTGAAAACTATGCAGTGTCTCAAATTATCTTTCACGCGGCTCAACCCCGATCCGGTATTCTCTAAGGTTCTTGTGCGGGAACTTTCCGCAACACCCATAGATGGCTAGCTGCATCTTATTTGTCTGGTAACTATCATTATTGCACGATTTAAGGCCACTCGTGCCCCAAGTAACAAGGGCAATCGTTAGGTAAGGTAGAGTGGGCCGGTGCCTTGTGGGTCACGCGAAGTTCCCTCGTTATTAGATGGTCGATGTAGAGTTTTCGCCATCAAAAAAACAGTTTTCCATGACTCCCCCGGCGTCGCTAATGACATCCATTAAGGCCCTCGAAATCTGGCGGGCCGCGTGTAGTGCCTTCAGAGACTGCGCGGCATCGGAAGAAGGACTTGATATTTCCTTCCAAGCGCGGCGGTGGGTTTGCCTATGGATAAGAGTTTCCATGACTCCTCGGGGTACGCTTGTGGCACCTTGTGGCCCGTGGCCTTTTTGACCCTGCACGGCCCTCCCCTGAGTGTAGGGGGGGGGGGGGCTCGCTCTCTCGGAGGGGATACGGGCTTGCTTTCCTCCAAGCAAGGCAGTGCCTTTGCCGTCAGATTGCTTCACGTCTCACTCGGAGTCTCTAGAGTCATGTTTCTTTTTTCCACATTGGTTTCCGACAAAAAAGGCCTCTTTTGTCATAGAGGTTGGTCCTGTAAGGTTTCTGTTAAGCGACTCCCTCTCGGGAATCCTTGGTAAGGGTCGGGAGCTCGACTCCTTTATATGTGCTGAATTCCCGTGGGTCGCTGCGGTGACCTGAGGGGTAACCAAGCGTAGGGATCACTTGGCTCCTTGAACTGAGTGGAGTTCCTGTCGTTTCGACCAGACTCTAGACGCTTGTCCTCAGGCCTAGTGACGTGCAGCGGGCAATGTTCAGTCTTAAATTATTGCAGTTTTATGTTGGCATCACAAGGGGAGACCCGTTCATACGACTCCCACACATTTCTGGGATTCTTCAGAGCACAAATAGTTGGACGAAATCTCGACGCTTCGTGGTGAGAACCCTCATCATATGTATGATTATATTTTCCCTCATCATAAATATGATTATATTTTAAAACCAATATAATTTTAGTTATACTATGTTTATAGATTAATTATTCTAATTAATTAACGAGTTATGCAGTTTTTTCTGAGATTAACTACAGAATTTTATAATTGCATTTTTATCAAGAAAATATCTCATAAACAATCTGATAAACTATCCCAATTTTATTTATAAAATAAATGTTGTTTATTATAGAAATATGAAAAATGTGCATAAAATGCAAAAGCATGGGAATTATCTTAAAGAAAGAACATATAGTATATTAGAACATTTTGCTGTTTAAATTTCTAGTAGCAACTAGTTCTTATATAAAGTTAGCATGGGATACTTTATAAAATGTCGTTTTAAGGTTTCTTACTTAAAAAGTAAAAAGGGAACCATTATAAGATCAGTTCTGTGTCTGCCTGTCTATCACAGCCATTTTACTCGCAAAGAATGGAACGTGGAAAGTTCAAATTGGGGGATGTAATAAGGACTATTGATTCACATATTTACAGATTTTAAAACATTAACAAATGTATTTAGGAAAAATAAGCAGGGACTAATTAAGTTACAAGAAAAAAAATATTTTATTTGTATATCATGAGGGGTATGCAGTGAAAGGTTTCGTAATGCTCCCAATGCTTCGTAATGAACTCAAAAATACATGTCTTTTAAATTTAGGTATTATAGTTTAGGAGATATCGTTGAAATGAAAAAAAATATAAATATGTCCCCGCTCCCATCTATTTCTGATTCTACTGAAACTAAAATTATGAAAAAATTAGAAGTAGTAGACGTAACATTAAACGTTGCAAGGAAAATTATAGCGATAATCATAGGTCCCATAGTTTTTTAGAAACGCGTGTTTTTCTGTTACACACAAATTTCGATTTACGGGCGTTCAGCAAATGTGTTGTCGGGCGCTGGCGATACCTATCGTAACAGAAGTATAAAAGCATTGTTGATATTGATTTTCGAAAACCGTTTTCGGTAATTCGTTGAGATATCAACCCTTAAAGACACGGGCGGTTTGGACATACATAATGACAAGGACGGCTACTCTATTTACTATCGGCTTTTAATGCCTGGATAACAACTTTTTATGATATATTTGTGTAATGCAATTTACAGTAGCAGTATAAAAGCGATAAAAGTCAAATTGTTAAAAACAGACTAATTTAATTACAATTAATCACTTAAATACTTTTGAAGTTTGCTTTGAGTGGATCTCTCTATATTCCTCCCATGTCTTTAAAAGTTAATTAGAAATGTACCTGGGAAAACGCGGCACGGTCCAAGGCGACATTGCAACTCTGAGACCTTCTTTCGAAACGCACTTAGCACAATACCAAGTTTAAACTTTGAATAAGGATTTTGTTTTAGCTACACTGTAAAAAGAAAATATTATTACTACGCTGAACTTAGTTTTATGAAATGCCAAATGAAGTTTAAAAGTGCACTACTTTTATTGTCAGTACCTAAATAAGTTCATCATAAACGGATTAGGATAAGATTAAAAAAGAGTTATACTGAATAGCAATATTTGATATTACTTAGTCTTCATAACTCTTTGAACTTTTATGGTATACACATTCCTACTTTTCTAGTATATAGAGTTGTACTCGACTCTTCGTTGTATAGTTCTTTACAAAGTCTTATTATTCTTTTTGTTACTAATTTAAAAAAAAACAGTTAATAATTCATATATTTATTGTACGGAACACTCTGAGTGTGAGTAATACTCGCATTTGGCCATTTATTTATGTATAAAAAAGATTATGAACAAGTCAAAAAAATAACCTTTGATTAATTACAGCGTCATTTATTCACATTATTTATAAAACTGTATGGACACGGACACAGAATATTTGATCAATTGTTTTTTTAACTTATGATTTAAGAAATCTTTCTTAAGAAATTTTAAAACTAATTTGTACTGTTAAAATTCTATAATTTTTTAAACTATATGTTTATAAATAAAAAAAAATAGAAGTAAGTAGAAAGTTTAAGGTTGGATTTTTTGCCAAAATAGGAAATTATAAATAAATTGTAAATCATTTTGCATTTTTCACATAGATGTTATTACACTCATGTCCAAACTTAAGGTCAGAAATATAAAATCTGTGAAAACTGAGGAACTACTCACTGTGTTGCCACGAAATTTGGCACAGAGGTATATTGAAATAGGGGAAAGAATATAGTAACATAACAGTAATGAAAAGATTTTAATTGTGAATTAAGATGCGGCGTCAATAGGTGTTAAATCATGAATCAGAGATAAAACATTTATCTAACATTATATGAGTAATGTCTGTCTAATATGGAGTGTGACCATCATGCACTGCTATACAAGTCTCACAACGAGCTCTGTTACTGTTTCTGAGGGTGCCATAAAATGTTTGTTGCAACAAACCCCATTCTTCCAAAAAAGCGGCGTTTAACTGCTGACGGGTACTGAGAGGGGCGTTACGTTGGGCAATGGCTCTTCTTAGACCATATAAAACATGTTCAATAGGATTTATGTCGGGCGACCTCGAGGGCCAATTCATACGGCGAATATCCTCTTCTCCAAGAAAATCATCAAAAATGTGAACTCTGTGTGGCTTCGCATTATCGCCTATGATCATAAAGTTTGTGCACCCTGGAACAACCTCACATATGGTTCAAGGACCTCATCCCTATAGCTCTGTGTGTTTACAGTACGCACATAGAAGACTTGCAGTGGTGTACGACTATCCACCGTATACCACCCTAGACAAAGGTTCATTTTCCACCAAATTTGTCGATTTTTTTCTACGTAGTAGGGATGATAGCGAACTCCCCGTTCTCTCCAGATGAAGATTCGATGAGAATCACTCTGCAGGGTGAATCTCAACTAATCACTGAAAAGACCACGCCCCCATTCTTGTTGCGTCCAAGACTGGTGTCTTCGTCTCCATAACTACCGGGCTCTCCTGTTGGATGCAGTGAACGGGATGCACACGACTGGACGCCGGGGGTTAAAGATGAGTTCCTTGAAGCTTATGTGAGGTGTTTGAGGGATACTGTAAACACGGATTTCATGTTTATTGACAATAATGCGAAGCCACACAGAGCTCACAACGTTGATGTTTTCTTGAAGAAGGGGATATTCGCCGTATGAATTTGGCCCTCGAGGTCTGCGGACCTCAAACCTATTGAACATCTTTGGGATAGTCTAGGAAGATCCATTGCACAGAGTAACCTCCCCTCCTCCCAGGAGCAGTCAGCAGTTAAAAGCCGCGCTTTTGGAAGCGTTTTGTCGCCACAAACATTTGACACCCACATAAACAGTATGAGATCTCGTTGTGAGGCTTGTATAGCAATGCACGGTGGTCACACCGTATTAGGCAGACTTTTTCCTAGATAAGTACTTTGTCTCTGATTCATAATTTAACACTTTTTGATATACCCTGTATCTTAATTCACAATTAAAATCTTTTCCATATTGTTATGTTGCTATATGCTTTCTCCCATTGTAATAAACCTCTGTGCCAAGTTTCGTGGCAACACAGTGAATAGTTCTTCAGTTTTCACAGATTATATGTTTGTGACTTATACTTGGACATGAGTGTATTATGAAGTAACGTAATTATTGAACAAAAATATTTTTCAAAAGAATGTTTAAGAATTGTGTAAAGTGTTTAAAATATATTTATTACCTTAATGTTCATAAATATTCTTTAATATCTATGTCTATATGATTATAGTTAAATCCATTCTTTTGAATATTTGATTTATCACACATTTAAATAAAGATTTCTGTTTTGGAGCTGAAAGATTTATTTCATTCAAATGACTGCATATTTCAGAAGAGAAAAAAAGTTTTATATATTTAGGATTTAGGAAATTTTGAAGGAAACTGTTTAATATTTAATCTGGGTTAATTAAAATTTGAGAAATTTCATAGAAATGAAAACAAGTGTTATAATTAGGTATATATTATCGATTACTTTAGCAAATTTATCTTTATCCATATACTTTTAATTGTTTTATATGGTCTGTCTTAAATATAAATATATACACATATTTATCAAGTAATAAAATTACATGTATTATCTAAATTTTCATTTCCCAGTTCATTACAAGGATTTTTGTTAAGTTTTTCTTTTATTAAGATGCCTAAAAAAGTTATAGTAGGAGTAAACGACTAAAAATGATTACAATTTAAAATTATTTTATTTCAAACTCGAACACATTTGTGTTTCAATGATTATAAATGTTTTTAACTTCAATGAGTTTTAATAATGATTATATTAAAATAACATATATGCGTAGTTACGATACCGTTTAGAAATAAAATATAAAGGATAATCATTTGATTTCTAGAAAAATATTTTAATCAGATAAAATGTGTATATGTACAATGACAAAACATTTTTATTTTTGTATACTTTGGATAAACATTGTTCGTAAATTTATGTGTATGTTTGCAACATTTAGTTTTAGTTAAAAAAAAAAAAAAAAAAAAAATTCTCAGTTACGCCTTTTCATGAAATATTGGAAAACAAGCGCGATTCAATAATACATACACAACACTCCACATATATGAAAAAATAAATATTTACTTGTTTTTAAAAAACAAAAAGGACGATATAATATTTTTTTAAACTTCTATAAGAAAATATACCTTATTATCACTTAAATAAAATTCACAGATTAAAAAAAAACAGTAAACATAAACGCTTAAAAATCTTTTAATAAACAAACCAAATAAATTTGTACGTAGTATAAAAGTTACATTTTAAATACTTGTAATGATAAACTATTATGGCATAAAATTTTGGAAATATGAACTTTATAAACAAACATTTTTTGTGCAATAACACTTTCGCTAAATTCACTTTATACGTTTTCTATAAAGTGAATCAGATTTTGAATATTAGGAAAATTTAACTGTATTCATTGTTTTAAACACATACGTTGAATAATATATATATAAAAAAGAAGAAGAAGAAAAAAAAAAGATGGACACAGTTTTAGGAATCCTTTACTAGTAGATTAGACTATCAATATATAAATATTTTTTTAAGACGTAAAATATGACTAAGTTCTTATTAAAGTACGCCTTTCACCCAAAAACGTTTTAAAGTTTACCATTTTTGACAGAAAGATTACCTATGTCAAAATATTTGCAATATTAACTTGCTGAATTTACTAATTATCTGCTTTTAACCGCTTTTCAACCCTTAATAGTAGCGCTTTTATTAATATAACTCTAGAAATATATTGCTGTTTAAAACATTGAATAATTATTAATATTTTAAAGGATTAATATTATTATTATCAACTCATATACGTAATTAAGTTTTTTATTTCTTGTTCCATTTTAATAATAATAATAATAATAATAATAATAATAATAATAAAAGCAACATTACAATTTTACCCACTAGCTCAGCGGTCAAACGGATAAAAATAAAGAATTCGACAGTGTTTTCAGAATTTTATGATAGATTTTGTTGGCTTTTATAGGTATTTAGAAAAGAAAATCACTGGAATGTATATATATTTTCCAAATGCATAGATATGGATCCCAAAATATATTCTGGCAACATTCATATTTAAATGTGTTTACTTTAAAAAATAATAAGGATTAAGTGAATGAATATGACATTTTCATATGAAAGTTACTACTTATTTTATAAATTTTTAAGTATTAATAATTTAATTTATATTTCACGTTTAACATTTCTTTAAGAAAATATTTAAAATGTGTTAATGGGTTCCTTTTTCATATTTTAAACGTAACATTTTTGCTAAGATAAGAAGAAATATAAAAGGAAATGTGAATATCATATAAATGCAAAATACAACGCCGAAAAAAACATTGTGGATACTGAGTAATAGAAAAGATTACTCTTCAAAATCATCTCTTTCTTCTATTCTTAAGACTTCTTCAGATACTTTAAAGAACTTCAATCTATATCGAAGAATCTGCCAAAGAAATGATAAGAAAACGTTTTTAATTTTTTCCGAGACATTGGGAACGTAGATATACGATTTTGCAATGCATTCGAAATAAAAGGTAAAACATTTCCTTACATATTATATTGCATTTGAAAATTCAGTCCTTTTCGGATTAAAAAAAAAAGGATATTCGATATGCATGAAGATTGCACGAAAAAGGATAAAATCTTTCATCTTACTGATTTGAGATTTGAATTTTCTGTCAAAGGTAAATTTTTAGTTTAGTTTGGTTAACATATTTCGACATTTATCATTCCTCAAAATTTAAATATATAGTATAAAAAGAAACTTTCGTATATTTTAAATTATTTTGCAATACGTATACTTGCAGATTTTATTCCATTAAAATATAGCTAGATTTACAAGATATTTAAACATACAAATTGTTTAACTGGAAACAGATTCAATAAAACATTTACTTTTTTTATTTGTTTTTAAAATCGCATAAATAAACATATTAGGTTTGTAAAAAAGTTTTACACATCTCTTTTTTATTAAAATATTTTTCTAATAACGAAGTTCGAGAAAATCCAAGAGTAGTAAATGCAAGACTAGTCTAGAACCTTCAATGACGCAGGGTCTTAAAGCTATTCACTTGTTCCGCGCAGGCAGTATCAGCAACAAAGGACCAAAGGGCACTTCTAGCGATTATTATGAGTTCTTGCAAGGACATACTCCGAGAGGCGCATCAGCTAATAAGTACAGTGCGTCCAAGTCTAACGTAGTTCATTATTCAACGGTATACCGTTTGTATCAGTGTTTTCGTTCTGGTGATATATCTTTTGGAGTCAAACCTAGGTCCAGCAGAAAATCAAGTGTACATGACGAAGAACTGCGATATAGATGTTATAGAGTTATAGATGCAGAGGGAGCCTATATTACTACATAATCTGTTCTTGTTCAAATAAATGTTTTTATTTTTACATGTGTTGTGTGTTGCAATACTTTCTTACCAATCTGATATATGAAACAATGATTGTTATTGTTATTTATTTATTTTTTATTATATATATATATATATATATATATATATATTGCAATTTAAGTATTTAGATAAAGTAAGATAAGTTAGACTATATAATGAAATAAACACATATTTGCGTATTTGGAAATAAAAAAAATAAAAAATAAAAAAAGTTATTTGAATATTAAGGTTATTTCTCATTTTATAGAAATAACTATCGTAATTAACTTATTTTATAGAACTGCAAAATATAAAGGACATCATTGTAGATTATAATTTTACATATTTAAAGTACACTTTTATGTTTTAAATGCGAAACGTTTTACTAATATAAAAAGAAATATAAAACTAAAGATTAAATTCGTGTAAATGGAATGTATATAGGAATAAATATATATTTTTTTAATGCCAAAAATAGTAAAGAATATTTCTTAAAAATGTAATTATCCGAAGAAATTTCGCCTGTTTTCTTCAATATAATTCCTGAATATATAAAAATGTGCTCAAAGTTTTTAAGCTTTCCTTCGAGTGTATGATCTTAGAACGTGATTTGCCGTGGTATTTGAAATACAGTATAAAATCTATTTCTTATACATTTTTTTTCACTAGACATTTCCGCCTCTATTTGAGTACTTTTCATGATACAAGTCTTAGAATTGTAAAGGACATTGAATGTACGGTGAAAACTTTCATTTGACTGTGTGTAATTCAAGATTTCTCCGCCACAGATATTTGTTTAACATTTTGTTTTATTGCAAAAAATAACTTTACATAATTCTTTATTACTGAGAACTACTTTTAAGGGTAGAAAATGTGAATTCTTAATGTTATTAAATATAAGAATAAAATATTTTTCATGAAACTGCATAACACAGTAGAACATCTTTTATCCGAAACTCTTTTAAACAAAACTCTCGGTTAACCGAAATCCATTTTTAAAGATTTTTTTTCTACTATCACATTCTTTGTGTGCAAATCTGATGTGAAAGTTTTTTTTTCTTTAAAATTATCATATTCCTCGTGTGCAAGAGGTCCTTTCTGAACTACGAGTAAATATAAATATTTTCGTACCCCTTTCTTTGAGTTCCTTTCAATTTAACTAGAGTTCCCGTAAGCTTCATAGTGGAACGAAGAAAACGAAGAAATTAGCAATTCTGAAACTTTTGAATGTTTTACAAAAGATTTGACATGGCTGGAGAAACTGAAACACTGTGATACTAGTAATCTAATAATATATATATATATATATATAAACTCCATGTTAGAGCTTCAAAGCAATGGCAATCGCAACTGCTACTAACAAAACAATTTTTTCAAACCATTGTGATATATATATATAAAAGGTACTTAATTTAAAAATTAAAATTCAAGTAATTTATTCTTGTTTCTATTTTGCTATTGCTTTATTTGTTTAAGCAGTTGTTACCATAATAAGAAATAATGAATATATTTCTCCTTTATCTTAAAATTGAAGCATTCTCGACTATTCGAAAATTTCGAATTTCCGAAAGATAGTCGATCCCAATTACTTCGAATAATCGATGTTCTACTGTACTTTGTTGACTACCTTAAAGTTGAAATGTGCCCATGTTCGAGGAAATAAAAATTAAATTCCCATAAATTCATAGTATATCACAGAAACAAATGTTTGTAGATACCGAATAAAATTTAGGGTTTTTAAATCAAGCTGTAAATATTCTATTTACCGTTATTAGGTTGAAGAATATATTAGATATATCACATATTCATATCGAAGAATACGTGATTGAAACAACAAGAGTACGTTATCAATCTTTACTAAAATTTCAAGACGGTAGATCGTGGTTTACCATTGCATTTCTATTAAAATGTAAAATGTATTCCTTATATTTTTCATTGCATTAGAAATGTCCGTCTACTTTAAATAATTTTTCACGATATAAATCATCAAAATGTAACAAAGAAATGGAATGGAAAATGATGAAATATTTCATCTCGATCTATAAAGTAGTTAAAAGTTATGCCATTATTTTCTTGTGTTGCCAAATTGAAAATTGAATAATTCACTGTTACAAAAATTTATATTTAATCATTTCTAGAACTTTTACATTAGATATCGATAATTTTTAATGCTTTTAAAGTTATTATTTTTAAGTCAAAATATTTTTAAAAATATTTTATTTTATTGAGATTGAAAGTTGCTTTAAGGAATTTTAACATTTTTAAAATTACGTAAAATCCTTTTATGTAAAACCTTATAAATCCTCCATTTAAAAAAATATATTTTTAAATCATTCGTCAATAATATTTATATGAATATAAATATTTAGTAAGGTGCATATTTTAATAATTCTTTTTAAAATTTGTCTTAAAATTTCGATATATATATATATTTTATTATGGAAAGCGTATACTTTACGATTAAAAGTAACATAAATATTAATCGAGAAAAATGCTATTTGATGTTATTCAAAAAAGAAGAAATTAAAAATTATATAATTGCTTTAGGTATAATATATATATTGCACAAAATATAAACGGGGTTCAAAATAACTTTATTTTCATATAAAGTATATAGAGAAATGATAAATGTCTGTGACATAAAAAAAATACAAGTAGTATTTAGATTTGAAAAAATATAGAACCCTAAGAAAGTGGTAGATAAAAATATTCAAGCAAAATCATTAAAATGTCTGATCAACAATTACAATGAATATAAAATATTACTTAGCCAAAAATATGATTAATTAATAACTGGTGTAAATTTTTTCATAAAAGTCGTTGTTTTAAAAATAACATGTATAAAGATATTGTTTCATCATCTTGTTATTTTCAGAACTGTCGTTCGAGTAATGACAATTTGCATACATTTATATATAAAAATTTCATTTTTGATTTTGAGCTAATATTCCCAATTATGTAATAAGTATTACCTAACGCGTTACGCTTCCAATGTTTATCACTCGATTAGCGGCACATCTAAAAATTAAAAATATCGAATTATCGAATGTATATTATGAGACTCATTTTCTAAACCTACAAACATTAAAAATGATTTAAAGCAAAAGAAAAGGCTTATTCCACAATGTAAACTATTACATGTAAAATAACTTTTATCATGAAGGACTTAATAAAATTAAAATAAAACAATTTTATGGAGAAAATTTAGTTATTACTTAACTTCTGTTTTTAATAGATTAAAATCAGACAAATTCAAAAAGGTAACTCAGTCATACATTTTTATTTTTTTTCTCAATTTTGATTTCGTTTTTGCAAAACTTTAGATTCTACGTCATTAAAGCGCTTTGGGTTCTAAAAATATATTTTTACATGCTATCCAAATGTTATCCAAGACGGATTCATAATCATATATCTGATCTTTAGTCTATATATTCCGATCCATATTACATAACCAAGTTGCATAATTGTAGGTGTATTCTTGGGAATCCATTTATTTTAAGATTAAATGTGCAGTATACTTGCACTTCCTCAAATGTTCCCTTTAAGCTGTTGTTTCCGGCATATTGTTGTTGCAGTGTTTCCACACTTAAATTTTTCTAAGTTTAACACTTTTATATACTGTGTGTATATGAAGAAATATTTTAAGAAATATTATTATTTTTAGTTTGGAACTTCAAAATACCGCGATATCACACCCCTAAATATGTCTGAGAAACACGGATATTAGAATAAGTGAATGATGTCTGTTACCCAATTGTATCATATAATTCACTGTGAAGTAATCGGGTGTCAACTGTATTTAAGCAATAAATATGCATATCTTTTCCTAAAAATTTCTAGTGAATTATTAACCAGTATTTAGAAATGTTTTCGATTCCGTTGAGGATGTGAACACGTGCAATACGATATCGGGTTTCGAGACCGTGGTCTTCAATACTTTGTTCAATACTGTGTTCAATGCTGTGTTTAATAGATAAACATTTTAAAAGGTACAGAAAATTTATGAGAGAAATTACACTTAATGGAGAAACATCTCTTAAAATATGAACATTCATAAACATTGAATAATCTTTACATAAACATATACAGTATTGCCAATAAAGTTCCTGGCCACTCTCTTAACTTGGAAACGGCTGCTGCTATATTCATAAAAGTGGTTCTAGGTATAATGCAGTAACCATGCGCTTTGAATGAAACAGCTTACTGCGCCACCGAGTGGAAAAGTGCCGAGTTAGCAATCCTGTCTCGTAAACGTAAAGAGATACGGAAGAAAATGATTTATAAAGTTGAATAGTATCATCAATTTAGTATGAAAATACACCATGTGGACATTAGTGCGAAGAATAGAACGGTTAAAACGCGTATTTGTTTTTTAGTGATTTCTGACACTGTGACATGACAACTCGGTCTTAGAAAGTAAAAATCAACTAGTTATAAGACTATAACTTTTTTTTAGATTTTCAAACTTCTCACCGTCAGCTGCAACGCTCATTTGGATCATTATTTGAATTTCACGTTGCACACGTTCGAGCATAGAGGGCGACATATTGGCACAAGCGTCTGTAATGCTCTGTTTAAGGTCCTGAAATGTTTGAGGAGCGGTCGCATACACCTTCTGTTTAAGGTATTACCACAAGAAAAAGTCCGATTGAGTCCGATCAAGCGAACGTGGAGGCCAATCTTTGAAACAGCCATTCCCAATTATTCGGTTCCCGATTTCCTTGACTAGGTACAGTTTCACTGGAGATGTCTTGCGAGTAGTCGCGCCGTCATGTTAAAAGTATATAGTGGTGGCAAAAAATGTCGACACTTTTAGGTAACTTTAATTGCAAAAAGTAAAAAAACTACCTATTGCAGTCCTCCGAAGTAAAACACTTTGTGTGTAATGTGCAACATAATAATGTCTCGACCGAGTTCGTTGTCCATCTTCATCCGCCATCTTGTTTAAAAATGGCGCCATTTGAATTTTTGAATTTTTTTAGTTTTCTAACATTGTATACTTATATAAAATATGACGTTTCACAAAATTCAAAAGCTTACGTATAATTTTAAACAGAATGTTAGAAACATTAAAATGAACTAATAAAACTTAATCTCAAAATTCGAGCAGCTATTCAACAAGATTCGGTACCTTGTCACGTGTTGAAGGTAGTGAATAAATATTTAATGGGGAAAAAATTCATGCCTTGATTGGACAGGGAAGTCTTCCGATCTAAATACTATCGAACATCTATGGACTATTCTACAAGCTAGATTTTCAAAAACTGATTGTACAACAAAAACAAAATTAATTTATACATACATGACAAACAAATTGATACAGACATGCAAACAAATACATACATACAAATTGATACATACCTACATTGATATATACAACATTGATATCCCATATAGTTTCGAGACCAAAAAATATCTGAAACTTGTTGACTCAATACCAAAAAGAATTCAAATCGTTATAAAAGACAAGTTAGGACATATTTCCTATTAAAAAACATGTAAATGTAATTAATTTCTCCTTTTAATTTTGTAACCAATAAATGAACTATTTAAATTATCATTTATGTTCACATTAATTAACACAGTACTCTATTTATCTATTTAAGTTTTAGGTTTATTTGATTTACATAAAACATATCACACATTTAAAGTAACGTGCAATGAAATGTTTTTTGCAATCCAAATTTAAAATGTTTCACTACGCCTTTAGAAACAAATTTTCACTGCCAAAAAAAAAAAAAAAGAGATAGAGAGAAGCCCAATAGAACATTAAAAATGTCGTCTTTAAGTGATAAAAGTAAAACCATAAGATTTATATGGGACTGCTTGTGTCATTTGTTGCGATTTACACCAAATAATATGGCCTTTACAACGAATTATCCTTCATGTTTGCCCTGTTTGATTCCGGTTAGGTACTATATGCTATGTGTTTCGATGTAAGTTATTGGTTTCTATACTCTTCATCAGACAACACAGCATCTAAAAAATATATCTAAAAGTGTTACAGGAAATATCTAAGTTTTTTTTTCAATTGATTATACTTAAATAATTTATATTGAAACTTATTAAGATTTATTCATTTGTGTACTCTTTTCGAAACAAACTTTGCAAAGAGGTGGATGCATCTGGTGAACAATTTGTTAATACACTTTTTTTTTTAAATTTAATTTTAATTTTAAGTATAATATTCTTGATAACGATGATTCTTTTTTAAAGATTTCGGGGCAATTCAAAAACCGTATTTCAGAAATGTTATTGCCACTGCTAGTGAGAAAAAATCTAACTATAACTCTTGGAATATGCCATTCAAAGAGAAGTGTAGTGAAAGAAGATTACTTTTGGAAAACATGTCGGATATCATCTCACATTAATGTGCTACATACTTTGTCATCTAAAAAAAATAAAATCTTACGTACAAAATATCCGTAACATTGAAGTTACTTTGTAAATAAAAAATCATTAAAAATTATTTAGAATATTTCCTTTCCATACTCTGTTATGGAACAGTATTATGCACTGCAAAAGATAGTTTCAACGTAAAAGAATAATGGCGCAAATGGTAAATTTAATAAAATAATTATTCTCATTCTAATTTTATGTACATGACAAAAGAAAATAGTTATTGAAAATGCAAAATCATTTCAACGTAAAATAATAAGGCGCAAATGGTAAATTTAATAAAATAATTATTCTCATTCTAATTTTATGTACATGACACAAGATAATAATTATTACAAATACTAAATCAAAAGATAATCATGATACAAAATTTACGTTAATCTGAAATAATTAAATTTCAAGTTAAATAATTTTATAATTGTTTTATTTCTAAAAATTACATTATGTATAAAAAATTCGATAACTGTAGAAATTGGCATATAAAGTTTACTTTAAATATATCGATACGATCTAAAGTTCTCGAGTGTGAAACACTTTAATTAGATTGAGCAAAATGTTCTATGAAATTTTTAATCTAAAAGTTACTAGAATTTATATCGTATGTAGGAGCAGTAGTGGTATATCTATAGGAGTTAAGAATTTCGGCTCCAAATGCCTATTGAACAGAATGATTTGTGTGTGTGATCCGGCATTATTGGAGAAAAGGTTTAACGATTCTGAAATCCGTGGATGAGATTAATGAGAATGAAGATGCTGGTACGGCGACAAACTTCGTATTTCCAGCAAATCCGGAATCCGGTAGAACCATGGCATAGAAAGTCGTGGACTATGATGGTCTCTACTTTGAAGAATAGTCCTTATTGCTTTTGTTGTTAATTTGCGCATAATAACGCAACTTTCACAAATTTCCCAGAACTTTTTGCTCATCCTGGCAATATTAGTAAGTTGGAAGCGCAAGTCAAAATGTATTATTATCATACGAAAAGTGGAAGGAAGTGGAGAAGTTGAAAGCATTCTATCAAAATAACATGATAAGAAAATGTGAAAAATATCTGGAATTTGGCTCTAACCCATGATTCAACAGAAACGATTTCGGCATTTTATTTTTGAAAAAGATGGATCGTTATAAAAAGTTTATGTTTGCGCCAAAAACATTGGAGGAGTGTTGTAAAATATTAATATGGATTTATGAAATTAAGAAAGAGTTAGAAATAAAACCTAGAATTTTTTTTCCAAAAATGCAGGATAACTCAAAACTGGAATATTGATGAAATTTTAGGTACGCCTAGAATGTATAAAAATTTAGTTTTAAAATAACAGTTGCGTCCATATTTTATTACTGTAATAAATGTGCTTAATAAATTGCCTCTACATTATGTCCTATAATGTTGTATTAGGCATCAAATTTTCTACACATACAATATTCTTCCATACATCCATACATAAATTTCTATTATATAAAACATGCTTAAAATACATAGAAATGGCAATAAGCGTAATACATGCATTACTCACAAATCAAAAAACAGTTTTTGAAAAATCTTGTACAAATACCATACAAACAAAACAATAACAATTATACGAATTGAAAATTTACAACTGAGAAAAAAAAAAAAATGGCCAAGCCGGAATTCGAACACCAAGGATCTGGATTCGGTTCCAGTCTTGAGCATTTTTTAGCTGAATTGGAAATATTCAATTCGAATGATAACTTTACCAATCAGTTTCATTGTATTATAATAATAGTATATCTACCTACCCATCGTTTATATAGAGTTCCTTTACCGGCGGTTTATTCTGTTAAGTTGTCTACATGACAAAAAATATGCTATTACCAATAACTAGGGGTACGCGGGATTAACGGGTTAAAAATATAGATGAAAACACTTTTTTCTTCCTTTAAAATAATATTTTTTTATATGCAATTTTTTTTTTTAGATTTGCCACTTACATTAAAAAAAGCATTTTTCATATGGAAAATACGAATTATACAATCAAATAAATTTTTGAAATTTATCAAAAGCGATTTTCTTATTAGCCGTATGCTAAGAGTTATTTGACCAAGATTTTGATACTTATGACATCCTTTTGTATTCTGATAATTTCAGAGCTTATACATGTCTGTTAAATTTGTGTTTTATTTATAATATTATTTTATTTATTTATTCATGGGGAATTTTTTTAATGGATATTAGCCGTAAGAAAATGATGAACTCTTTATTTTGTTTTAAGGGCAAACGGATTAATCTTTCGTAATCGAGCTCCGCGGGATATAGATAAATAAAAAAAAAAGTGCTTTAAATTTTTTTTTAAAAACCATAGACAATCAGTAAACTGAGTTGAACTTTGCAAACAAATTCCATAAAAAAATCTTATTTGGTGATCTAAAAATTTAAATTGTACGATTACAAATATGTTAGATTTGTGTTTTTTCAATATTATACTTTTATTTGTATAGTATAAGAAGTATTAACTTCGTTAATTTGCCTTTCATAAATATGTTTAATTGGTGTTTTTTTTTATATTATTATTTTATTTGTTTATAAAGGAAGTAATAATTTCGTTAAGCAAAAATAGACAGAAACAAATGCTGAAAAACGTGTGTTGCTTTATGTGCAAAATCTTTATTATTATTATGTATTGAAACCGGAACGTGATAAGATAAACTTAAAAAGAAAATCATGCTTAAAAATTATTTTGGAAAATATAACGCATCGGTCAATTAGGATACAGTTTTTAAACAAATTGCATTTGAAAGTATTTTTTTTTTTCCCTATGCGACGAAAATTGAAAATGTACGATGGTCAGAAGATTAAAAAATTGCAGTAGCGAAAATTTCAAGGCCGAAATTTGATCGTAAAGTATTGCCATTCGCAAAATGACGTCAGCGTTACGCACGTATACGTTTGTTCCTTTTAATATAGATACTTAATCAGTGAAATATAATAAAGATCAGTTATTAGGATGTTAGCAATTGAGTTGCTTGGTATTCCGGAATGAAAAACAGCAATGAAAAACAGCAATCAGTTGGAAATTTTCTATTCGTACGGTAACTTTATTAATCAGCTTGATTGTGTTAAAATAATAGTATATCTATATACCCATCGTTTAACTGCGGTTCCTTTAACTGCGGTTTACTCTGTTGAGCTGCATGCATGCCCTGACCAGATGATATTACCTATAAGGTAATCTGAGTGAAATATGCTCACCGATCATTGGCGCAGGTGATTTAAACTGTGGCGCATTGGCAATTTAAGACAAGCATCTAGGTTCGATTCCCGTTTTGGACATTTTTTCGCCCAGTTGGAAATATTCATTTCGTATAATAACTTTTAGTTGTGTTAAAATAATAGTGTATCGACATACCTATCATTTATATGAACTTCTTTTATATGCGATTTATTCAGTTAAGCTTCTACATGACAGACCAGATGTTATTACCATTACGATTTTGTGAGCGAAATATGCTCGTCGATTGTCGGCGCAGGTAATTTAAATGGTAAAGCATTGACAATGAAAGCCAAAGATCTTGGTTCAATTCCGGGTTTTGGAATATTTTCGCTCAGTTGGAAATTTTCTATTCGTACGATAACTTTATTAATCACTTTGATTGTGTTAAAATAACAGTATATCTACGTACCCATCGTTTATATGGAGTTCCTTTAACTGCGGTTTATTGTGTTGAGCTGTATGCATTACCCGACCAGATGTTATTACCTATAAGATTATCTGAGTGAATTATGCTCGCCGGTCATTAGCGCAGGTGATTTAAACTGTGGACCATTGACAATGTAAGACAAGGATCTAGATTCGATTCTCGGATTGGACATTTTTTTAACAGTCGGAATCATTCAGTTTGCATTATAACTTTAACAATCAGTTTGATTGTGTTAAAATAATAGAATTAAAATTGTCTTTATATAAATTTTAAATGAGAATGTTTCGTATTCTGAGTGTATTGAAGAATCGATATCATTAAATTTAGATATTCCATATTTATGATAGTAAATATCTTTCTATAACTGCTGCTGTATATTTCATTTGTAAAATGGAAGTTTTAAGAAACTTAAAATTATTTACAGATTTTATTTACATTATATTTACACTATATTTTTTTCCATAATTTAAATCTCATTTTAATCTCAATCATCTTTCTTAAAAATTGCAAAGTTATTGGGCGAGAAATATCAATAATATTTAAGCACATGTCTGCGGAATATTTTGCAAATTAAAATCCACACAGAAAAATTAATTTATGAGGATAAATTTTGTAATGTATTATTTGTGACATTTCACAAAGTGAGATTTTAGTGTTCTTTTATGAAAAACTGCAATCACATTTTGAAAGCAAGTTGTTTTGAAATTAAAGTATCCATTACGTAGGGTACTTTCGTACTGAACGTCTTCAAAATTTTCTGTTTGAAAGTCACATTCTTAATTTCCTAAAGTTCCGCATACCACACGTCATATTCAATTAAATAGCGTTCATTATTAAAAAAAAGCTTTATCTTTGAGTAACATAATATTTAATTTGGAGCGATGAATACGCTTTGAATTGCATTTAGAAATTTCCTCAGGTCGCATGGAAATTTTAATTCACTGCATGTTGGAGTTTTTTACATCCAATATATACGGAATGTAAACAATTTAAGTGAACAAATTTTCTTTTGTTATATCTAAAGATCCGTTACAACACATATTCGCCACTGAGAGATTAGACTGTAAACATATATATTTAAGAATAATTCTGTCTTATTTTCTAAATTCTTTTTATAGCATTTATTAGAACTGGAGCTTTCTAAAGTGTAATTTTGATTGTTAAATTAATGTATATTATTTTCTTTCTAGATTACACGCAATATAAAAATATATAAATTAGAAATTTTAAAAGAAATAAAATTTCTATTAAAAAATTTGTAGAAAAATAATATAAAAAATAATTGAAAGAAAACACTTTCGGCGAGTAACAATTCTTTAATATCCATAATAAACATTTCGAATAATCTCTTTTCTTATAAAAGATATACATTTTAAATGAAAGAAATCCCTTTATTATTTATAGAAAAAATATTCCTATAATCAATCATTACAGATAATAAATGCCATCTGTCATATGTACGATAGCAAATTCAGAATAGAATTTTCAATTAATGCAATTGTAATTTATCATTCTTAGACAGATGATTTTCTGATGTAGCAAATAAAATACACTTTTTCGTTTTAAAAACTTGATATTCCTTATTACTGATTCAAAAATAATACATTTATAAGTTTTACGATTTATGTACACAATTATATACTAAAGCGTTAAGGGTATCAGGACTCTTATAAATGGTGGGAAAAAAGATAAAATAACAAGCAATTTTCAACATTTAATATCTTAAAATGTCTATAAATTTAAAACACAAATTTTAGAGGGACGAAATATATATGATCTTTCATTTCATATATTTAAAAAATATACAAAATGTAGCATTATATTTATAAGGGGCTTCAAACAATTAGACATTTTTAAATCAGAAAATTGGTATGACATATCTCGCAGGATTACAGAATAAATTTTGCAACTAGTATGAAAATGTTTGCGCCTAATTGTACTTCCGATTATAATAATTGATCAGAACCTACATAAATTTTTATTTAAAGCATTTTTACATTCTTAATACAACGTTGTATTTAGCAAATAAAATATTTTGAAAATTTCAACAGGAAAATCACACTAAAAATACTTTTTGAGCAATATAAAAAAAAATTAAGTTCTGTTTATACACATTAACATGAAACATATATTTTGAAAATTTCATGAAAAATTGGAAATTTTTTATGACATCCTGTGCGTTATGCCACAAAAAAATCATTTTGAGTAAAATGACTTCAAAGAATCGGAAATGCAGCTTCAGCTATTTAGCGGGCACAATTCTAAAATCCATAACATCTGTTCTAATGGGAATTTCAAGAAAACAATTGTATCAATTGTACGTTCAGAAAACATATGAGTTTAACATATAAAAAAATTAGAATTTCGAAAATTTTAAAGCTTTAAGAGTCCTGAGATCCCTTAAACTCTTTAATGAAAGGTCAAAGTGCATTAAAATTCACGAATAAACCAGTGATTATGGTATTGAGGAACATTCTTAAACAATCTTTTAACAAAAATCCATCTAACAGAAAGTAAATACTGTTCTAAAAACCTAGAATATAACTAAAACTTCCAAAATATCTTAAAAAAGAAAACTTGACCACATTGAGTGTTCCGAAAATCAATATTTTTAACCCGAGAGTAGTCGCGACATTTTTTAGAACGTTAGTAGTCGCGCTCGGTCCATTTGCCGCCGTTACCAGCAGGCCGAAAACGAAGGGGAAACTTGCCGGTGTTATCGTATGATATAAAACGGATAACGTAGAGTGAAAATATTGACTGAACTTAAAAAGATTACAGCAATTATTAATTTTACAACCTTTTACAGCAAATTATTTATTTCGCTTAAGTATATATTCAGTTGGCATCTAGATAAATGTTTTTAATAACTCTTTCTTCGTTTTGCATAAATAGTTAAAAGTAAATAGTAAATGATTTGATTGAATTTCTGATGTTACTATGAATCAATAATTAGTAGGAAAACATTTACGAATATGGATCTAAATTCGTGATAGGGTTTTTTTTTTTTTTTTTGGAAGGACAGAATCAGAGTCAGGTAGATTTTTATGATACTCCGGCACTCTATATCCATTTAATAAAATAAAATTAATAAATTTAGCATCAATATATTACACTGACGTTAAATTGAACAATTAAACTGAAAATAAAAATGGAACCTATGACATGCAACAGCAAATCAAATACAATACCACTAATTCACCAGCATATTATACATATATATATATAATAAAGAAAAAGGTAAAAAATAATTTCGAAATTATAAATGTAAATATTGTAACTACGTTTTATTTATTTATTTTGTGGGGTGTCTATGTGTGTATGAGGGAGGAGAGGGGGGGGGGGCTCTCGAGATTTTATGATTAAATCCATTTTTCAAATGAAAATGCACGATTTGTAGTTTTTCTACTTATTTCAGGGTGGGAGCAGCGCCCCTGAAAGAAAAACTCTGGATACGAAGTTCGCTTATATAAAGTAAATAATAAGTTATTGAAATTATATATTTAATTTAAATACATTTGCACTTGTAGATTTAAATCCTAAGATGGATAAATTATTTTAATTAATAGAATCACTGAAAGGTTCATCTTAATAGGGATGTATTTTACAGCAACTATTTAATTAAAATAAATATTCAATTGTACATTTGGTAATAAGTTATTATTGTTATAATTTATTGTTTTATAATAACATTCATTAAAATAATAAAAACAATAAGAAAATTTTCTCCGAAATTATAAATATGCAGCAATAATTTTATTTAAATGAATTTTCTCTCGTATTCTGAAAAACATTATTCTGAAAAATAGTTTGAACAATTGATGAAGGACAACAAATTTAAATTTGTTAGATACCGTCCCCAAGCCTCTATTAGATTTCAATAATAATAATAATAAACATTTTCTGCGGCATTGTTAAAAAAAAAAAATCTGTTTTTACTTACAGTATGAGAATTTAAAAATAGATAAATTTTAGAAAAATACTTAAAATATTTTTTAAAATCATAGTATAAATATTCACTGAATTATACAAAAGAGATTTTTATTTGCGTAATTTCTAACCTACATTATAAAATTCTCATTATTGTGCAAATAAATTATATGCATGTTCTTTGCAGATATACATACTACATTTCTGAGAAAACTGTTTTATCTTTCGAGTTTGTTTTATCGTACAAAAACGAAACTTTTCAGATTTTGGAGATACGGCAATTTTTTTACTGATCCCCGCAAAATTCTCTTCTCTTTTTTTTTAATGGTTTGGCTGTGTTATTGTCTGTTTTTTTTTCATTTATATGTTCCGGTAATAAATGGAAAGCAACTTCTTTCAAATAATGATGATGAATTTCCCTTTTTTTTCCATATTTAAACGATTATCAATTTGAGAATTTATTCCCGCAATGTTTGACAATGAAAAAAAAAAATGTAAGTGACCATCAATCAGTTTTTTGTGCGAACTGACTTTACAACTAATATAATTAAACAATTTTAAGTAACATTCTAAAAGTAAAAAAAGTACTCGAACCGGTAAAATAGCAGAAAGAAGGAAGACAAAATAACAAGACAGAGAGTCCGTACTTCGAAGAAACTTTCCCCCGCAGATTTCGCGGAAATGGGAAAGAATGAACAGGAGGGGGAAAAATTCAACTAACACAAGTGGTCACAACGCGACCATTTAGACCGATTGAAACTTAAGAATGCGATAAAATGCTAAGAAATAGCAGGAATGACTTGCAATTTTACTACACAAGAGTGTGAACACTCAAGGTCAGCTACACGGAATTTGGCTATCGTAACTTTAACAGGAAATGCGTTACAGGAAGATAACGAATTTCGGGCGGGGAAAAGACCAACGCGCGACTATTAACGGGTTAAAAACACCTTCTTTATGTACGTAGGTAGCTAGGGGCTTGTTGGCCATTTTGTCTTAATTACTTTTTCTTTTTAATTTAATTAAAACTTGTATTTATTTTGTTTTGTACATTCAGGGTATCATAAAGCATAGCAACGTATGAGAAAATTTGAATAATGTTAATTAATATTCTTCTATGTGAAGCTCGGAAGAACATCAAGTCATTGGGCCAACCTG
Source organism: Maratus speciosus (assembly GCA_963932465.1). Taxonomy (NCBI): domain Eukaryota; kingdom Metazoa; phylum Arthropoda; class Arachnida; order Araneae; family Salticidae; genus Maratus; species Maratus speciosus. The sequence continues at coordinate 547,221,680 of OZ010786.1, read as the reverse complement.
CCCGATCAAACGGGGTAGGAGGCGCTCTAAATCGAATTGATTTTCGGATTACTATAAAAAAAACATATAAAATAGCAAATTTGATTACATAATGATAGTATAAACATTTACAAAGTATAAGTTAAAATAATTTGTTTAACTCTATTCCAATGTTTCAGATTATTTTGCGTTGAATTCGTGGTTGCTGCTACAGATGACTTGGCATTAGATGAAAAGTATAATCAGCAGTTTTCTATTGTACCTGGATTTTAGAAATAGTTGGAGTTTCTGACTGAACGGATGTTTTTTATTGGAATTAAGTTTCTTTTGTATTTCCTGTATCAGAATATTGTGAGTCAGGGATAAAGGATGCATTAGAAGAGCATGCCCCCATGTCAAAGATTAAATGAGTCAATGTGCCCCATATTGGTTTTTGAACATCTTATCAAAACGTTCTGTTAATATAAAAAAAAAACAGTTGATACAAAACTAACTCTGAACAACAGTCTTTATGACTGGTATCCACGTAAGTGAAATTGTAATTTAGAAATAAATGCTTCTTTGCGGCTGAGGATTTTTTGGGTTAAAGAAGGCATATTAACACACACAGATAGTAACGTCAGCTACAAGATAATTTGAAAAATATCGCGGATGAGAAAATGTTAATCTATGTCCCACATGTCACAATCTACCCTGTTAATTACACTTCGTTTTATATAATACTTCGTAAGAATTAATCCTAATGCAGATATGTCTCCTACACTGTAAAAAAAAAATTGTGAAGTTACTAAAGTTTTTCTAGGAAACTGGGATTCCAGGAACTTTTTATGTAACGGCAACAAGAAAAATTCCTGTAACAGCGTCTGTTACAGGAATTTTTGTTGTTGCCGTTACATAAAAAGTTCCTGGAATCCCAGTTTCCTAGAAAAACTTTAGTAACTTTACAATTTTTTTTTTTTTTTACAGTGTAGAGATGGCGTCAGAATCTTTTATCCCAGCCATACAAGGCCCAAGTTAATATTTTTCGAATCCAAACTCACCCTGCTCATGAAATATTTCTTGACATTTCCATTAAATATTTTTTCAGATAATATTTTTAATAATTACACATAGATAAAATGTAGATTTTTTTCCTAAAATATACAGCATTATAAAATTTACTGTTACAAAGTTTAAAATATTTTTTTTTTTTTTTAACAGTTAAAATCTTGCTTAAGTAACACTCTAATAATTACACACTCACTCGAAACTATTTACGTCATTAAAATTTCATAAACTCACTGAAAGCAACATCATTTCCTGAATTTTCTTCATGATTCTCATCAAGATAAATAATCGAGAATGTTGTACGTTCAGAAAAGAAAAGAAATTTTTTGTTGAGTCTTTACGAGTTAATACCTTTTCCAGATACACAAACACAGACATTTAATTACTTCTAAAGACGAAAGATTGTAACTTGGCTTATTGAAAAGAGTAATTATTATTATTGAAGTTTCAATCAATAAAATGATATCTGGATGCAAAGATTTAAAATATAGAATATTTGAATACTTAAAAAAATATGAACACAATATTTAATGATTTCTTGAAACAAAAAAAAGAAGAGTTACTATTATTATTATTATTATTATTATTTGGAGGGGAGGGGGGTTCTTGTAAGTAGCAGCCATGTGAAATTTCAAGTTTCTATCTTTAAAAAATCCATAGAAATTGTAACTTAGATTTTTAAGAAAGTTTTTCTCACATTTCACAATTTTAATTAATTTATTTTTAGACGCCGTTCATAGAGAGTATTTATGCCAGATAAGTATATACAATGCCGGATTTCAAGTTTGTAGATCTTTCGGTATAACGAAAATACCAATTTTAGAAACTGCTTCGCTTTTGCAACCCCTTAAATGTGATGGCACCGGCACGTATATAGCCTATGTTGGAGTAGGGACTTTCCCAATCTATTTGACTCCATCACATTTCAAATCGGATCTGCAGTATATTATATTACACCCGAGAAGCATAAGAACACATAAACAAACAAGCATTACCTCTTTATAATGTTAGCACAGACACACACACTGTAAAAAAAAATCTGTAAAGTTACTAAAGTTTTTCTAGGAAACTGGGATTCCTAGAACTTTTTATGTAACGGCAACAACAAATATTCATGTAACAGACACACTTTTGCGCCGAAAATCAAAAAATCTGTAAGGTTACTAAGAATTGTTTAGGAAACTAGGATGCCTAGAACTTTTTATGTAACTACAGCCAGGTTTACAGGTAAAATTTTAGAAAGATTACTGAAATTTTAATAGATTCATTTGTAAAGTTACAGATTTCTGTAGCTTTACAAAAACTAGTTTTGTAGATTTGCAGCTTTTTTTGTACAGTTACAGATGACAGTTTAGTAAGCATGTAATTTTACATCTGTAGAGCTACAGAATTTTTTTTACAGTGCACACACACACATACACATATATATATATATATAGTTCAGGTAACGTACCGATAAAATAAGAGGGTTGTTAATAGGTATCAAGAAGAACAAAATATTCAATTTGGTGAAGCAAACCGCCTTTTCAGTCAAAAATACAGTGTTTTCACACTTATTAAACTGCGATTTCATCTAAGAACGTTAATAAAATTGGAGTATATTATAATGAAATTTTATACGAACATACCCTTTTTCCCAAGAAATGTGAATACATGAAACAAATTGCTTAAAATTTCCAATATATGATCAAAAGCATACATTCAACCCTGGTTATTTATCTCTGAAATTAACAATTAATGTGATGTTATAGGCTGAATTAGTTTGTTTTTCAGAGTATTAAGTGATGTGGCCACATTCCAGACAAACCAAAGAATTTCTTTTTTAATTTTCATTGTAATACCTGTATGTTTGTGGAAGTTATTAAACGAAATTTTCACTTTGGCTAGATGTGAATACAGTGTAATTTGTTTCTATACATATGATTTGAAACACCACTAACAACTCCCTGAGTTTGTTAATATATTATCCCAACACCATGTATCTCTATCTCTCTCTTGCTTTATATATAAGTTGATGACCTTGGCTACGTATAATGGACGATCCCTATCTTCTGAAAAATTTTTACAGGAACTTGAAGAAGAATTAGAAATGATCAACTAGGACATCCTAGGATTATGAATTGATCATGCCAGCGGACATGTATTGTACTACTGAGGCACAGGAGAAGGAAACACAAGCGGTGTAAGATTTTTGATTCATGAAAATGGAAGAATATTATAGTGCATCATATACAGTTGCAAGGTTAGTATTACAATAACCGGAAGACACAAGGTTCAAATTACCCAAGTTTATACACAAACAATAAGCTATACTGATGAAGAAATTGTGGATTTCTATGAAAAAGTAACTTCAATGCATCAAAGGGGAAAATGTTACATAAAATTATTAATGGGAGACTGGAATGCTAAAATTCGGTAGAAAAAGAACGGTGAATTATCAGTACAAAATCATGGAGATGGGGTGCCTAATGAAAGAGGGAACATATTGATTGGGTTTCCATAATGTGAAGAGATGCCTATCATGAATTCATTTTTCAAGAGAAAGCCACAAAAATGTACATGGCGTTGGACAAATGGCTCAATAAGTGAAATCGACATCATCTTGACAAACAAAAAGAATCTTATTCAGGACAAACAAAATAAACATATTTATCCTTTCATCTGACAGAGAAAGAGTTATGAAAATTTATACAGATGCTTAAGCTTAGCGTATTAAAGGGGATTAAATTTATCCAAACGATATTGAAGCTTATAATATTAAATTCGATTTGAACATTGCGGTTCAATCATGGTTTAATATAAAAAAATAAACACTTCCAAATCAAATAAATGTGCTTTATAATCATACGATGTCTTTTAAAAAATTAGAAATTTTTTAACCGATTAAAAGTACCGTGGGAATAATTTTATAACAAGTTTTTTATATAAATTTATTTCTTAAATATTATCGCTCGAAATTTTATAATTTATAAAGAGTATCATGCACGTAAAAAAATGTTTTTCTTAACCACATGTTTACTTTCATCTCTGTGCTCAAGAAGAAAGTAAAATCGGAATTTTCGGAATTGTACAAAATTTTGATTCATTTCTGACTGATTTTGACGTTTTGGAATGTTATAAAAACACTTTTTAAGAAGAATTTACTTCTGTCTATTTGTTTGAGTAAATTTCACCAAACTTGATATTCAGCTTGACATTCTCACAAATTTGCACTAATTAGGTTTTGTTCGTTTAACAGGAAAAACTTTTATAATGTATTTTCTTGGATTTCCGTGATTCATATAGGGTTATCTATGTTTTAAACTATCATCGGACTTAGAATTAAACATTGTTATAAATGGATGCTTATTAAGTTTTTATGTATTTAAACCTACAGTTCTGCTGACTTGTTGTGTGCTTTTATGATCTATGTCATTTTGATATATAATTTCAACAAACTTCGATATTTCGATATAGATTGACCGAGCCAGTAGTTGATCATATAAGGTCGGTACTACGGGAATTTTATTATATTACCTTTATTTTTAAGTTTTAGAAGTAAATTAACATAATTGCTACAGCCCTTAATGAATGTGCTATAATGGACAAAAATTAAATCTGCTGAAAATAAATAGCAACGAAATTATAAGTAAAAAGTTTCTTTAATTGCCATTTTCCCAGTAGTTGATCAATCGAAGAAATCAGTCAAAAATTCAAAAATTATTTTTTAAAATATCATGCATAATCAGTGGTTAACAATAATTCATATAAAAATATTATTTCAAATAAGCAAGACTGAAGTGGATTATTTTAACTTACCGTAATTGTCTCCAACTAATCAAAAACTAAATTTTTACATTTTCTAAAATAAAAAACAATCATAAAATTCCTACTCTTACAGCACGCAGCTGACAACAATCTGACAACAAGTGCTCCAACATTCATACAAAAATATTACGTCTAGTGTCACGAGTAAAACTCATTTCCACTTGAAATGGCGCAATATTTAAAAAAAGATCAACTACTGGAAGAATATCAACTACTGGCGCGGTCTCCCTATTTTGATAGAAAGTAATGTTGATTTTATTTTACTAAGCAACCTGACAGGTGTTATGCATTTTTAACGATTCATACGACAGCTATATTTCACTATATGGAGCGTTCAGAGATAAATTGGATCAAGTCTAAAATTATGAAAAAAATGTGTCTGTTACGGAAATAAAACTTGTTTATGGTGTATATTTTCAGAGCCATAGTGAATATTTGCATTTCCATTGTGTACCATTCTCTTGATCCCCCCCCCCCTTATATATATATATATATATATATATATATATATATATACCATTTGTTCATATATTTGTTTCATTTTTATTATATATATATATATATGTATAAAACACGAGAAAATTGGATCAAGTCCAGTAAATTCTGATTTAAACTTATTATTGGAAACTTAATTATTGTTTTTACTCAACTGAAAAGAAGGGTTATGTGTTTCACGCGTATCTATGTAAGTGGACTTCTTTATATCGTCGAAACACCCCAACGGCTAGATGGATTTTAATGAATGGGGTCTCTATCAATTCGTCTTAACGGCCCGATGGTTATAGGTTAGGTTTTGTTTTTATAAATTTAAAATGGCGGTAGAGACGAGAAAAAAAATTACGCACCCTATTGAGTGGCATATCATTGGATAGGTCTTTTTAAAAATGAAGACTATGTTTTATTGACTATTTTACAGTCAGAAGCTCCGTTAAAATATTATACACCTGGAAGTTGTGTATGTAGTATCTCTAGCTTTACTGCAACTCTACCCATCATAGACATCTATATAACTCGTAAAAAAGTGTTTATAGATAGGAACTAACAATTAAACACAACTTAATAGTCATCAATACAAGTAAAAAAAAAAAAAAAATAGGTAAGTAATATAAACAAGTAATAAAAAAAAAAAAAAAAAAAAAAAAAAAAAAAAAAATTAAGTCAATTCCTACTTATTGAATTTTTTTTCTCCCATTCTTCTTTTCTCTTTTGCTTAAAATGCCTTGATCAAGAAGAGGGTTCTCTCCGTCTTAAAATACCTTGATCAAGATGAGGGCTCAACACAACTAAATAAAAAAATAGGAAATTAATATAAACAAGTAATATAAAAAAATATTTTAATTCAATTCCTATACTTAGGTCAATTAGAGAATTATTTTCTCCCATTCTTCTTTCCCCTTGAGTGGCGCTTAAAACGCCTTAATCAAGAAGAAGGCTCTCTCGGTCTTAAAATACCTTGATCAAGAAGAGGTCTCTCTCGATTATTGAAAATTAATTAATTTAATTTAATTAATTAATTAATATTTGAAAGAAACTGAATTAACATCAAGTGTCAACCACTACAAATTTTTAATAAATTATTTGAGCTTGATTGGATGAATACTATGTATTTTATTAACGATTGAAAATTTGAACGAGATATATAGCGAGAGTGTGGAATAGGAATTGAAAAAAAAAATAGCTTCACATTGATGAGAAATAATTAATTAGTTCGCTTTTTACGCAGTCGGTTTTTTTGATTATTGAAATTTCATTGTTTATTGAATTTTCAAGTTATGACCCATATTCAACTTAGTCTTCAAACTACAGCAAAAATGTATATATATATCTTCTAAATCTCCTTAAGATTCATCTGGCGCCTGATATATATGATAGAATTTCACAAAATTTATTACATAAGATGCTTTATTTATTTATTATGTCATATATATTGATGCGTAATTGAATTTGATCACTAAACAGTGAATCCTGCTAAGCTATGCATTTACTGAGGAACATTATAGCTGTTTTGATTTCTCCTATGTATAAATGTGATTTCTATTGTTTAAAATGTTGCATGTGAGGAGAATGATTAAAATATATTTTTTGATAAATTATAAAATTATCACGCCAAAGAAATGGCGATGTTATTATTCATTTTTCTTTATTATTCATCACTGAAACTCCGTGTTCACTTTCTTGAACTGATCTATACTTCATAGTTGTTGATGCGTAACTTCGCTGTAAAGCCAATATTTTACAATTATACAAAAAAAAAAAAAAAATTGACATCTACAGCATACTAGTTAATATTTACAAATTGCCACTTAAAAAGTATACTTTTTTTTTTCAAATTTTGACAAAAAAAAAAAAAAAAAAAAAGCCATTTCCTTCCAGAGAATGAAAATAAATCAGAAAAAAAATATTTCAAATTAAAATCAAATTTAAAATTATTTTTGCTTAAAAGAAGCAAAGGTCAGCCTAGTGAAAAAGATTCCATGCCGGGACTCGAACTCGAGCCATCAGTATCATAAACCTTTTTCACTAGGTTGGCCTTTGCGCGTTTTAAACAAAAATAATTTGAAATTTGATTTTCATTTAAAATATTGTACGCAAGGCGAATTTTTCTCTCTGGAAATTTTTTCCAAGTATTAATAATAATAATAAAAAAAATAGTTTATAAGTTTTCTTCTTTTATTGTTGTTTTTTATGCGAGAAAATATGTTCTAATCAAACAATGAAAATTAATAATTAAAAACACCAAATCGTTCCGATGCGGATTTTTCACGTTATTAGTACGATAAAAAACGCAAAAGAAAATTAATCCTCCTATTTTATTTCCTTGCAATACAAAAAAAAAAAATACTCTTAAAACCAATATCTGTTCTCTGTGCAGTAGAGCGATAATTCCAATAAAATTAACTCTCCGCATTTAACGAAATACATTGAAAAGGTAGTATTACCTTTTCTAATTAAGATACACGTTTTATTAGGACAGGTTACATTGTTTTCATTATTTTATTCTTATTTTAATATAACGAATACTGCTGCGTAATTTCGGAACGATAAGAATTTAAATGAATATTTAACACGAAAATATAAAAAAAATGTCGTCAAGTGCATTTTAAAAAAATTAAAATCTCCAATATATGTAGGCGAGAGTAGTGCACGGTGAGACATGGTACTCAGTTAGACAGAAGACATTTTGACATAATAGTTATAACTTTTTCTCCTAGTTGCCACTCACACCTAAAAACCTCATCTTATGCAATAAGTGAATGCATTTTCGGCACTTCGGTTACTCGTCCAACAAAATAATAAGTAATTCTTTATTTTACAGGAGTTAAAGTTACATAAACGTCCAATGTAGAGTTTATTTCCTTCATTATGGCATATGTTTACTTAACCAAACCTAGCTATATATAAAGATAGCCTATGTCGACAAAATGACACAAGCATTCAAAGCGATTGAATTAATGGTGAAACAGATATGGCATCCATTTTGTTACCACGTAACGAAAGTACATAGGGAGACACACAGTTGTGGCGCATGGTAAGGATGAAGATGGTGATTTTGAAGTGATTTATCTTCGAAAAGTGTGAAAGCGGCAAGTTTCGTGCATCATGTTCCAGATATGGTGTCTGTTAATGAATCAGACACTTCAATGCTACTGCCAGAACTACAATTTATGAGAACAAAGCAACTATCAGTATACCGCCGGTTTCCGTACATTGAGCTACACACTATCATTGTTAGGGATAATCTTAAGCCTTTATTTAAGAGTTATAACTACAGTTTAATTACCACAATCCACCATACGTGTTAAGTTAAGCTAAAAATGGGTTGAAATGTTAATAATATGTGTACCTGTAACTATTCAAATTTTCTTCGTATTTTTACTATTTCTTTATCAAAACTACTCGACCCCCTAAATGTCAGATTAAACTCCAGATGATAAACACGATTTCAGGCAGTAGTAAAGACATTATCAGACTGAAACAAATTATGGATAGAGTATAAAAATGTATGATACATGGAAATATATACATTGTATCAATGTGTTTCACTTGTGGTACACAGTGGGACAATTTCCGACACTCCTTTATCATGCTTCTATGCTTTTATAAATAACTTTTTTAAAACCATTTACACATTAATGTGTAGCGCATTTGTGTTGCTATAAGATGTAGCAACTTTTTTTTTCAAAAAAAAAAAAAAAAAAAAAAAAAAAAATGGTCGCCATACGTTAAGTAATAATATTTTTCTTCTCACTGTGTACTACCCCTTCCCCTCCTATGTACTATATATAAGGTTTACAGAAAATAAAATGTAAATCCAAATAATTATCAGAATTTCAAAATTATTCTATGATTTTATGTTTCAACGAAGTCATGGGTTGATAAAATAACAATAAAAGTTTTAGGTCCTCAGTCGTGTAATCTTGGATATGTAATGTAATGTTGGGAAAAATTTATGCGATTTCGTAGCGAGTACACGGAAGCAAGAGGTTTCGTTTTCTAGAGAAAGAATATTAGTATCCTAAGTAGCCAACACGGACGCATTTGATGCTACTTCGAAAGAAAATTAATTTGTGGTCACAGAGATCAATTTACCTTTTCAATACAATTCCTCATTAAACGGGTCTCAAGTCAGCTTAAGGGGTCTCGGGACTCTTAAATCTTGATTTTTTTTTAATTTTAATTTTTTAGATATTAATCTTCTGTCTTTTCTGAACATTTTAATATAATTTTTTCCTTCAAATTCTCATTGGAACAGAAGTTATGGCTTTTAGAGTTACACACGCTGACTAGCTGAAGCGGCATTTTCGAAACTTTTAAGTCATTTTTTTCCAAATGAATTTTTTGGGCATAACGCGTACGATGTCTCAAAAACTTTTGAATAGTTTTTCATAAAATTTTCAAAACATACGTTTCATTTCAATCTGTATAAACTGAACCTGAAATTTCCTTTTTATTGTTCAAAAAAATATTTTTTAAGTTATTATGTTTTTGAAATTTTTAAAATTTTGTATTAGCTATATACAACTTTGTATTAAAAATATAAAAATGCAAATTTATTTAGGTTCAGAGCATTTATTATAATCTGAAGTATAAGTAGGCACCAAATGTTTTATTCTAGTTGCAATATTTATTGTCTAATCCTGCGCGTAAACTCTTATACCAATTTTCTACTTGTAAAATATATGACTGTTTCGAGCACCCTGTAGATGTTAATTTCCGCATCTTGCAATTTTTTAAACAAATGGAATGAAAGAACGTACTTATATATTTCATCTCAATAAAAATTGCGCTTTAAAATCATATACATTTTAAGATATTAAATGTTGAATATGGTCACTTTTTTTTTTCATTTTTTTCCAATTTTAAGAACCCTTAGACCCCTTAAGAGCCCACATTTGTCACTGGAAGAAACGAAAACGATAATATTAAGTCTATGGGGGCGTTATTTTCAAATTTCTGTCAGTAATTTTAATATTTTCGATTTTTTTTTTTTTTTTTTTTTTTTTTTTTTTTTTTTTTGCATAGCATATCTGAGAACGATCTACAACCGTGCTAGTTTTTACTTTTTTTAAAATTTGGTTATACTTTTTTTATGTTAGGATAGTATCAATTTCAGAACTGGTCCCAACCGGTTCCGTTAAAGTAATTTTTATTTTAAAATCTGAAAATTAAATCGAAAAAGTAGAGACTCGGTTGTAGATCGTCCTTCACTATTCTATGCAAAAAGAAAATCATCCAAAAAATATTAAAGTCAAAGCGAGAAATTTGAAAATAACGCCCCCATGCACTTTACATTACAGTTCCAGTTTATCCGCGTGACTAGTGCGTGCTTTTAAGATAATAGTTTCGTTTCAGAATAACGTGTAAATTATAGTAACTCCTGTATTTCAACTTTGCATATATTATTTTTTTACTTAGAGATTTAAGGTTTTTAGAAATTTTCTGTTTAATGATACATTGGATATCTTTGTAAAATAAAATTTTAGGTAGCTGTTGAAAATGATTATCATATGCAATTTTTGGAATATCAGAATACGGTAATAATAAACCACATTTGTGTATCAAATCAAAATCAATAAACCCATATGTTATTTTACTGATAATGAATGACGGATATTTTCCCCTTTTTTTCAGAATGTGTCTAATGATTTTTACATTTGCTGTCAAAAGTGTATTAGCTAACATGAATCTTAATGATGATATAACACGTTTTTGGTGATTTTTAGCTATAATGTGCAACAAATGTCAGCAATTGGTTTCAGGTAATAGTCACATGTACCATATATTGTGTTTCAGACTAGTTAAATATATTAAGATTCGGTAGCAATAGACAACAGTTTGATAGTCTCGACTGTGATTCAAGAACTTTAATAAAGAAGTACAGAGTCACAAAAATAGAAAATAATAACAAATACAAAAAACGCACTTATTTTTAAAAAATAGAAATCAAAAGGTACGTTACATAGATTTTTAAATAATAATAGATACACTGTAAAAAAAATACGACCAGTTTTCCTGTAGGAATCGGAAAAATAGTTGCCTTTATTGTACCGGAAAATTTTCCGACCCAGCTCGGAATAAAATCCTTAAAATCGGAATAAAATCCGTAAAATACCGTTTTAGTGACTATTTTCTTTTTTTACGGATTTTATTCGGAGCTGGGTCGGAAAAAATTTCGGTACGATAAGGGCAACTATTTTTTCGATTCCTACAGGAACACTGATCGGATTTTTTTACACTGTAATTATATGTAAAGTAAACTGTCCTTTCACACTTTAACAGCTTTAGTGAGATATAGAACATGAGCTTGGCGAGAGGAGGAATTTTACATGCATTCATTTTTCATATACATATGAACTTTTTTCAATATTTATACAGGTTATTTAATATAAACAAGCCATGTTGAAAAACAATACACTGTAAAAAAAATGCTGCCAGTTTTCCTGTAGGAATGGAAAAAATAGTTGCCCTTATCATACCGGAATAATTTCCGACCCAGCTCGGAATGAAATCCGTAAAAATAAGGAAATAATCAGTAAAACGGTATTTTACTGATTTTATTCCGAGCTGGGTTGGAAATTATTCCGATACGATAAGGGCAACTATTTTTCCAATTCCTACAGGAAAACTGGAATTATTTTTTTACAGTGTACACACACATATATATATATATATATATATATATAAACAATCATAAAACATCACCAAGTTTGTTTTCATAAGCGGTTTATATCATTTGGCAATAAATCTCACTTTATGAACCCAGAATTGCGCGTAGCATTAAAAAAATACGAAAGCCCTGTACTGGAAAACTACCCATTTTTGTGAAATTTCGTATTCTTAATTTCAAAGAAGATACCTTCATTAAAACAAAAATTGTGTGAAAAATTAATAAACATCACATAGTTATTTTATACAAGAAATAGCTGAAAATTTAAAATATATGGACAAGTTATAGAATTTATTCAAGTACATCAGTGGTGTTCCTAAAAAGTGACAGTTATTGTTACTGTGTAAAGTTTAAACGAAACCTGAATTGATAAGGTTTAAATGTAAATTTTTTATACATATGTACTCAACATAGTGACTATGCAATATTTAATTGCTAAAATTCGTAAAATAATTTAAAGAAAAGCGTAGATGGACATATTCTCTTTTGTTACAATCAGTAATTGTGCCTATTAAATATTTTTATACTTTATATAATGTGTCGATCTTTGTTGGAAATATTGTTTTACCGTTATATGAAATAAATCTGTTTAAGCTTAATTTGTCCTAAAACAATGTGTCTGAAATACTGCACTAATACATATTTCAGAGAAAATGTATTATGTTAAGCAGACGGTGGACGTTACCCCGAATTATTTGTCAAGAAAAACTTCAAATTTATTCTTTTGCAGCTGTTAAACCACAAATAAAAACATTTGATGTTGTGCAATTAAAATTATGCCATGTTGAAAACAAATCGCGTTTCATATTTATCGAGGCTTTAGTCACAGATGTAATTTCAAACGTTAGGATTTCCCCCCCCCCCTTCTCTCCAGACAGATAAAAAATAAACTGGCACCTTTTAAATTAACAAATGCTGTTGCATCATCCCATACTAATGTAAATGTTCTTATTGGAGCGGATTATTTTTATCAAATCTGTTACGATAAAGAAATAAGAAAAATAACTAAATCTCTCTTTTTATGTGATAGTTTATTTGGATATTCACTTTGTGGTTTTTATGAAGATGAAAAAAGAAAAAAAATGGAAAGTGCTTCTGTTTTAAATCTGTGTGTATCAACTCCAGTTGGGGAAGATTTGAATTTTTTATGGGAAATCGAATCTTTGGGTATTACGCAATCAAATGATAATATTTCTGATGCAGATAAGGAAATTCTGAATAAGTTTGAGAATAACTTAAAATTCGTAAATAATAGATATGAAACGGGTTTATTGTGGAAATATGAGAAAAATAAAGTCGGGAATAATTTTAGAATAGCTAGAAGTCGCTTTGAGGAATTAAATCGTAAACTCGAGAAGGATAATGACTTATGTAAAAATTATAAAGATATTATATTAGAACAATTAACTGCTGGAATTGTAGAAGAATGCCCTGATAAAATAACAGAAAGTGGTTATTTTATGCCGCACAGGCCGGTTTTAAGAAATGATAAATTAACTACCAAGGTAAGAATGGTTTTCGATGCTTCTTCTAAAGAAAAGCATTTAAATTCTCTAAATGATTGTTTATATCCAGGACCTAACCTTAACCCGAACATTCTTAATGTAATATTTAATTTCAGAAAATTTAATGTTGCATTTAGCGCTGACTTAGAGAAAGCGTTTTTGCAAATTGGGATAACAGAGGAAGATCGGGATTATTTAAAATTTTTCTGGTTTGGTGACGAAAAGGATGATTTAAAATTTTTGAGATTTACACGAGCTGCTTTTGGGGTAACTTGCAGTCCCTTTCTTTTGGCCGCAACGATTAAATCCCATATACGTAAATATGTTGATCATCCTGAAGTTGTTAAGATTTTGGACTCTTCTTTTTATGTAGATGATTTGATTACGGGGTCAAAATCTGACGAAGACGCTTATTATCTATCCTCAACAGCTTCGCATATTTTTAAAGAAGCTAGCATGAATTTGCGAAAATTCAATACTAATTCTGTCAAACTTAGAAAATTATGGAAGGGAAATAAATTATGTGACTCAGAAGAAAATTTGAATAATTCTTTAAAAATTTTGGGATTATTATGGGATACTAATTGGGATATATTACGTTTTGACGTACAATCCTTTCCTGATGATTGGAAATTTAATCCATCGAAACGCGTTGTTCTTAAAGCCATGTTAAAATTCTTTGATCCTATTGGATTTATTGCACCATTTTCTGTTCGTATGAAAAGTTTGCTACAGGAAACATGGAAAAGGGGTTTGGAATGGGATGAAAAATTCCCTGATGATTTAAAAATTCAATGGGAAAATTGGTATGCAGAAATCGAACATTTACATAAATTTGAGGTACCGCGCAAATATTTTCCACATGGTTTAGACTTTTCGGACCCAATCGAAATTCATATCTTTTCAGATGCTAGTCCTAAGGCTTATGGGGCCGTAGCTTATTTTCGATGTACCACAAGTGATAATAAAATTATGACTAGTCTTATTTGGGCAAAATGCCGAGTCGCCCCGATTAAATGTTTGACAATTCCTCGGCTTGAATTAATGGGGGCGTTAATAGCTGCAAGAATGTCTAAATATCTGAAAAGTGCATTTAATTTTCAAAATTTGGAAATTCATATCTGGTCAGATTCCACAATTACGTTACATTGGATCAAGGGATCAGCCATGGATTGGAAGCCCTTTGTGGCTAATAGGGTTGTAGAAATACAATCTTTGACTGATCCTAGAATATGGAAATATATCCCGGGTAAAGATAATCCTAGTGATCTACTTACTCGAGGCGAAAATTTACATAGCCTCATAGAAAATAAATTATGGTATTACGGTCCTGAATGGTTGCCATTACCAAAGGACAGTTGGCCGAAACCTGAAAAGATAACTTTTAATGAAAATATTTTGAACGAAAGAAAATCAACAAATTTGAGTTCTGCTCAATTATCTTGTACAGTAGGTGTTGTACCTCCAGAGTCTTTGTTAAAATTAGAAAATTTTAGTTCTCTTTCCAAATTACTTAATATCACAGCCTGGATCTTGAGATTTATAAATAATATCAATAAGTTGAAGCCTAAAATTTCAGGTGAGCTCACAGCTCAAGAAATTGAAAAAGCAGAATTTTATTGGTTAAAACAAACCCAGTTATCTGTTTTCAATCGTGAAATTGAGTTACTAAAAAAGGGAAAGCCCATCGATAAAGATTCAACCTTGTATAGTCTGCATCCAAAATTGGATGAGAATGATTTGTTAATTTTATCTGGAAGATTACAATTTTCAGAATTATCTCAAAGGGAAATGCACCCTTTTATACTTCCATATGGGAGTGCTTACACCAAATTGTTAAATCGAAATGCCCATGAAAAGGTTTTCCATTATGGAATTGCAACAACTTTAGCTCACTTACGAGAAAATTATTTTATAATTAGAGGACGAAAAATGATAAAATCTGTGCTGAAAAACTGTCTTATTTGCACAAAATTTAAAGCTTCTCCTGGGAAGCAAGAAATTGCACCATTACCTAGCGATCGTCTTTCTGAATCACCACACTTCTATACCTGTGCTGTAGATTTTGCAGGACCTATTTATGTCAAAGTAAAAACTGGCCAACAAAAGGCCTATATAGTTCTTTTCACGTGCGCAGTCACTAGAGCTGTGCACCTCGAATTATGTACCAATTTAACGACGGAAACTTTCCTTTTATCATTTAAAAGATTTATCTCTCCTAGAGGAATTTGTCGAACAATCTACAGTGATAATGCGAAAACATTTATCAAAGCTGATAATCTTCTTAGAGAAGTTTGGAGCCGAATATCAAAAGAGGAAGTTTTACTATATTTTAATAAAAATAGAATCATATGGAAATTCATTATTCCAAGAGCCAGTTGGTGGGGCGGTTTTGGGGAACGCATGGTACGTTCGGTGAAAACTCCTTTGAAGAAAGTTCTCGGAAGATCTTGTCTCTCATATGAAGAAATACAAACCACTTTAACTGAAATCGAAGCAATGATTAATGGTCGCCCTTTAACTTATGTTTATGAAGAAAACAGTGAACCGCTTCCACTTACTCCTTCACTTTTCCTGATCGGCAAACGAATAAATTCTCTACCAGATTTTCATTGTGTTACTGAACCTAAATCGAATAAAATAACGTTAACAAAAATATTGAAATATCGAGAGCAAGTTTTAAACCATTTCTGGAAACGTTGGAGGCAGGAATATTTGCTAGAACTGCGTTCTGCCAATTTTTCAGTTCCTGTCAAAGCTCCGACTAAATTCAAAATTGGTGACGTTGTGTTAATTAATGAAGATAAAACTCCAAAGCACATGTGGAAATGCGGCAGAATTACAGAGCTCTTTTTAGGAAGAGATTCGAAAGTTAGGACTTGTGCTATACAAACTGAATCTGGTGTAATAAAGTGACCAGTTCAACTGCTACATAAACTTGAACTTGACATTATGGACTAACATTGAACATTTCACTTTTAAGAACAATTTGTTTACATTTTCATTTTTTAACTTTTTCTAATCTAGTATTTTGTATATTTTAGTTTCAGTAGTTGTTCCTGTGAAAATAGAATTAATTGTATGTCTCATTATTGTAAGTATGTTCTAACTTTTAATTGTCTTATTGATGTAATTTGAAATCTTTGATAAAAATTTAGTTTAAATGATGAACATTAGTAATTGTTCATCCGGGGGCAGTGTGTTAAAACCCCCCTTTCTTTCTGTTTGACTTGGCGAAAATTAATCACCGCCAAGAATTATGGTAACCCTATTTTTTACTTTGCTATTTTTCAGTTTGTTTATTTTGGTAGATGTAATTAAAATTCTGAAGCGAGCGATCTCCGCTATATGAGATCTGAACCAGGACTGCCTGGTGATAATAATAAATATATTAATATTCAGTTCTTCGAGGTTTTAATTATTTGAGTGCTGATTTATTTCCAATAAGTAAAAATCGTTCTGTTGATTTATCATGAATAGATAAAATTGTTCCGCATGTCATTTATTAAATTGATGTGAAATATTCCTGATTCGAAGTTCTTTTTATTCGACTGTGTTCTGTGAAATCCCTCAAATCCCAACCATCTAATCTTCTAAGCTTCTGTCCTCCTGATGCAAAGCTATAAATCAAAAATTATTAATTTTACTTTTCGTATAAATATTAATTTTTTACTTTTAAAATATTGATTTTTTTTTTAAGTTTAAATTTACATACACCTGTATATAGAAAAGGAAAATATAAGTAA
Organism: Maratus speciosus; assembly: GCA_963932465.1. Taxonomy (NCBI): domain Eukaryota; kingdom Metazoa; phylum Arthropoda; class Arachnida; order Araneae; family Salticidae; genus Maratus; species Maratus speciosus. The sequence goes on along the minus strand of OZ010786.1, from coordinate 547,204,428 downwards.
TGTGTAATTTAAAAATAAGTTACAAAATAATAAGCCTAAAATATTTAAATTGATTACTTTTTTTAAAAGAAAGTCAGTTTTATCAATTTTTTGCAGGAAAAAAAGGATATTTTTAAAAATACCATATCATTGTTTTCCGTGAATCACTTTATATGAGAAATAAATTAAAATTCCTTACATGTCGCAAAGAAAATTTAATATGTTTGCAACTTAATACTTGAAATAATCTCAAGTGACACTTGGCGATTTATTTTGGTGGTGTAATGCGATGTGCCATGCACTGATTAGTTAGGAAGAAGTGTCTACTACTGTTCAATTATCAGTACTTGTAACCCTGAGAAGTAATCCCGGGATTCTTGTTTCTTGTCAACCAATGTGAGAATGGATCCTTTTCCCCTTGAGTCTCTTCCTGGGAGACTGGTAAGATTGATGGATTCGCCCCGCCCAGCGTTACACTGGCTTTTATTATATAGAGATTACAATACATATAAAGGGCAATTTTGATATACATGACAACGATTCTGTGATCCATTTAGGAATTTTGATTTATTAAGTTAAAGATATCACCAATGGTCACCCATTGAAATCCATCACCAATGAAATCACACATTCAGGTATAAAAGTTTCATACAAACTCATATTCATAACGTGTATTATTAATATTTATAGAATAAATGTCTTCCGGTTTACGAAAATGTTAAACAAAATCGAAATTAAAATGTTTTAAGTAATAAATTAAATGCTATAAATTTATCTTTTAAAAATTCCAAGCATTTATAAAAATATATATATATATATAACCAATAATCTACTTAAAAAGCCTTAATTTAATTAATTACTTAATTTACTTTTTAAATATTATATTCACTTTGTTATACAAATCACTTTAGTAAGGAATTTTTACTTGGAATAATTTATCGAAAATTTAAAAAAAAAAGAAAAATTCCTTCCAAGGAACTTATTTTGTAAATGTGTATTGGTTTACTTTTTAGTTTTCACTCAAAATAATTTTAGAATGTGATTATCTTTAATTTTGCGTCGAACCCAATCATGGAATGTTAACCCCTGTACATATGAAACAATTTAAAATTAAAACTTCAAAAAGAAATAAAAAAACATAAAACACGAAATTTACTGATACGTAATTGAATTAAGTGCTTTAACACTAAAATCTTCATTTTCACAAAGATTGATATAAATAGTGAAGTGTTTTGCTATTAATCGCTGGCATAAGGCAAATAAGAAAGTGGGATAAACACATTTTGGTGCAGTTGTCTAGAAAAAGAAAATTAGAAAATATAATAAATGTAAGAAAATTAATTAGAATTTTATTTTCAAAAAGATTTTCATTGATGCTCTGTACCCCACGTAGTATATCAAGAATTTGTTAACTCCGCTTCCAACTAGTTGAATTGCCTGATATACATAATGAAAAAAAAAAAAAAAAAAAAAAAAAAAAAAACGATAAATCTACAGTCATTTTTAGGAAAATAAATCTAGAATATTACTAAAAATACTTTTTTTAACCCACATACCTGCATAAGCTACATAAATTTGAGTTAATAATATTACAAATCAGCAACGCCACCAATAACAACAAAAAAGAATAAATGCATTTTATACGGCTTTATATTTACAGAAATTTTCTCTTTTCTCTAGTCAACATTTTCGAATTTATTATTCAAGTATTGGAAAGATTCGCCTCTGTATGTATTATTTTTTAGGTTAAATTGTTTACTTTTTCCTTTTCTAACAGCACATTTCAATTTCATTTATTATTCGATAGTGAAATAAATGACCTACTTAAAACTTTTGAATAAGACCTTTTACTGTAACCTATATCTAGAAGCATTAGTTCATTTATTGGGTTTTCCGGTGGTAATATGGACATTAAATAGAAGTTAAAAGATTTAAGATGTTTTTAAGATGAGTACTTATTAGATTTATTTAAGAGGGTATTTATTTCTCTTTATTAGGTGCATCCGTAATTATATAAATACAAAGCACTTATAGTCGTCGTCTGGTCCGCCTGTCCGCATGTAACAGTGCAAAATCTACCCAACCGAATGGTTTAAAATGTAAAATATACACGGCTATTACAAATGATGGAGTCGATTTAAAAAAAAAAAAAAATCCTATTTTCTAAACTTCTGCACGTATTACAATAAGTGATATATGGATTTAAAGAGAAATATACCATTTTTTTCAGTTATGAATGTTTGATGTGTGACCCTCTTGTTACATGTCTTACATCAGATCTGTAACCCAGTTCTTCTCAAAAATTCTGTAGCATCACCCTGCACTGTAAAAAAAAAAAAAAAAAAAACCGACCAGTTTTCCTGTAGGAATCGGAAAAATAGTTGCCCTTATCGTACCGGAAAAAATTTCGGACCAAGCTCGGAATAAAATCCGTAAAATCGGAATAAAACCCCCGTAAAATGTCGTTTTATTGACTATTTCATTTTTTTTTACGGATTTAATGCCTAGCTGTTGTCGGAAATTTTTCCGGTACGATAAGGGCAAATATTTTTCCGATTCCTACAGGAAAACTGGTCGATTTTTTTTTTTTTTTTTTTTTTTTTTTTTTTTTTTTTTTTTTTTTTTTTTTTTACAGTGTGTCAATGGTTCTGAAAGCTTCACAAATGCGTTCTTTAAGTTCTGAAAGTGTCAAAGTCATTGTTTATGTACCACCAATGTCGAAAACAAAGTGTTCAGAACTTAAAGAACGTATTTGTAAACCTTTCAGAAACATTTACAGAGTGATACTACAAAATGTCTGAACGAACTAGATTACAGATTGGAAGTATGCTGTGTAACGAAAGGGTCACACATCGAACAGTTGTAACTGAAAAAAAACTTAGTATATTTCTCTTTAAATTCATGTATAACTTATTGTAACGTGTGCAGTAGTTTCGAAAACATGATTTTTTTAAATCGGGTCTATCATTTTTAATAGCCCTCTATATATAATCGTTGCTGAATTTTGTCGAGTCATTTAAATATTTATGAAAATTGAATCAAAACTTAAAAATATATTAATAAATGTTTTCTCCATACTATTAAATCCTATCATACGTAAATAATTCAATGATAGCTTATGACAGGTAATTATTCTAGATTGTCATGGTGATTACGTCTTATTTAAGATAAAGTCATATTTTTCCGTATTACTGAATTTAATATATAGAATCGTAATAAATTTTGCATTCATGTATTTTTTCATAACAGTGCAACAGATATTGCACAAAGATATGAATATTTATAAATCTAGTTACAGTACGAACTTATCACATTTGCCATCTTTGATGTACAATTTCCAACTTGTTCTTTTTTTAATAAAACATTTCGACTCCATCTTTATTAGGTAACTTTCATTACAAAAAGCTACCTATTGCAGCCGTTCGGAGGAAAGCGATTTCAAAAAATTTTGGTATATTTTCATCAATCATGACCCCCAGACCCCGAAACCACCCTCCGTTCAAAAGTTGATATATATATATATATATATATATATATATATATATATATATATATATATATATATATATATATATATATATATATATATATATATATCCATATATATATATATATATATATATATATATATATATATCCATATATATATATATATATATATATGATCTTTGTCATACTGTAACTCTCGTATTTATGAACCGATTTGGATGAAACTCGGTGTGTACATAGTACATACAAATATCTCGACCGAGTTCGTTGGGCAGCTTCATCTGCCATCTTGATTCAAAATGGCGGCCATTTAAATAAAATTAAAAAATTTAAAATTTGAAATGTTGTACCAAAAAATTTAAAATTTAAAAATATTTTTTTCTTATGTGTTTGACCTTGATACAAAGATTCCGGAGGATTTTTTGTTTTGTCTATATCTTAAAAAATGGCTGAGTTATAGCACTTTGAATTTCCAGCTAGACTGATATCTTGAAACGACCTGATTTTTGTCACACGATAACAGGCGTATTTATGAATCGATTTGGATGTACCTTGGTGTATACATAATACGTACCAATGTCTCGACCGAGTTCGTTGGATAGCTTCATCCGCCATCTTGTTTCAAAACGGCGGCCATTTAAATTTTAAAAAAAAAATTTAAATTTGAAATGTGGTACCAAAAAATTGAAAATTGAAAAATATTTTTTTTATATGTGTTTGATGTTGATACAAAGATTCTGGAGCAGTTTTTGTTTCGTCTATATCTTAAAAAATGGCTGATTTAAAGCACTTTGAATTTCTAGCGGGGCTGACATTTTGAAACGACCTGATTTTTGTCACGCGATAACAGGCGTATTTATGAACCGATTTGGATGTACCTTGGTGTATACATAATACGTACCAATTTCTCGGCCGAGTTCGTTCGCCAGCTTCATCCGCCATCTTGTTTCAAAATGGCGGCCATTTAAAATTTTTTAAAAAATTTAAAATTTAAAATGAGGTACCAAAAAAATTGGAAAATGTAAAAGATTTTTTTGTATGTGTTTGACCTTAATACAAAGATTCCGGAACAGTTTTTGTTTCTTCTATATCTAAAAAAATGGCTGAGTTATAGCATTTTGAATTTCTATTGTGGCTCACATTTTGAAACAACCTGATTTAAGTCACGCGATAACAGGCGTATTTATGAACCGATTTGGATGTAACTTGGTGTGTACATAGTACATACCAATGTCTCGACTGATTACGTTGGTCAGCTTCATTCTCCATCTTGTTTCACAAGGGCTGCCATTTTTAAAAAAAAATAAATTTTAAATTTAAAATGAGTTATCAAAAAATTGAAAAATGAAAAAGATTCTTTTTATGTGTTTGACCTTGATACAAAGATTCCGGAGCAGTTTTTGTTTCGTATATATCTTAAAAAATGGTTGAATTATAGCACTTTGAATTTCTAGCATGGCTGACATTTTGAAACGATCTGATATTTGTCACGTGATAACACGCGTATTCATTACCCTATTTCGATGTAAGAAGGCATGTGGATAGTATATCGTAATGTCTCGACCAAGTTCGCTGGCCAGCTTCATCAGCCAAATGGAAGCCATTCAAAATGGTTTCAAAGTTTCAAAATGGAAGCCATTAAATTAAATAAAAAATTATATTTAAAGTAAGGTGCAAAAGAATTAGAAATGGAAAAAGGTTTCTTTCTTAAGTATTTGACCATGATATAAGGATTCCGGAGCATTTTTTGTTTTGTCTTTATCTTAGAAAATGGCTCAGATATAGCAGTTTGAATTTATAATGTGGGTGACATTTTGAAAAATCTCATTTTTTGCCTGCGACAGAACTTGTATATATCAACCGATTCCGATGTGAGTGAGCATGTGCACAGGAATTACTAAGGTCTCGACCAAGTTCATTCGTTAGCCTCATCCACCATGTTGTCTTAAAATGGCAGGGACTTCAAGATATCGTCGAATTTCGCAACCAAATATAAGTTACTTTAAATAAAAGCAGCTTGGATAAAGCTGACTAATTTCGCGAAATTCTCATTCATAATGATTTAATATTGATAAAGATTAGGATTGAATCTCCTATAATCGGTTTCCACTAAATTGAGCTTCGTGTGTTTGAATAATATAAGCTTGCTTTTTAAAAATAAGGAATATGAAAGCTACCTCTTCCTCCCGGCACTGGACGGAAGGACTTTTTCATAGTGAAATGACCTCTTTAAAGGGGCACAGGACATTTAAACTTACAAAAAATCAGTTTTCGTTTTTTGGCTTATTCTGAATGTTTTAAAATTTCTCAGCAATATGCAAAAAACCCTCATTAAAAAATCTACATTATTTCTTGAGTTATAATCATTTACAGACGAAGTCATTCCATGTCAATTCAACCAGACCTTGTAGCCCGACCCCCAGGGATTTGGATGAAACTTGGTGTATATACTAATTCTGTCATGATATGAATCAATCAGAAAATTTTCCTTCCTTGACCTCATAGTTTGTGAGATATTGGGGGTCCAATTTTTGGATTTTTCTCAAATCGCACATTCTGAGTATGCGAATCATCTTAAAAATATCAAATTAAGTACATCAAAAGATGCAGATTTTAATAAAAAAGCATTTAAAAAATTAATTTTAAATATTTAGGGCCAAAAAATTAAACCAAAGTTGAAAGTTACGTTTATTGAATTTATTTAATATAAGTGCTTCTTTTTTTTTTTAATTTAGAAAGTAAAGTTTTTAGACTGCAGTTCCATTTTCAAAAAGTTGTTTCTCTGGATCTAAAATGCGAATCATCTTAAAAATATCACCGTAAGTACATCAAAAAATGCAGATTTTTATAAAAAATATTTAAAAAATTAATTTTAAATATTTAGGGTCAAAAAATTAAACCAAAGTTGAAAGTTACGGTTATTTTTCCACATTTTTGTGACTTTACGAAAAAGGCTCTATACAAAAAGGCAAATGAAATTTCCAATTTCGTTTTGTTTTAAATAAAAGTTTACACTTTGGGCTTTCTATTTATGAAAAAAAAATGATGTCTTTCTCATGGCTTATGCAAATTTTTTGACTTATTTTGGGATGCTGTACCTATCAAGAGATAAATATCTTTAACTTTGCTCATGGTACCTAAATAATTGCTGCACATTTTCAATATAAATTTATTACTCATTTTGATTTATTTCCGAAATTGAACCCTTAAAATCAGACTGATTTATTTATTTTTATAACAGTAGAAAATTTGTATATTATTAGTACGTATCACACATTATCTGAAATTGTGTTGTTCTCAATCTTATCGCATATGTTTGTCACATAAATGTACATCTATCATTGAATTCAGTGGTATAGCATTTCTATAAATAATTTCACCGAGGTAATATGTAAAGAATATGTACAATATTTAATGGAGGGGGTGTGGATATTAAAATCATAGATTTTTTTCTCCTTTTAATCAGAAAAAAAACAAAGCAAAAACTTTACTTTCTAAATAAAAAAAAAAGAAACACTTATATTAAATAAATTCAATAAGTCATAGGAACCACAGTAATTATTTAAATGCCACTGTTTAAATTAGGCATATTAGAGATTTTTTTTCTTGAATGGTGCAATTTCCCAAAACAGGGCAAAATTTTTACATAAGCTAGGAGAAAGACTTCATTTTTATTAAAATTGAAATAATCATTAATTAAGTCTAATACATTAAATAAAATTGCTTATAAATATTTTAAAGATTTAGATTGCTGTAATTTTTTTATGTAACAAATAATGAATTTGTTAAATTATATGCAAATGTTTAAAGCTAAAAAATCAGAATAAACCTTATATTTAAAAGATTGAAATTCAAAAATATAACTGAGCTAAATATAAATATAGAAATAAATGACGTACTCTTGCAGTATCACTTAGGCTTATTTTGCAACATTCTTTCTTTGTGCAATTTAAAATTTATATTTATTATGAATAAGCAACATCGCGAATCTTCTAATATACATATGTCAATTTTTCTATCTTACTGCAACTCCAAACATAATAACCTAACAAAACATCGCTATATTTGAAGATCTTCGTGATTTAGTATCTAAAACGCTAAATCGGTGGCTATATCCCCTCCTTCCCCACACCCCCAGAAAAGAATTTAAATATCTTAAGGGTAAATTCTCTTCATTTTGGTAAAGGTTTATTAAAATTTGCAATTTTTATATTACCAGAGTTCCCATCACAAAAGTCAAGGACTTTCTTTACATCAGGAAATATATCTTTTACAAATGATATCACTTTATTCTGTGTTAAACACACAAGAGTGACATCATGTTGCATATCATAAGATAAAATGGTATATTGCTTGCTGATAATCTAATACTGAGAGATAGAGTGTGCATAACAGTTGGATCAAGAGTGTAGCTTCTTTGGTCCAATGGTAACTTTAAGCCTCATCTTGAAAAAGAAAAGTAGAATTTTTGCTGAAATCCTACAAAACGATAGCTTTTTGACGGCCAAAGTTTTCTTTAGTTTCTTTTAGGAAATTAGATTTAGCTTTCGTTATAAAAGAGTGGAATAACATTTTCCAAATATTTTACTTAGCTTGTCACAAATTCATTTAAAGGAACAGTGCTGCTAATACTGGATTGAATACCTAGAGTTATAATTCTCAAGTTTTTTGGAAATTCCTGTTTAAAAAGAGAATACAAGTCATGTAGATACACATAATATCAATCGCTTTTGTGCATAGTACATTCTTAGCAATGCTAACTACATTTTTTCCAGTCATGATTCTTCAATATCCATTACAATTATAAAACTTTTCAATTAGTTCAATTGTTTCTGGACTTGTAGCTGTGGCTTTAACTTTTCTTATTTCTGGCATAGACAAGATTATCTTTTCTCTCAGAAGTTGTCATGACGGTCTTGCAGCATAATTAGTTACTTCAAATTCATCTATTATTTTCTTTTGCAGCACAAGGAAAAACAGATCACCCTTCTATTATGAGAAACAACAGACTAATAACAGTTTGATTAACAGATTCGAAAACACCTGCCTTAACTAAAAAATTTCATCCTGCCTTTGTCAGAATTTGTTTATACAAGGCAAGTGTAGAAATATGTTTCATACTGTAGAAATGAAGTAAACTTTGTTAAATATAAGGTATTTAAACAATAAAAAACATATTTAAAATGATTAAAATTATCCAAGATAATAAGATAGAAAGTTTTTAAAAGATGTTAAATATAAATAAAATATTTTAATTCAAATACACATACACACACAGAAAAAAAAATATTAAAAATGTGATGGGTAAAAAGTCATTATCACATTTTCTTATTCTATACCAACAAAAGATTGTTTTTTTTTACAGTTATATTGTAAACACAAAATTAAGGGATTGTTTAAATTTGAAAAAAAAAAAAAATGCTTATAATAAAAGAAAATATATGAATGAATAAATAAAGGAAACATAAGGATTATGCAAAAATTTTAATGGAGGGAGGATAGACTGCAGTCATAGACTTTTTTCCCCCTTTTACGTAGAAGAAGAAAAAAAAAAGCAAAAACTTTACTTTGCAAAAAAAAGGAAGAAAGAAACATTGAATAATATATTCAATAAGTCATAGGAACCGCAGTAGTTATTTAGGTACCACAGCTAAAATTAGGCAGAGATTTTTTTTCTTGATTGATGCAGTTTCCCAAAACAGGGCAAAATTTTGCATAATTCATGAGAAAGACATCATTTATATTTCATATTTAGAAAGCTCAAAGTGTAAACCTTTATTTAACAAAAATAAATTGGAAATTTCAATTGCCTTTTTGTGTAGAGCATTTTTCGTAAAGTCACAAAAATGTGGAAAAATAACCATAACTTTCAAATTTGGTTTAATTTTTTGGCGCTAAATATTTAAAATTAATTTTTTAAATATTTTTTTATTAAAATCTGCACCTTTTGATGTACTTACGGTGATATTTTTAAGATGATTCGCATTAGATCCAGAGAAACACATTTTTTTGAAAATGGAACTGCAGTCTAAAAATATAGACTGAGAAATGTGCGATTTGAGAAAAATCCAAAAATTGGACCCCCTATATCTCACAAACTATGAGGTCTAGGAAGGAAATTTTTCTGATGTATGCATATTATGATAGAATTAGTACATACACTGAGTTTCATCCAAGTCCCTGGGGGTCGAGTTACAAACCATAAAAAAATTGGCTGAATTGACATGGAATGACCCGACAGTCAGTATAATTGAATGTCTATAGATATTGAAACTTTGAAAAGCGTTTTCTCAGATGAGTAAATTTGGAGTTTGCGCGCATTGTTACTTTTAATCTATGTAAACTACAGCTTAAAAAAAATTAATGAAATATGCGTTTCTTTATACTCTACGAGCTAAAAACAAAAAAAAAAATCACAAATTTTGGTTATTTATTTTCTTGCATTTGAAAAATTTGAAAAAAAATTGAAAATTTTGAACTTTTTTTATTTTGTGCTAAAATTAAAATTTAAAACTTTTTTTTTTTTTGTATATTTTGGTTTCAAGTTAGAAATCGGTGTGTTATGATTCTATTTTGTCCAAAAATTGTTTTCTACATACATAATTTAGAGTTTTATAATGCGCGCAGCACTTAATCACGCGTTAGTGAGACGAATTTTCGAATTTAAAATTTAAATATTAATTTGTACATACAACATATATTTTTCTGGATAATGTAGCTGAAGATGTATTCTTTAGGCAGACAGGAGAAAAAAAGATCTTCATTGCATATTGTTTGTGATTTGGTACTTTAAAAAAGGCGATGTTTTTGATTGTTTGGACAAACTCAAAGGTCCTGTGCCTCTTTAAAACTTCTGTATGAGACCTGTTATTGTAACATATTGTTAGAGGGATACGTTCATTTATTGATTTATCTGGTAGTAATATTGACTGTGAGTGTAAGGTAACAGATTTATGTTACACTGTGTTGTAGATAAGTACCTCATACTTTTACTTAAGAATTATTTAAGAATTAATATTTATTTCTTTTTATTAAATTTTCCATTTGGTATTCGGTTTCAAATTGGTGTATCACATTTAATCCAATCCAATGATCGCATTTTATGATTTTTATACAATATAACGGTGTCCATAAAAATTGTCCCAGTTTCAACATCGTAACAGTTTAATTTAGATTATTTACAACAAATCATACATCAAATTGGAGATAAAATAACCTAGTTTCTCTTACATATGTTCTGTGGGTGCACCTTTAGTTATACGGCACACATCCTGTTTGATAAAGTATATATTTTAATTATACCAGCAGATGTCGCCACATTACAGATATATCAAAATGTAAGAAGTTTGTACTTAAAATCTATAAGCTGTGAAAAAAAGGCACTTCCCTTAAAATTTGTAGTTATTACTAAGCTGTGTGAAAAGGTCATTGTCATTGGTTGTAGTTTTGGTTCGAAGTTCAACTTCGAGAAATTGTTTTTTAATAAGTTTTAGTTTAGATTTTTTTTGTGTGTATTGTGCTTTGAGTTGTGTCCAGAATAAAGGGTTGTGAGATTATATGTGATAAACTGTGTTTAAAAAAGAGAATAAGAATTTTAATGAGAGTAAGAGTACTTTTAATATGATTCCGGGCCAAAAGCGATTCACTACATCCAACCTTAAGTCTAATTCTTCCTACACTTATGTTAACAGTCCGGAGTAATATAAGCAATGATCTCTTCAGTTATGTGTCCCAGCTATGGCAAATCAATAGGTAGAGGCGGAACGCAGACACTATCTTTTACAAAGCCCCAAAGTAAAAAATGGCATGGCTAAAACATCTTTTAAAACATCAGGCCCAAAATAACTTGTCATTATCAGGAGTCGCCATTTTGCGCATATGGCACAGCTAGCGTGTGAATAACAAAGCAATTCTCACGCATGCGCTTATCTAAAAATGCTTCAGTTACTCTTTATTGCGGAGTTGAACCAGAACTCTACAATTCTTACAGTTGTTACGATTAATATTTATAACTGGGACTTTCTTTTATGGATATCATGTATTACAAATCAACAACATTAACCACCAAAAAATGAATAAATGCATTTTATGCAACCTTATAATTTCAGATATTTCCTATTTTCTCTTGCCAACATTTTTGCATTTATCATTCAAGTATTGAAAATATCCTCTTCTGTATGTTTTATATTTTGGTTTAAATTCTTTATTTTAACTTTTCTAATAGGAAACTTCGATTTCTTTTTTATTCGATAGCGAATTGACCTCTTTTTAAACTTCTGAATGAGACCGGTTACTGTAACCTATAGTTAGAGGTATTCGTTCGTTTATTGGTTTTCCCGGTAGCAATATTGACTTTAAGTGGAAGCTAAGAGATTTATGTTAAGATGTGTTTAAGATGAGTGTCTCTTACATTTATTTAAGAGAGTGCTTATTTCTTTTTTTAGGTTTTTTACATGATAATCAGTTTCAAATGGATATATCATATTTAATCCAATAACATTATCACATGACTGGTATACATTATATAATTTATATGAATTTCAAATCCAGAAAATATCTAGGAGTACGTTTCATAGTTTCACATATGAACAAAAAACGTTTTAAGGGTCATTCCCTTTAATATTTTAACTGAAATTAGAAACATTTGAATAGCTTAGATGATAAATGTGGTATGTGACAAAAGATTGAGTTAATCGTTTCATTAAATATAATCACTGGTCCTCTGTCATGTGATAATTGAATATTTGAAAAAAACTAATACTCTTAGATATTTTAATTGATAAAGCAGGCATTTGAGAATAAACGCAAATAAATATTTGGAAATGTACAGCTCCTGTTAATCAAAATGATAATTGAGTCATTTACCGCCTTTATAATCTGAGTTTTTCATTTGGTATGTAATTCAATTAGTTATATTTAAATTCATATTTTTAATTAATAAAAGCTGTTGATAAATTTGGCCCACATGAATTATGGATATAATTTAAATACGAAAAGAAAGTTATACATATTATGTTAATAAGTTTCGAATTAAAAACGTAGTCCTATGAAGTACACATGTGTTATTACTAAATGTTCGCATGCATAATTTTTAATTAATTTTTCAATTAAATTTCAGCCGTGAAATTACGCTTGAAATTACTGAATATTTTATACGTGATTTATCACATTGCTAACTAAGCGTAGAACTATCCATTGAAAAATGTCCAAGGCAAAAATCGAACCCAAACCCTTTTAATAGCGCTCTAAGTGCTCTACCATTTAAGTTACGAGGACTATGTCCCAGCTTAGCATCTCTCACTCACATATACTGGTAAAGTTTCAACTACATCACAAGGTATCGTCCTCATAACTTAAATAGTAGAGCACTTGGAGCGCTGTTCAAAGTGTCCGACTTCGATTCCCGGCTTGGACATTTTTCACTCTGTTGGTTCTACGCTTAGTTATCAACGATAAATTACGTATTAAACATTCATTTAATATTTCCATTTTCATTTTTTTGTGAATATATAGAAAATAGGAATATTTAGAGCGCCGAGGCGCTGTACGATTTTTTACGTGTGGCGTGCTATTTTTTCAGTGCGCCGTGTTACATTTCATAGCGCTATGTTAATTTTTTTGTGCGCCTTGCTATTTTTTAATTTCGTTGATGATTTTCAGAGAGCACCTTGTGGATTTTCCATGATCGAAGGAAGATCCTTTTCCGAAAGATTAGAAAATTGAAGGCATTCATTTTCGAAAAAAAAAATAAATAAATAAAATAAAATCGATCATCCGTTCATAATATATATATATATATATATATATATATATATATATATATATATTACATAATAGCCGCACAATGGATATTAGGCACGAGACAATCATCGTATTTTTACGATTATTTATATTACGAATTGAATTCTCATCTTCATGTTAGTGGCAGTGTTTGAAGAGTTTTTTTTTTCTTTTGACAGCTGGGGTTTTTCCCAGCTAGGAGCTACGCTCCTGAACCCCTGTTCAGACACCGCAGGGTCTATAAACACATGCTAATTTGATAGGCTTTAAAAAGATTTCGGAAGATTGAATTATAATTTAAAAAACAGTGGCGATTTCCCTATAAACGCGTTTCTATTCATTTTTTTTTTATTGGGTAATTTTAAGGCCCAATCAGGTGCTGTTGAAATATACAATGGCTGTTTTCGTCCTTGATTAAGTAAAATTAGTTAAACATTTAAAAATAAGCTAATATAAAATGAATTAAGTAAACAGAGCCTTTGTTTCCCGGAATTTTTAAAAAAGCTAAAAGAAAGCTCTTTTAAATAAGATATTTTAAATGTATCGTTTTTAATCTGAAGTAATTTTCACCAAAATTTCTTTCCTCTTTTTAATATTCACGTGAAAATACTTTTGTTAAAATGAAATATTATTTGCGCTGTCCTAACAAAAATAGTTGGAAAGATCATCTCGCACAATTTTTAATTTTAAACTGTTTTGCAATATTATTTTTTGTTCATTTTACGTAATAAGGGCAATGTGATATTAATGGTGTGTAATTTCATCTATTTAAGACTAAGCATACAAAAATATGAAAATTGGTGGTATTATAGAGAAATGTTTGATAAACATGCTGCTGCAGACAGTTTTCAAATCAAAGAATTATTTTAAGAGATATTTAATGCTAAATTTGAACGCATGAAAACGCCTGTTAATGAATTTATTATTTTACAATATCCTTTCTTTTTTAAAATTCAAGTGTAAATATAGTTTTTATGACATAATTTTCAATAAGTCCCTGCTTTTTTATACATAATTATTCAATTTTTATTTGAAGTGTTGGTTTTTCTCTTTATAATAGTCACGTGTAAATATTTTTTTTAATTTGAAGCAAACATTAATGTCTGCGCTGTTTATACAGTTGGGAACAGTTTAAATTAATACCATTTTCTAAAATATGTAAAAAATATCTCTCGAAATGCTGAAAATTTGAATTTAAAATAGAAACAAAACCTCGAAAAATGAGTCAAATTTAAAAAATAAATGCAGCCTGCACACGGGAACTTCAAACGTATAAAATGATCTGAAAAAGATTAAATTCCCATGTATAGTTTTTGCTCCTATAAAACTTTTTTAATGGAACGATTTTGTCCAACTTTAGCATTAAATATCTCTTAAAATATTTCTTCGATTTGAAAACTGTCTGCATCAGCATGTTTGTCAAACATTTTTCTATAATACCACCTATTTTCATATTTTTGTATGCAACATTTTTCTTAATATTAACGAAAAAAGACCTCCGGTCACAAAAAATTCAAAACTGGTGGCGGCGGCGACGTTGACAGCGTTAGTAACTTTCTATTTAGAATAGAGAGAAACTGTTTGAAATATTATATATTTTTTTCATTTTACGTAATAAGTGTAATGTGACGTAAATGTGACGTAATTTCTCCTATTTAAGACTTCAAACGTATGTTAATAAATTTTGTATTTAATATATTCTTTCTTTTTTTTAAATTCATGTGTAAATATAGTTTTTATGACGTAATTTACAATGGGTTCCTGCTTTTTATATGTTCTGTTTATAATAGCGACGTGTAAATAAATTTTTAATTGAAGCAAACATTATTTTTTGCGCTGTTTCTACAGTTGGCAACAGTTTAAATTAATATTATTTTCCAAAGTATGTAAAATATATCTCTCGAAATGATGAAAATTTTAATTTAAAATAGAAATAAAACCTCTAAAAAAAAAAAAAAAAAAAAAAAAAAAAAAAAATGTAATCTGCACACCGGGAAATTCTAATGCATAAAGTGATCTAAAATGATTAAATTCCCATGTGTATTTTTTGCTCCTATAAAAAGTTTATGGAACGATTTTGTCCGACTTAGCATTAAATATCTCATAAAATAATTCTTTGATTTGAAAACTGTCTGCATCAGCATGTTTTTCATACATTTCTCTATAATACCTCTGATTTTCATATTTTTGTATGCAATATTTTGCTTAATATTAAAGAAGAAAGACCTCCGGTCACAATAAATACAAAACCGGCGGCGGCGGTGACAGCGTAAGTTACTTTTTTTTTTTTTTTTTTTTTTTTTTTTTTAGAATAGAGATTTTTCCAAAGCCGATGGATAAAATTCGCAATATTTCCATACCCGATCGATAAAATTCGCTATATTTCTGCATACGATGAACAAAATTTCATTTTTTCCGCGCCTGATCGACGAAGTTCGCTATTTTTCCGTGAATCAACGAAATTTGAGATTTTTCCACTCCTAAACGACAAAGTTCGTGACTTTTCGGCACCTGATTGGCGAAATTCGCGATACTTAATTGACTGACTGAATTTGTAATTTTTTTCCGCGCAAATTGATGAAATTCATGATTTTTCCGCAGCCGATGAGCATTTGTAATTTTTCCGTGCATCAACAACAAAATTTACGATTTTTTATTGCCCGACCAATGAAATTTGCGGTCCCTCCAATCCTGGTTGGCAAAATTCGCAATTTTTCCACACCCGAACGACAGAATTCACAATTTTTACATACGTGATCAAAGAAATTTGCGATTTTTCTGTCCTGATCGACGAAATTTGTGATTTTACAGCGGCCAGTCAACGAAATTCGGGATTCTTAACTGACTGATGAAATTTCCATTTTTTCTCTCGGAAAAACGACAAAATTTGCTAGACATTGCTTTTGCGAGGTTTTCAGAAAGATTTCCCTTCCCTGCCTTCCTAGAAATTTTCGGTATCTTATTGAGCGGACTCAAGCATCTGGAACATAAAATTTTATTCTTAAAAATTTATAAATCAACTTTTATGATGAACAAACGAAAATAACAAATAAATCTCTGAAATATTAAGCCATAAATATGTTACGATCATGGCTTTCAATGGAGTTGAAGTTATTAAAATATTAGGTTGAGCAAAAAGTTCTGGGAAATTTTTAATCTAATTGTTTCCAGAATTTGTATCGTATACGATGGTCGTACCGTAAATGCCGAGCTCTATTGCCAGCAGTTGGATCGCGTCTACGACAAATTGGTGCTGAAGAATTCAAGATTGGTCCGCCGAAAGCGCGTTTTGTTTCAGTCGGACAATGCCAAACCGTACGTGGCCCAGACGACTGAGGAGAAGTTTGCACAGTTGCACGGCGTCGAAATTCTTTCACACCCAGCCTACAGTCCAGACGTGGCTCCATCCGACTATGACCTCTTTCGATCAATGCAACACTTATCCAATGGTCGTCGATTTGAATCCTTTAATGAAGTTGAAGAAGCATGTCAAGAGTTTTTTGATTCCAAGGAGCCGCCATGGTACTTCCACCAAATCCGGAATCTGGCAGAACTATGGCAGAAATTCGTCGACTATGATGGTCTCTACTTTGAAGAATAGTCCTTGTTGCTTTTGCTGTTAATTTGCGCATAACAACGCAACTTTCACAAATTTTCCAGAACTTTTTGCTCAACCTAGTAAATGGCAGACACTAAATTCAGACTTGATGTTTCCAATTTATCTTAACTAATTTTCCTATTAATTGATTAAAAATTCCTTTTCTATAAGGACAATTTTTGCTTCTCGATTATTATGAGATGTTACTGTAATTTTTGTTAATAAAATGAATTTTAAGTAGATGCAATATTATGAATGGCTTATGGAAACCACTGAAAACAGGCTAAACCAATCTTGCAAGAGCCATTGGGTGATATATTTGAGTAACGCATGGGTGGAAATCAGTAAGCTTTTGAAAAGAAAATTAAAAGTATAACTGACGTGTTTTACTGAACGTGTCTTTTAATAATATTTTACAACTTTTGCTTCATTCTTTCGTTTAATCAATTTTACTAAGGTATTAAAAAACGTAGCGCTCACAATTAAACTTGGCGGAAATACTAGATAAACTCTGTTGTCTATAAAACAAAAACAATTGCATTTCAAATAAAAATGTTACTTAGAATATTCAACAGCTTTATAGGACTAACATAGTGAAAATCCAATTTATCATTAGTATTTTTTGAAAAAAAAATGAAGAAATGATATCTTGTCTTAAAGGATTGTCTATTGAATAAAAGCGAATGCCTTGCAAATAAAAGTGCTACTTAGTAGATTCTACAGCTTGTTAGAAAATACAGGCGCATAGTTCTATTACATGTCTATTAATGTTGTGTTTAATTTAAATTATTTTATATATTTAATGATGAAATTTTAATTTCATTATAAAATATTGGTTGGAAATTAATGCAAAACAATTTATATTTTTTAGGTGCAAAAAAGATAATATTTCGTATCCGGCTACACTCGCTAGGGATATAAAAAAAATGCTTGCTTCAAAGTTATTTTAAAACCATACAACAAATCACTGCGTTTTCAACAAACATAGTTGAAAATATCATTTGCTATCAAATTGTTTTGTCTATTCGACTCGTCAAAAATTAAAATCTTGCGATATTTAGATAAAAAAAAATACAAAAATGAAAAAAAAAATGGTAAAATGGAATTTGCCACCGTGAAAATGATGTCAATGTCCCCCCCCCCCGGATATAATTTTTGCTATAATATGGATTTGAAAGAAAATTATGACATTGTGAAAAAGTTTAGTAATCAGTTAATTGTTTGGTATAAAGTTTTTTAAAAAATTGCCTTTTAAAATGCTTGAGAGTAATGGGCATAATTTAGATTATTACATTTTTAATAACATTGGATTGCTTTCTAGTACGCAAACCTCATTTTTACCCGACTGAAAAGAAGGGTTTTGTGTTTCACGCGTATCTGTGTATGTGGATATCTTTATACCCTCGAAACATCCCACGGCTGGCTGGATTTTAATGAATGAGGTCTCTATCAATTCGTCTTAACGGCCCGATGGTTTTAGTCTAAGTTTTGTTTTTATAAATTCAAAATGGCGGCCGTAAAATTCAAAATGGCGGTAGAGACGAAAACAATTACGCACCCTATTGAGTGGCATAGCATTGGATAGGTCTTAAAATGAAGACGATGAAGACGATGTTTCATTGACTATTTTACAGTCAGAAGCTCCGTTAAAATATTATACAACCTGGAAGTTGTGTATGTAAGATCTCTAGCTTTACTGCAACTCTAATCATCATAAACATCTATAGACCTCATCAAAACAGTGTTTATAGATAGGAACTAACAATTAAACACAACTTAAAAGTCATCAATAAAAGTAAATAAAAAAAAATTGGTAAGTAATATAAAAATGTAATATAAAAAAAAAAAATATATATATATATATATTAAGTCAATTCCAACTTAGGTCAGTAAGAGAAGTTTTTTTCTCCCACCTCCTTCTTATTTCCTCTTGAGTGGCGCTTAAAATGCATTGATCAAGAAGAGGGTTCTCTCGGTCTTAAAATACTTTGATCTAATAGAGGGCTCTCTCAATTATTGAAATTTAATTAATTTAATTTAATTAATGAATTAATATTTGAAAAAAAACTGGATTAACATCAAGTGTCATCCACTACAAGTTAATTTTTTTTTTAGTTTGATTGGATCAATAATAAATATTTTATTAACGACTTAAAATTTGAAAAAGATATATATAGCGAGAGTGTGAGCTAATAGTAGGAATTGAAAAAAAAATAGTTTCACATTGATAAGAAATAATTAATTAGTTCGCTTTTTACGCAGTCGGGTTATTTTTATTTTTTAAATTTAATTGTTTATAAAGTTTTCAATTAGATTAATATGTACAGAATATAAAAACTATTAAATATGTACGCCTGACATAGATAATAAAAAAAAAAACTAAACCAAACAAGCTCTGAAATAAAAAAGAAAAAACAACTGAAACTATTGTTTTTACAATATAATTAAACTTTTTACTTAAAAAAGTCATATTTATTAATATTGAATAAGACGTTATTGAAGAAAAGTTGCACAATTCCGTTCTCACAAAATTCAATTCAGTTACATCATCAATATTTAAAAATTTATCGCCCTTATGACAAAACTAAAAAACTTCTTTTCTAAAAGCTGTGTGGCGTAAAATATTGCATATTTGATAGAAAAATCAGAATTCAAGTGCATTATGATTTTATTTTTATTTGAAAGAAAATTAAGGAGTGACAAACTGTCATGCAGAAAATATTTGGTCTTCATCTAACTATTCTGAAAGAAAAGAAATCACGAAAAATGTGTCCGTTAAATTATTATGCGAATGACAGGGCAGGAATAATTTATTAGATTTGTTATATTGTTAAATATATTTGATAAACCTTAAGGCATTTTGCTTCAGTGTTGAAATTGAATTTTGATTTTCTTTCACTATAATATCTACAGAAAGGTTTCATAAATGTACTTTAAATTCATTTTGATATTAGGTAGCATATTTACACAATTTTAACCCTTAAATGCCTGGTGTTGCTTTTCGGCAACATACCCAATTTAGGCTCCAAAATACAATTAGAATAATACTGAAGCCATAATGCCTAATGTTGCCAATAAAATACATTCTGAAAATATTATTAAATCGATTTTCAACATGTAGATGGCAACACTTGTGCTGTCTAAGAATAAAGATAGATTTATTTTTCCAATTGTTGCTACTTGTTCTTTTTTTTATTTTCTTTCACTATAATATCTACAGAAAGGTTTCATAAATGTAGTTTACTTTCATTATGATATTAGGTAGCATATTTACAGAATTTTAACCCTTAAATGCCTGGTGTTGCTTTTCGGCAACATACCCAATTTAGGCTCTAAAATACTATTAGAATAATATTGAAGCTATAATGCCTAATGTTGCCAATAAAATACATTCTGAAAATATTATTAAATTGATTTTCAACATATAGATGGCAACACTTGTGCTGTTTAATAATAAAGATAGATTTATTTTTGCAATTGTTGCTACTTGTTCTTTTTGTTTTGCTTGGAAGCTTGCGAAATACCCTATTTTCTTCTGCAGTGAGCAAGTAAAATTTATTTCTTATTATAGTTCCTGAAATTCTTGTGTGTTTAATATTATAGAATTTTATCTAGGAAAATTATTTTTTCAATTAAAGGCCAGCATTGCCGATTAGTAACAAACTGTTTTTTAGCCGTAAACTATACTTAAAACAAAATATGATTTTTTAAAGTATTTTTCCCATGATTTATTTAAGAAATGAAAGCCGAAAAACATTATTATAATATTTTTTGAAAAATCAGGGTTTTAAGGGTTAAATATAAATGTGAATGCAAATTATATTCTTAAACACTGAATTCTTAATCTTTTATCATAGAATTTTGCAAATATAAATAAATGTCTTTTAATAGCAGAAATGCTCTTAAAGTGTAAAATAAAATTTAGAATTAACAAGCCGGAAATTTAACGTCAAACATGGCAAATGTAGTGCGTTAGTTCTATAACTAATTTTATAAATATTCAGATCTTAGCGCAATAGGTGTTGCACTCATATGCAATATTGCATGAATACAAAATTTATTACGATAATATATATTAATTTTAGTAATACGGAAATAATAGGACTTCATCAAAAATAGGACGTCATAACCATGGAAACCTAGAATCATTACCTGTCATGGAGAATCATCATCTGTTATAAATATCTTCATAAGTTTTCATTCGATTTTCATAAAAATTTGAAATGACTCGACACAATTCTGCAGCAATTACATATGTATTAAATTTCGAACCATTCGGTTGAGTAGTTTTTGGGCTGGCATATGCAGACAAACGGAAGGACCAGATGACGATTATAGGTGCTACCTTTATATATACTTACGAATGCCCATAAAAAATACTGGTAGGATTATTCAAGGGTTATAAGAAATTTATCCTTCCCGAATGTGAGACACCCCTCGAAGGGGTTAAACACATAAAAAATAAGTTTTTACACAAACAAAGGTTCGTATTAATCAAGTAAAAATTAAATTTTTTGATAAAGTTTAAAAAAAAAAAAAAAACTTGAGGTGAATCGAATTAAAAGAACAAGATGTCTTTAAAAGTAACATTAAATTTATCGCAGAATAAATAAATAATTTAAGAGAAGGGAAGACATGACTAGCAATCATAGGGGTAATATGCGTTTAAGTCCAATTTCCTCGGAAACAGGCAGACCGATTTAGTTGAAATTTTTAATAATTATTTACCGGATTATGCTCAGACAGTTTTTTCTGCGACTAAACTTTTATATTTCAGAACAATGACAATTTTTCAGATTTTTTTTCCCATTTTAGAAATTGTTTTTTTTTACTGAAACTAATTATTATTTTTTTCTCTACTTCATATGATATCATATTTGTTCTCTACCTCAAAAATTACTGAAATCGCTCGAGTACTTTAAGAGATGCTGGTTTTTTTATCTGAAAAAGTCCGATTTTTCAGAAATGACGAAAAACTTAGACACTTCTAACTTTCAGAAGTTCGTGCACAATTTTATCAAACACACGAATTAAAGCGTATATAACAGTTAGTGACACATAATAAGTGAGGGAATGTTTTGACCTTTATAGGTCCTATGTCACTACCCACGTGACTTCGGTAAAAGCATTTCTTACACGAATTTTATTTGGTTAAAAACCACTCTTTTTTTTTTAAGAAACACCTGTACTTGTACTTTGACAGCATGTGCATACCACTAAATTTAATTTTAAAATACGATGGGGTGAATAGAATATAAAAATAGAATTAAGTATAAAATGTTGTCAAAAAATTAATTTGAGAGGGGGTGTCTTCCATTAAATTAGGTTAACTGGAAACCATGCGCATTTTTTGCAAAACGTTTCTCTGTACAGAGTCGGGCAAATTTGTAATTGCAATTATCTGCCATGTAAATACTCTTTAATTGCATGTAATTAATTATAGTTAAAATTACGTGCCATAATTTTTTTTCAGTTCTGTAGCCGGACCCCCCCCCCCCATCTCATTATTTGACGAATTGTCTGCGATTGAATGTAACTATAATCAATTTCATACAATTAACTCGTAACTCGTAATTGAGATCAAAGTCTGTCACAGTATGATTGTTTGAACATTTTAAGCCCACTGTTATATGGTTATTGTTGATATTTATTATACCTGTTGCGAAAATATTTTGAAATTAAAATAAATATATCAGCAAAATATATTAATGTATAACATACATTAACACTAGAACCGCTATTATAGGTCATTTTGATCCCTTCTTAATTGATAACAGTCGATTCGAACCAGAAATTTCTTCGTAAGATATATTAAGTGTGCCCATCACAAAAATAGGTTAATTAAAAACGTTAAATAGTTTTAAATAAAAATTATTGTGTGAAACACTTTTTATAAAACTTGAGTAAAATAGCAGGATGTTCTAGTGTTAAAATAATACATTTGCAATTATCGAAAATGTTACTTGAAATATATAAAGTTAGAATAATTCAAAGGAGTTTTTTTAACTAATTGATAATTATTTTTAGGACTATGTTATTGACTATATAATGGCATTAATTTTTTTTCAATGTATTTTTTAAAATATTTTTCATTGTAAGATATGAACATAAACATAGTTGTTAATTTCTGCAATAACAAATTCCAAATTCATGTATGTTTTTTATTACATATATACAATACAAAACACATATTTTTGATGAAATTTCTAATTCTTAAATCTATTTCGATTTCAAAAGATACACATTAATATATATATATGTATATATATAATTTGGCACTTTTTTTATACTTACAACTTTAATTCATAATATTATGGTTTTTGATGGTGGTAGGTTATGTTTAATTAATGGTTATATATATATATATATATTTCCTTATTAGGATGAGCGAAGCGAATCCTCTACTAGGCTACACAAATTACATTTTGTCGTACATTTTACAAAAACACTATTCAGTATTTTGACTTGAAATTTAACATAAAAATAAATTATGATCCGTAGATTTACACAATATTTTTTTTTTTTTTTTTTTTTAGAGAATAACCTTAAAAAAAATTATTTTTAATTAATTTATTTTACATGTTTTCTCACTACGGGCGCATGTTTTCAAATAAAAAATGAAACAAGTATATTTTCATTAGAAAAAATAAATCATGGAGTTACTAATAATATATAAAATCATGATTAAATAAATAAATAAAATATATTTTCATTACTCCGTCAAAATATAATGGATTGGGTTGTGTTTATGACGGCCAATTATCAACACGAGGGATATAGGCCCTAAGGGGGGGGGGTGTGCCCTTCGTGGGGGTCTTTCTAAGGGAACCTAACCCGTATTAACGCTTGGAAATCCAAGGTTTGAAGAAAACCCCGAAAACTCCGAACGATTAGGCCAACAGGCGCGATTGGGATCGAACCCAGCACTTCCCGTCTACCAGCTTCGAGAGCAGAACCTCTCGGCCACTGGTGGGGCCCAAAATATAATGGAAACTGTTTTTTAAACTTAATTAAGGAAAGACATGTTTTTGGACCTGATAGAAATAAAATGTGATCACTACGCAGATGATACCTACCCGTTTGAAAAGAATTATATTATGATTTTTTTTCGTAAAGTGGCAACAAAAGAATTGTAAACAAATAAAATTAACTGTTAAATTTGTTACATAAAGTGTTATCCGAATTCGAAGGCTGAATTATAACAATAATATAATAAGTTAACAATTCTTAGTATCAACGAAAGCAAATTTCAAATGTTTTTCCAGAAAATAGGATTTTGAAGAAGTAACTTTCTTCAAGCTCTCTTCAAATATATTATACTAAGATTGCTATCAACGATTATTTGATGTGAATTACAAAGATTGAAAACATACCTATTTCAACTCATTTGAGAAAACACCAGAGGCTATTGGAAAATGTAAAAACATCTGTAAAAGAGCTTTTTGTTGAAAATTTAAAAATATTTTGTAAAATATTACTTCAAAAATATTGTTATTTCTACCAGTCTCATATCATAAATAAAAAATACCGAGGAAATTCTTAGTTATTTGGCTGAATTTACATTTATAAAATTAAAATGCGCCAAAACATAAAATAACTTTTTTGCTTAATAAAGATTCAAAAGTAATATAAAAAAATATAGTTACTTTCAAATATTTATCTTATTAAATAATGACTCACAAATCCAAACAAAGTATGGCTATTGCTAATATACATTATATGTAATATTCTTATGATTAATTTTCATATGAAAAGATTTCACAAAGTACTATTTCGAATAAGTTTGAAAAACCACTTTTAATTATTTCTCGTGTGTCTCGACATTATGACATCTTAATTAAAATAGAGCTCCTTCATAATTGTAAAAATAGTTTAGGCTAATTATTAAAAATATATAATAGTAAATTTTTATTGTTAAATGCCATCTTGATATCTCAATTCTACTGATATAATTTTTAATATGAGAATTAACTAAAATTACAATTGAAATATATGTTATCTCAAAATTTTAATTAAAAATAAATTTTTGTTATTCATTAAAAATTACCTTTTATCTGAGTAAAGACACCAAACTTTTTTTACTCAGTGATTGGAAAAATCATGTAGAAATATATAAAATATACAGAAACTTTTCAGTCACATGATGAGCATATGACGGGAAAGACTTAATTTCAGTGGCATGAAAGTGATATAAATGTACAATCGTGGAAAAAAGTAAACACGCCCTGCTAACTCTGCAAGAAATTATCGTAGAAGAAAGTTACAGGTACCAAACGATTGAAAATAAAGTATACTTTTGAATGATTTACACTGTACAGTCGTGGAAAATAAATAAACACCCCCTACTAACTCCTCATCAAATTATCGTAGACGAAAGTTACTAGTACCGGACGATTGGAAATAAAGTCTACTTTTAAATAGTGTGTATAAAATTTGCTTAGGGGGCCATATACATATTAAAACGAAACCAAACTTCATTTTTTTCAATGGCAGTACCCAAATTTAACGAGATATTTCAAATCTTCGGTTCAAAATATGCCTAGAAACGAAATTTCAAGTCATTTGAATGATAAGTTTTTGAACTATAGACATTCAAAATTTAGTACTTCTAATGTTAAATTACATTTTCATATTTTTATTTATATCTCGTGAAATTATGCTCCTAATGAGCTAATTTTTTGTGCAGCAATAATACTAATATACCCAAACATAAATATGTTGAATTTGCAATTTTTATAATTTTATGATATGAATTATGAATTATGAAATTAATATTTGAAAAAATTATGTATTGCAACATACAATTTTTTTGATGGAATTAGATTTATTAAGTCCTGCTATATGGAAATCCAAAATTTCACATTTTTCTTCCAAGCAGTTTTCAAATTATGCTTAAAAAACGGCAAAATGATGGTTTAAGGGGCCGTCTATAATAGAAGTGAGTAAATTTTTGAAATTTATTCTGCTATCCTGTAGTCAAACAGGTTTCATTGACGCTTAAACGTGCCTTGATCAAGAAGGTGGCTCTCTCGGTTAACAATCGAGTTCGGATCTTCAATTTGGATACAACCCTTAAAATACGCTCGTTTTAAAATAATTAATTTCTCGGAAACTTATGCACGAATTGCGTAAAAATGTGTTTATAGGCTAATTGAAAGGTGTAGAGTTCATTTATCCTGTCAGAATTGTATACTGCTATTGAAAAAAAAAACAAAGTTATGGTTCGTTTTAATATGTAGATGGCCCCTTAAACAAATTTTATATACATCATTTAAAAGTAGACTTTATTTTCAATCGTTCGGTACCAGTAACTTTCTTCTACGGTAATTTCTTAAGAAGTTAGTTGGGGGGTATTTACTTTTTTTTTTCCCACCACTGTACATAAAATTTGCTTAGAAGAGTATCTACATATCAAAACGAAACCAAACTTTGTTTTTTTTTCATTAGCAATACCCATGTTTGTCAACATAAATAAATTTTACAACCTTCAATTAGCCTACATCCAATATTTCATGAAATTTGCACGATTAGTTTCCGATAAATTAATTATTTTAAAAAGAGCATAATTTACGTGCTATATCCATATTGAAATTTGGAACTCGATTGTTCAAACGCTACACAATGATGGTGTCACTTCTAATTAATGCATTGTTTCATGCCAATATGAGCATTTCTCTCGCCTGATATATTTCGACTAATGCTAGTCAAATTATTTCAATAAAAGGAGTAAAATATAATTTTTCAAATTATGCTTTTCCGCTCACCATAGACAGGTAATTAAACAATCAATTTGAACTGTAATGAAATGACTGTGTGAAATGATAATTCAAAAACTACTAGAAAGAAAATTTGAAATTGAGAAATGGCATAAAGCAGAACGTAATAAACATAAATCTATCTGAAAAATTGTATATTGCAATTCATATTTTTTCTCGAATATTAATTTTATAATTCATATTATGGAATTTTTAAAATTACAAATTCAAAGTATTTTATCCAGACAAAAAATTTTCGCATTAGGATTATAATTTCAGGAGATATTAATAAAAATATTAACAATAGTAAAATAATTAATTATAACAATTAATAAAAATGTGTCAAGTTTTCATAATCATGTGAAAAGTTACTTAAATCAGATAATTTTATTGAAAAATAAAATTAACAATTATTAAAGCCACCTGATTAGGTTCGATAAATGCGATATTAGAAAATAATGCATATTTTAAAGTTTAATTTGCTTTTGTTAAATTTGAAATTTGTCTTATTGAGGACTTTGTAACCCCTAAAATAGTAAGTTTGTTTATCTGTTATTACTTTAATTTTAAAAGAGAAAAAATTGGAAGTTGGGAAATTTCCGAGTGTTCTGTAGCCATGCCATAATCAAAACACTATTGTTGAAAGTTACTATGTAGTATTTAAAGAACATTCTTGATGAATAATGACAATAAATTTGAGATATCTTTTTCAAATGTTGGATTTTTAAGGTCACAGATAAGCAATAAAAACTATTTACTATAACTTACTATAACTACTAACTTACAATTTTTTAAATCTAAACTCAGTTTCGGAAAGTATTTTAACTGTTATTTTTTCCTGCCTGATTAAGAAACTGATCCGGATAGAAATGGATTAGCAAATCTCTTAACTAGTAAATTCATCAAAATCGACATATATTTTAAAATTTCGCCGAATGATGTATTTAAACAAAAATTATAATTGATTAACGCTTCAAAAAGCTGTTATTTTTCGTTAATTTCTATTATTTTTCCACATGTATTTCGTGTAAAAATACACGGAATGTACCATTCAAAAGAAGCTTGTAAAATATATCACGGCGAATTTTCTTCTGTACGTGGATACCACTATAACGAGTTTTAAAGCGAATTTTCAGCAGTTTTTGTGATTTAGTGTGTTGACAGCAACTGTTGTTTTAGTCATTACATTTGAGTGTTCTGCGATTTTCGACAATGGAAAAATTACATGAGCGAGGCTTGGATTTTTTATTTCAAATGAAATGTCGTGTGCCGAATATCTTAAATAAAACCGCAATTTCGTGCAGATGTTGCACGATCGCAAAAAATTATCGTTGTGCAAGAGATTTTGGGCATCATCGATTTAAGCATCATACTCGCTTGATATGGTCCCATATGACTTTTTCCTGTCCCACAAGCTAGACCCCTAAATGACCACTTCGAGAGAGACTTTTTAAATCAATCGATATCATACAAGAAAATTCCTGAGGGAGCTTGAGAAAACACATGAATCAGCATGCTAAAAATGTACGGAAGATTTTGACAAATGCGATATAGTTAGTTGTATTGGTTTGTAATTGGCCAACTTTGAAAGCTACAAACTAAATTTTGTGGATAAATTATTTTTTTTATTCAACAATTCTGGGTACTTTTCACAGAGAATGTTTATGGAATAACATATATAATATATCTAAAACAAATCCGTGACTAACGACGGCGTCATATTGGCTGTGGCAACAATTTGACTAAAAAATGTTACTTTTATTGCCATTATTTAACACCTAAACCTCATGCAGCTTCTATTTTCATATCATCAAAATAAAGAAAAATATTGTTCCATCAAGTGCATTCTGTTTGGTAAATTTGTCTCAGGTAATTGATTTTGTTTTAATTCTTAAAATAATTTTGAAGTGTGGATATTTTAAATTTGAGTACAAGCCATATATGTAGATTAAAGCTTTTACTTATAAAACAACGTAAAATTAAAAATTCGCAAATGAATAAAAAAATAAAACACGAATATTATAGATATGTAAATGAACTAAACTAATAAAGTAATCACAAACGTTGATTTAAATAGTCTAATGTCTTGTAATTGATCGCAGGCTCGCGGCTAATACGAAAGTACCAAAATGCTTTTTGATGTACTTTTGCTTTTGATGCTATTTGTGCTACTTTTTGATGATGCTTTTTGCGGTCAATTTAACTAAATGTACAGAATGTAAAAATATATATTAGAATACCAGTCCCATTGGAAGGCCCTATACCTGCCATGTTAAATTAATGAACATATTCTCAGCAACTACCAAACATATCCACATGAAAGCTTATATATATATATATATATATATATGTGTGTGTGTGTGTGTGTGGGAATGTAAATATTCTCAACAATGCAACTCGTCTAACTCAAGGGTTTATTGAATCGATACGCAATCATATATGAAATAAAAAGTACAACACGAGGAGCGTTGAAAAAATCTAAAAATGTGTGGCAACGGTTTTGAGAAAAAATAAGAAAATTCAAGAGATGTTTTATGTTTTTTAGAAGTTCGTTAGTTTTTATCTCAACATGAAGGTTGAAGATTAGTTGAATAAAAAAGAAAGGATTTGAGTAAGAATTCTAGGTGAATTCCAGTATTTATGAAAACAAATGTATTATATTACTGATGTGAATGAACTGTTGTGATCTTCCAAGCATAATATTTGTTCGAGTGAATAATAAATGTCGTATTAAATTGACGAACTAACAGATGCATTTATTTATAGTTATAAGCCAAGTGGACTTTTTAGCAATTTTCAGATAAAATCCTACAAAATTTGGGGGCTCGGTGCCGGGATTTGAATAAAAAATTGAAACGATTACGGAAAAAACACATCATTATGTCGATGTTGAATAAAGCGCGAAGAAGCGATTTGATTGAACTATGCGAGGAATGCGGAATAAACACGCCAGAGAAAGTAACCATTCTGTCATTAACTGAAGCAATAAAAACTTGGGAAAGTTTTGATGAAGACTTTATAAAAGACCGTCTTGAAGTAATATCATCGGCTAGCAAAGAGAAAAGAAAGTCAGAACTTGAAGCGCAAGCAGAGAAGGAGAAAGAGCAAAGAAAAATAGAAGCAGAGAAGGAGAAAGAGCAGAGGAAAATAGAAGCAGAGAAGGAGAAAGAGGAGAAGAGAATAGCGTTGGAAGAAAGAAAATTAGAACTTGAAGCAGAAGAGAGAAAACGACAGGCAGAACTTGAAGCAGAAGAGAGAAAACGACAGGCAGAACTTCAAGCAGAAGAGAGAAGACGACAGATAGAGATAGAGGAGAAGAAATTGATGTTAGAAATAGAGGATAGAGAAAAAATGAGGGAATTCGAGCTAAAGAAATTGACAATGCAAGCCGAGATAGACTTTCAGAAGGATGCAGAAATACTAGCTCCAAGAACGGGAACAGGGAAAAATTTTGATTTATTGAAGTTACTTAATCGTTTTGACAGTGAAAATGGTGATATTTGTATGTTTTTAACATTATACGAAAGACAAGTATCTCAGATGAAAATAGACAAGGATGAATGGGTTTCATATCTATTAAGTTTATAACCGTTAGAAATAGCTAGCATAATTACAAGAGAAAAGGAACCGGATGTAAATAATTACGAATATATAAAAAATTTATTGTTGATAAGATTCAAAATGTCGCCGGAAGAATTTAGACAGAGGTTCATGACTCATAAAAAGGAGCCAACAGATAATTGGCGCGATTTTGGTTTTCAGTTAAAAACGTACTTTAATGAATGGGTACGTGGAATGAACGTAACAACTTTTGAGGGATTAACGGAGTTATTAGTAACTGATCAAATTAAGCGAAAAATACCGCCAGAAACCAGAGAACGTTTTATTGAGGAATTTCCAAAGATAAAAGAAGTAGATCTATTAGTGGAAAACTAGATGATTTTGATACGGCGTGTAGAGGATTTAAAACCGGCAAATTGTATAAGGCGCAAAATAGCGTGAACAGGGAGGAAATAGATAGCCAGTGGAATCAAAATTCTCATCAAAATAATATAAGACGAGGCGAAAGAGCTATTAATTCGAGAATTATCTGCCATCTTTGTGGTTTGCCTGGTCATATCGCCGCCAAATGTACAAATAGGGATCAAATGAGCACACAAGAATATTATGGTAACCCGATTAGGAAAGCAAATGATAATGGCGCACAAAAAAGAAACATAATGAGCTTATCAAAAGCGGAAAATAACGCCAAATCGACAAAAAAGATACGTGTAGTTCCAATAAATGAGAAACCCACGAAAATTATCATCGACACAGCAAGCGATGTGAGTTTAATAAATGAAGAATATTACACCGAAATAGGCGCACCTGAATTATGCCAAGAAAATTTGCATATATTGACTGGATTTGGCGGAGAAGAAACACAGGCAATAGGATACTTTGAGTATGAAATACAAGTAGACGGCGTGAAACTGACAGATAATTTTCATGTAATATCAGGTCTAGAATGTGACATATTGTTAGGTGTAAGTCCAATATCAGGATGCATTTTAACAGTCACAGAAGAAGGTGTCAAAATAAAAAATCTCGCCAAGGAAGAAAACGCCAAAGGCAAGACCATTATGTATTGTAGACATATTAGGGCGGTAAGGAATACCGATGAAAATTTAAAATATGTGGCCAATGAAATAAATAGAAAAGCTATAATGAGAAAAACGGAAAGATCTCGTGAGAAAAAATTAAATTAAATTAACAAAAATTTGAATGAAAGAAATGAGGTATCACGAATAGTACGAATGAGTGACCTAAAAGAAAAACGCAATTTATATGCACGCTCGAATGAAAATAAAAATAAAATGAAGAATCTTGAAAAATATTATAAACGAAAGAACACGAGAGAAGAAAATAATACTGAAGGGGTAAATGTAAATAAAAAGAGATTTAGCGAAATTTACAAGCGTGATCGCAATGACAAAAATGAAGATAGAAAATATTATCCGAGAGACAATTTTGTAAATAGACGTCCCAGATATTGTGAACAACATACATTTCTTGACTATAGAAGATATTTATACGGAGATCAGAAAGAAAAAACACGGGAAAATTTTGAAAGGGAAGAGATTGAACTGTGTAAAAGATATGTATACTTCTGGAGTAATAGTAATCGTAGACAGTATGAACAGTCATTAAACCATACTGATAATTCTGTTTATGGTGGATATGAAGCTAAATTTAAAAGAAGATGTGATTTGAAAACACGTTCCGTTGGGTCACCGGACTGTCAGGATGACCGAATGTGAGAATGTAAATATTCTCAACAATGCAACTCGTCTAACTCAAGGGTTTATTGAATCGATACGCAATCATATATGAAATAAAAAGTACAACACGAGGAGCGTTGAAAAATGCTAAAAATGTGTGCAACGGTTTTGAGAAAAAATAAGAAAATTCAAGAGATGTTTTATGTTTTTTTAGAAGTTCGTTAGTTTTTATCTCAACATGAAGGTTGAAGATTAGTTGAATAAAAAAGAAAGGATTTGAGTAAGAATTCTAGGTGAATTCCAGTATTTATGAAAACAAATGTATTATATTATTGATGTGAATGAACTGTTGTGATCTTCCAAGCATAATATTTGTTCGAGTGAATAATAAATGTCGTATTAAATTGACGAACTAACAGATGCATTTATTTATAGTTATAAGCCAAGTGGACTTTTTAGCAATTTTCAGATAAAATCCTACAAATATATATATATATATATGTCATGCATAACTCCTAATAAAGCGGAGCAATTTTATAAGTAGATACTCTTTAATTGTTTTTTTTTGTTGTTGTTGTTGTTTGTTTTTGTTTTTAAATTTGGAATAAAAACCACTTTTACATAACAAAAACTTTGCATTTTCGAAAGAAAATCATTTTTTATATATTTTGTCTTGAATGTGTTTTAACAAAAGTTCTCTTCAGATTCATCAAGGATATGTGTAACATATTCAGGCAAGATTACAAATAATAATGGGTAGTAGTTTCTGTAAAAAGGTTCATCTAATTTAAAAATATATATATTTTATGAAATTTGAGTTTAAAGTTTATGTATGATGTAAACAAATGACTTAAAATTTTAACTTTTCGTTGTTTTTAAAACAAAAGTAATATGCCATTCGAAAGGGGTAAAATGAAGGATTTAAAATATCAAAAACTAAAAAAAAAACTTTTCTGACCAATTTGCCTCCCAATTGCTCTTAAAAATAATTTTCCACTTTGCTCCGTACACCGAGCAGTGTATATCGGATATCTTTAACTCAGGTAATTGGGTTGCACTGTCTGTAAACATAATGGAACACTTTTTTTTTTTTTAATCCACTGTCATTTTAATCAAAGAAAATACCAAATAAATTTAAATCAAAACTGATTTTATTTGAATAACTTACATAATATTCAATTCACAACATTATATGTATGTTACCGGCCAAACCCAATTTCATGCCAAGCTAGTTTGGACCTAAGACACACTAGTTTATCTTAACGCACATAGGATAGACAATTTTAACCATATATTCACTGGTCTGAACAAGTTTAGCCTAAGCCAATTCAATTAGGAGTACTTTCATTGAGTACTGTCATTGATTCAAACAACCATCCTGGCGTCTCATTCAGGAAAATTCCCGTATTGGCACCTGCTTACAAAGTTGGTGAAAGAGAGAAAGTGCTGTCATTTTTTTTTCGCCAAGTAGTGAACATTTCAAAGGTGATTTAATCCTTTAGAGGCGGCATCCCTTTCTCAAATAATATTTAGTTTTCACAGCTTGTTTTAAATAGTTCCCTTTACTTGTAAAATACCAAAAAATGCTGCAATTAAAAAAGACAAATATAACATATATTTATTAATGGTGCAAAAACGAATTTCACATGTACCTTTTGAACATGCATATTTGCAACATCCGTCCTGAAAGGGTATGATAATAGATTTTTGTCTCCTGTTACAAGATAAATGATTTAAGTAAATTTAAAAAAAAATGAAGTTTTTTATATTTCAAAATCCGTGTGCTGTGGATGGGAAAGGAATAAAACGTCCGAATGATTTTTCGTTTATTGTAACATAAAGGTAATAAATATTGCAGATTTGCTATTCTTTCTAAGAAGAAATATAAATTTTAAACTGAAGTTTCCATAAATTTGAGGTCAGTGAAGAAGTTAGCGGATTCGTTTAGTATATATTAGTAGTTCATAGTAAAAAATATAAAATTTTTTAATGAATAACAAAAATGAGATGATAAATTTGTAACTTTATTAAAATGTTACCATAATTCATTTAAATGCGCGCTTCATCTCCCACTTAATTTAATTGCAAATACTTCAACTTCGATTGATTTAAATGCATTAAACTAATTAATTATATTAGCCTAGGACGAACTACTTTGACCAGTAACACATATAACAAAAAAGAAATAAATGCATTTTATGAAGACATATTTACAGATATTTCTTTCAATTCTCATTTGTGGACATATACGAATACTGTATAGTATTATTTTTTATCAGATATCCACTTTTATCATTCAAGTATTGAAAATATTACTCTTTGAATCTTTTAATTTTTTTGTTTATATATATATATATATATATATATATTAGAAAATTTCGATTTCGTTTTTATTCGATACCGAAATGACCACTTTAAAGCTTCTCCGTGAGACCTTTTATTGTAACGTATATTTAGTGAGATACCTTCGTTTATTAGTTTTTCCAGTAGCAATATACTTAGTGGAAGTTAAAAGAAATGAGTTCTGATATGTTTTAGATAAGTACCTCTTACATTTATTTAAAAGGTTATTTATTTCTATTTTATTAGATTTTCATTTTGGATAATACGTTTCAAATTGTTGCATCAGATTTAATCTAATCCTATGATCGTATTTTCTAAGAGTTGTAAATGCTTCGTTATTATGGTGCATTTCAAATCCCTAAAATATCTATAATTTTAACTCAAATAATAAACATTTATGATTATTCAATTTAGTATATTTAGATTCTTACTTTTAATGAAACAAAAACTATGAATATAATTGGCGAGGAGGAATTATAGACATAATTTAAATGTGAAAAATAAAGTATATTACACATTCTGTTAATAATTTTTAAATTTAAATGAAATGTGATAAATTCAGTAATATGAAAATAATCTTTGAGTCATCTCTTACCAATTATCATTTTCTTTTTTTAATAAAAAATTATTATAAACATCCCTAAAAAATAATGAAATTGAGATGTGTTACTGAACCTATTTTTATACTCCAACATTGAATACTTAGTAGTATTTACTGTTCATATGCAGTGCCATACAGAATGATTAAGTTTCAACACAAAATGATTATCTTCTCTATGAGAGATAATTGATTAATAAATAATTTCAATTGTGGATAGCGGTATATGGTTAGCTAAAGTTTTGTATATTACATGATATGTATAAATTCTCAATATCCTACAGAGAGTTCCACAAAAGGATTTTTATGCATTGCAGCCGAAGAGTGTGGATTTACCAAAAGTTGGCATAATTTTTTTATGCATATTCAGGTTATTTGATATACTAAAGGAAAGCAGTAAAATATAAATAATTTCATAT
The DNA here is from genome assembly GCA_963932465.1 of Maratus speciosus. Taxonomy (NCBI): domain Eukaryota; kingdom Metazoa; phylum Arthropoda; class Arachnida; order Araneae; family Salticidae; genus Maratus; species Maratus speciosus. Next base: position 547,169,206 of record OZ010786.1, on the reverse strand, counting down.
ACTCTGGTTTTCAAAAAACTGGATAACAAAATAATTCGAATAACGTAACGATAATTTCTGAAATTTACTTTCCATATGTGTTATGCTTTTTCTAATTTATGACTTAGATGCCTTTTTATATGTTATTAAATGGTGATGTTTACTTGCAATATTCTGGAAATGTTGAAAGATATTTAATAATCCTTGACTGATGCATGGTTCTAGTTCTTGTTTATTTATGTAATGGTAATGTCTATCACATAAGGTTCACCTATGGGTCGGCTGCTCACGGTACCTCGATACAGATACGGAGTTCAAATCTGGGCTAGGTAAAGTTAAATAAACATTTCATCTTTTTGGGTTCTAAAAATAGTATAATGCCCGCTTGGAGACTAATCACTGGGGGTTTCGGGTTAGGTTGATAATCTAGCAGCGACATATGCTGTATATAACTCCAACCCTCATGCTCAAGAAAACATATTTCGTCTCTGTATGTAAACATCCTTAGCGTTGTAGCGCCACAGAGTTAAGATAGTTTAGGAGTACATAAAACGTGTTAAAAAATAATATTAGTATTTTAAGAATGTTTTGGTTGTATTTTTTATTAAAATCAGAATATGCGAGTCAAAAACGTTTTATCAGATTTAATTTTAGAACTACCAGTTTTAAAACTACCTACAGCAAAAGCAATGTTTTCTCTGTATTTAAAAGTATTATAGCAAAATAAAAAAAGTGAAATGGAATCCTAATGAGTCCTGAATTATAATATCCAGTATCCTTTGATTAAACTGAAAATGGCTATAATGAATATTTTCATCAAGTAAAACAGTTCTTTTGTCCAATCTAAAAAAGAAAGTATAAACGCGTTTAACACTAAAATTACGGCAGCGGTCATTTTGACCGCAAATCCAATTTAACGTATCATAACTTTTTTAATTTCCTGTTTACAGTCTGAATATTTTTTGACTTTTCCTAAAAACGCAAGAATATTACATAATTTTTTTTTGTTCAATTTAAATAATTATTTTAAAAAATATTAGTATGTATACCTAGAATTACGGCTACCGGTCATTTTGACCGTATCTAGAAAATTACACATGTCAAGTTATTTTCTTCACATTCATAGTTGTTTCCACTATTCTAATAGATAAGCAGGTGCATCTGTGGTGAGGGGGATATTGCTTTGTGTATTTCAAAGCATTATTTGTTAGGTGGGAATCGAGAAAAGGGGAGGGAGAGGAAAAACACCTGTTTGACATCTGTTTAGAATGGCAGAGCGCCTTCTGACTGCGCATTTCTTTTGTGTAAGAAATATTATTTTTCAACGGATACAAATATATTGAGGTGCATTTCGTTTCAGTGAATGTCAGTGTTCAGACTTACTTATTTTATTTGCTTCTTGTCATGGCGCGTAGAAGAGTTGGTAGAAAATATCTAACAAAAGAAGATGCGTTAAAAATTTTTGAAACTATTTCCGATGATAATTCTGGTTCAGATATTGAACCTGATGAAAAATTTAATATCGAAACTATATCCAGTTTATCTGACGAAGACTGTATTGTTCCTTCAGGAACAAGTGAATATGATTCATCTGATGGAGAGTCTTTTCACGAAACACCAAATGAAAATGATAATTTAGATCCAGAAAATATTCCTTTGCCTGCTGCTAGTACAGATTCTAGAAATTAAATCAGTGGTAACAGTCAAGGTCAAGAAAGTAGTCAAGACCCACCAAACAGAACTAGAAAACAGCTTAGACGTACCCAATTCGAGGAAAACACAAAAGATGAAGAAACACCAAATGATGGTTCAATTTCGAAAATAGGAAATATTTCGACAAATGTTACATGGAGACGTCCCCATCAGAATGTCTTACGAGAAGTGTCTGAGCCAACGTCTCATGCAAAAAGAAAAATAGTTGATGGCAGTGCAAGTAGCGCATGGAGATTGTTTATCAACGAAAAAATATTGCGTCATATTCAACAGTGCACTGAAGAAGAGGCTCGTAAAAAATCACAAAATCCAAATTGGTCTTTGTCACTCAATGAGTTAGATGCTTTCGTATCACTGCTGTATGCTCGAGAAGCTTTGTCTGCAAAAGAACTTTCTATTTTAAGTTTGTGGTCAAAATCCTGGGGTCCGAAATTCTTCACTGAGACATGTCCAGGGATAGGTTCTTGGAAATTATGAAGAATTTGCGCTTCGACATGAAGTCACCTAGATCCCAAAAGTTGCAAACTGATCCATTTGCACTTATTTCATATATTTGGATTACATTTATCGAAAATTGCTTGATGAATTATAAATCCGGGGGAAAATATTGTAGTGGATGAACAATTGTTTCCCATGAAGACACGATGTCGATTTATTCAGTACATGCCTAAAAAGCCGGACAAATTTGGCCTTAAGTTTTGGCTTGCTACTGATGTGCATTCAAAATATTTACTGAATGGATTTCCGTATTTGGGCAAGGATGAAACCAGGCCCTATGGTAGAACGGTTGGCGAACATGCAGCTTTCCGTTTGATTGAACCTTACTACAACACTGGAAGAAACCTGACAACGGACAATTTCTTTACATCACTCAATTTAGTAAAACAAATGAGAGACGCAGGAATAAGTTGTGTTGGTACAATAAATCGTTCAAAAAGGGAAGTACCTAATTCTTTCAAGAAAACAAGAGATGTGCTGTATTCTAGTAAGATTGCTAAGCATGAAAATATAACGCTTACGTCTTATCAAGGAAAGAAGAACAAAAACGTCCTGCTCCTGAGTAGTTTACACCCAACATTGGAAATTTCATCTAATGAAAAACAAAAACTTGAAGTTGTAAATTTTTACAATGCGACCAAATATGGAGTTGATGTTTTGGACCAGATGGCCAGAAAATATTCTGTGAAGTCCTCATCCAGACGTTGGCCAGTTCAAGTTTTTCTTAACATTCTTGATTTTGCAGCTATAAATGCATGGATTATTTATAGAGAGACGGCTAGATATAACAACTACACCCGCCGTGATTTCATTTTAGATACAGCTGAGGAGCTCAGAAAGGTGTACGTTTCATCAAAAAAAACAACGCTTTCTTCTTCTAGCCAGTTGAGAATTGATGCTTGTCACACTCCATCCTGTAAACGTAAACAATGCCAAATAAATACTTGTAAAAACAACAAAACTTGGAATATTTGTGAAAACTGTAGAAAATATGTTTGTGGAACCTGTACAGGTAAAATTAAGAAATCAGTAATCTGTGTATGCTGTCAAACCGAATAAAGTAAGTAATAAATTTATTTAAGTTTAAATAAAATCAATTTGTATTTAAATTTGTTAAACTATAACAAGTTTTTAAAATCTTGAATGTTTTTTTTTTTATTTTTTAACTCTTTGTTATGCTAAATTAGCATTTGTTTACATTTTTTTATCTTATTAACTATATAGTTTACTTATTAAAAAAGCATGTCGTATATCTACAAGATTTAACTTACATAATACTAGCAAAAAATACGCTTTTACATTTATTCGAGAGTAGCGGTGAAAATGACCGGTGATCGTAGTTATAGGTATACGGAAAACGCCGTAATGCTAGTGTGAACGGAAAATTATCAAAAAGGAAACATATTTAAGGATCTTATCACGTGCCCGAGGAACAACAGGCGGTTCTTATAGTTAACAAATAAAATAATAATTCACCTGAAAAAAAATTAATATAAATTAATGTTAATGAAATAATATAATATTAGGTTGAGCAAAATGTTCTGAGAAATTTTTAATCTAATAGCTACCAGAATTTGTATCGTATATAGGAGTACTAGTGGTACAGCCCACACGTGGCTCCATCCGTTTATGGCCTCTTTCGATCAATGCAACACTTTTCCAAGGGTCATCGATTTGAATCCTTTAATGAAGTTTCATAAGCATGTCAAGAGTTTTTCGATTCCAAGGAGCCGCCATGGTACTTCCAGCAAATACGGAATCTGGCAGAACGATGACAGAAAGTCGTGGACTATGATGGTCTCTACTTTGATCTATAGTCCTTGTTGCTTTTGTTGTTAATTTGCGCATAACAACGCAACTTTCACAAATTTCCCAGAACTTTTTGATCAACCTAGTATTAAAGCCAAATACATAAATATGGCGAAAACTAAAGAATACAAATTTCCTTTTAAGTAAATCTTGGATTACATGTTCAGATCTACCAATTGGGTTGAGCACATCAAGCTCCACTCAATCTTGGTTTACAAAATACACATTGCATATAGCCTTATTTAAAGATACCCTTGATTTTTTGTGATATTTCTTAATTGCTGCGTGTAATGTATCGCACGCAACGATAACGTGATCCATAATCTTAAAGGACTATGTGATGGCACAGAACATAACTCCTAACAGTCACAAATGGTGCAGAATTTGCAGTATTATTAAACTCAAAATTTCTTACTAACGAATACTATCACTAAATTTTACTTTTCCCAGTTTCAAAGTTATCTTTGCTATACTAAAAAGCTGCAATTCCATTCAAAAAATTATTTCTCAAGGAAAAGATATACAGAGTGTTTCGAAAAAGATGGACAACACTTTAGGATATGTTAGTACACACCCAAACAAACAATCTCATCAAAATAAGCATGGCTGGAACTAAAATGCAAAAATACTAGAGGGCGCCGAAGGTCATATTGTTATACGAGGCTAAAACACACAAAGAACGATTAAGTGATAAGAGGTAAGGTGGGAAACCACTCTTCGTACAACGATTGCGTCTCTGAGCAATTTCCATTTGGAATTCCGTAGATAAAAGGCATATCAACCTTTTCCCTGTTAACGTAAGTATACGCCTGATGTGTTCCTACCATAATTGACAGTTGATCATCGGCTTTTATGCATTAATCGAGGCGACATTTTGCTTAAGTTTTCTTCTTCTTTCCCATATCACATTTGCATAATATTAGTGTCGTTCTTCTCCATATAACTCGCAGCAGAAATGGATGTTTAACGTTCACGTTTGCATGACCACATTTCCAAGTGCGCCAGTACTTTATCGTTTTATTTCCGACAATGTATACTTTAATAAAAGTTGTTTGTTTGAATGTGTACTATCACCTCTTAAATTTGTCCATCTTTTATGAAACACCCTGTATACTTTTTTTTAACCAACACGTTTTTTTGTTGTTGTTGTTGTTGTTGTTTTTTTACAGAATGACTAAAACTGCAGATTTTTGTTACTTTTAGATGACTGACTGTTTTGTTTTCTGTAAAATTATTTTTGTTAACTTCACATTTTTCTGATGTTTTTTTGCAAACAATATTATATTTTTAATGTAAAATTTTCAATATTAGCATTCGCTCATGCCAGACAAGGATTCTATATTTAAAATCGAACATTTATTCTTAAACATGGTCTATCTAAAAGTACTTTTAATCACATAAAATTTTCCATGAAACATTCTATGGATGCCTTATTATCTGTCAATGTCAGTGTTTATTTCTGCAACTACCCTAATAGCATAATGACAATATATTACCAAAATTTAAATGCATCGTTTCCAAACTTCAACTGATTTTATCGTTATTATCATATGTGTATATTATTTGTTTATATGTGTATGATATGTCATATGACGTGATGAGGTATGTCTTGTCTGACTAATTCACTCCTATGTCGAGATATTCAATTTTGTGACGATTTCCAAATGATCTAAAATATGGTCACTTCTTCCTCAAATTCTCGTTCAGATTTTAACAGTATGCATGTCTCCTATTGCGTACTTTTGAAATGGAGTTCATTTGACCAACTTTTGGTATGTAACATCACATAAAGTGGTTGTGTTTTTACTTTTTTTAAACATATTTCGAATATAAACATGTTGTACTAATTTTTAAAACAAAAAAAAAAATGTATTTCGTTCTAAATTTTTTTAGATGAATCCTAGCATTACCTGTATTCTGTAAATAAACGTCAAATAAATAAGTATAAAATTTACTTTTAAAACTTATATTTTATTACCAAATATTATGTAAATTATTTAATACGAATTATCAAGTCTACGTTAATTCTGTATATCATTTTTGAAATAATATGTGTGGTAGATATCTGAAGCAGAAAATAATTTTCATTTGCTCCAACTGAATAAATCTACACGGTTTCTGTAGCAAAAGTATTTAATTACCAGAGCATAAAATATTAATATTGTGGTTCCATTTGAAGTTATATAAACTTCTTGGAATATTATTTTTTAAAACTTTCTGAATTCAAACGCTTATAAATATCTTCATATTTTAAATGCAGTAACTGAACTGCTCAAATTTTCTTTTTTTAATAATATGATCAAAAATTTATATTTTATAACTGCAAGTACGTTAATTATCATAGGAATCATATCTATGTAAGATGAAATATTGAGTATTACAAGATACAATTCCATAATGATTTTGAAACCTGAAAAATAATATAAATAGCATTCTTAAGGGTTTTTTAATTTGTGTTAGGTAGAATAATATTACGTTTCTTTCATTTAATTTAGTAATTTAACTAATTATAATTCATCAAATATAGAACATTTTATATCCCCATCTATTTATATCACTATGAAAAAGTATGTGAAATTCAAACTTTTTTCTAACTTTACAATCGGTAAGAAATATCATGCCAATTTATATTTTTTAAATTTTTTGTAAAATGTTTAAATTTGTTTTCACTTGAAGTTGCAGTTGTAATACTTCTTGATTCTTCCCTGTTTAAAAATATCTTGAAATCTTAAATTTTGTTACATATCATTATACGTTATTTCATTTGCCATGATAAAATAAATGCCATTTGACCACATAATGCGTAAAATATGTGCTCGAATTTCCATTCTTTTTTATATGAATGAATAATAATTTAAAATAATAATAATAATAAATCTTAACAACGAAAACTATTATTCGTTTTGCATTACAACCATGTCTGTGTACATTCTTGATTTTTTAAATGCCGGAACTAAGTCTTTTTTGAACACATTAGAAAGTAAATAAAGCAAGCAAATTTTAAACAGTCATACTTTCCTTAACTTCACTTCTCTTAAAATTTGTTATTTCCATATAAGTAATGCGTACAACTTTAAAACTTTCATTAAATGTATACTACCTGTAGTATGCTATAGCTAACTGCAGATGCTATACAAGCAATAAAAGTGTTAAGCTTCTATAGAAAGTGTGAAAACACATCAAGTAACTGTTATATTACGTGCTTACTAATCAAGCGAATTTATAGTATTTTTTTTTCTGGTATATTAATCGAGTACCAATTCTAACAGATATGAACTTGAAATGTCTCTTGAAAACTGTTACACAGAAATGAAATACTTTAGACATATAATTTTGAACACTTTAACAGGTTTGCCCGTACGCCGCATGTGCAAAAAGAGATTGCTTGTTTCGCTTTTAAAAAACCATTCAACAACACAATTTTTAAACTTCAATATTCGCTTTATTTTATGGCATATATATTTCGATTATATATCCCTTGACTTAAGTGTGAAAACTTAATATTTAATTGTTAATGTATTATATATTTTATATATTTTTTTTATTTTACCTTAAATTTACTATCATTTAATTCTTAAGTAGTTTTAAACTACACTTTACCCAATGGCTCACAATTATACAAGATATTCAAACAATAGACTGGGTGTTAAGTTGACCACAACTAAGTAACCCCTTAATTCTTCTGTACTGTTCAGCATTTTAGATTGTATAAAACAAATAATTAAGTTGACCATAACTAGGTAACCCCTTAATTCTGCTGCACTGTTCAGCATTTTAGATTGTATAAAACAAATATTTTAGTACAGTAAAAGATGTATATTGGCCGAAATTTTTAGTTTATTGCGTGAAAAAATATTAATCCATGGAGAGGTTAATAAGAAATAAACCAAAATTTAAATTCGACAACTAGATCATTTTAGCGTTTAAGTATGAATTAATACAATCAAGCTTTTTTATATGAAAAAATATTTTTTTTAGTTTCACAGTAACTTTAACTACAAGTCTTTTCATAGTATAGAATTTGGTTATTTATAGTTTACTATTAATATTTTGTTTGAAAACAAAATCGTAATCTAGGGTTTGAAAGGGGTCTTGTACGTTTTAAACTCGTCGAAAATCAACAAAAACATTGACAGTTTCAATTAGTGTATCTTCATTGTTTATGTATAAACATGAAATTTTGACTTTTGATTTAACAGATTATGCTTTTTTGTATAATACTACCAGAAAGTGACTATTCTTTTGCAGAATTTCTGTATTGTTGAATTTAAAATAGTTCTTTTTTTCACTCCATAAGTCATTGCTCTTATGATTTCTTGAGAACGTATGTATGGTTTGTTATGATACTTGATATATATCGGGTGAGTGCAAAAGTTCTACCCGTTTTTTAGTGAAAACAGAAACACGGAAAACACAAAAAGTTAAGCACCTATGAATTCACGCAAGCACCATAATTATGTATGGCGTCTTGTCATCTGTCTGACAATAAGTGAATAGCACGCACATAAAACTCCTGTGTTTTACAGTCAAAATATTGTTGCAACGCCTTTTTTATAGTCTCCACATCATTGAAAGTTTGGCGAGCGAAAGCGTTGTGCAACGATAAAAAAAGGTGATAAATCGCAGGTGCAAGGTCGGGGCTATATGCCTTGTGAGGTAAAACTTTCCAACCAAGGTCCAGTAATTTTTCCCGGGTCCTTAAAACAACATGAGGGCTGGCTTTACCGTGATGAAAGATAACCCCTCCGCGATTGATGAGTGCTGGCCACTTAGACGTGCGTTTTGCGCACAGTCTGTCCAATTGTTGGCAGTAGATGTCTGCATTGATCGTTTGGTTTGGTGCGAGGACCTCCTACTTGGTTATACCCTTGGCATTCCACCATACACTGAGCAAAACATTTTCGGGATGAAGTCCTTCTGCTTAGGTCTATGAAGTACCCTCTGCAACATCGGCACACGGTCCTTCGACGCTTCAAATTGCGGTACTGTATCCACTTCTCCGCATCCGTTGCAATTTGGTTAAAAAAATTGTTCTCTAATGTTCCAGGAAAGCAAAGAAACACAGGTGTTGATCCACTCTTCTTGTTGCCTAACTGTAAGCTGGTGTGGTACCCACTAATCGAGTTTGGTGATAAAGCCACTTGAGAAAAGCTGCGACAATCTGCGGCTGCTGTAACGGCTTTGTCATACTCGTGCAGTAAAAAATGTCTGATGTGATCTTTCTTGCTTGTCATGTTGTTTCCCGTCCGGTATGAGTTCTTCTGACAAATGTTGTGCCTATACATACTCTACTACTCTACGCGTTATAGGTCACTTTCCTGTCCTTGAAACGTCAGCTCCACGTCTATACTCCACTGGATTAATGCCTATCTTCAAAACGGGTAGAACTTCTGCACTCACCCAATATAATAAGCGCATTTGTATTTTTAAGGGATCGACTATTATGTCAACATTATTTCATTAACTATATAAACAAAAATATTTTTGTAAAACAAAATTACACTTTTTAATTAATAAAAATAATCATAGCGAAAAACCACGGCAAATACATAAAAGTAGATCATTTGAAACACACGTATTTGCTTAGTATCTACACCAAATTTCATAAAAATTCCTACACTAGTTCTCAAGATATCACAATGACTTACGGGGTAACAAAAGACATGTTTTAATTTCGACAATGCATAAATTCCGTGAAAGGCTAATCAGTTTCTAATGGTAGCATATTACAAAGCTCAATCTGGTTAAACAATATTAAAAATTTCACTCTTATAAATAAAAAGGTTTGGATTAGAAAAAAGATAGACTAATTCAAACTTGGAAAATTTTCGTTAATTTTCGCCATGTTTAAAAGGTACAAGACCTCCTAATCCTTTTTTTAGAAGCTTCAATTGTGCCAATTCAAATTGACATCTCATTCCAAGAGTTGTACTCAAACAACCAACCGCATTACATTAAGTTTGTCAACAAATAAAAATATTTCTTTGTTTTAACTTTAAATTTACATAATTACGAGTTTTACTTCAAGATAAACTTTCCGGGCACTTATTGGGCATGGACATTTAGAGATGCCGAAAGAACTATTCTTCAGATTTGTTTAGGTTCCAGATGAAACGAATTATATAACATACTTTGTCTAAAGATGTATTTGAGTGATAATCCTAAATCAGTCACTTTGTGACAGTTTTAAATACGTAATCTAAAACCTTGTATAACGTTCAAACCTTAAACTACGTACAATAACATGCACAATAACCACATACTGTCGTTTGAAGGATTCTTGAATCCCCTTCCACAGTGCGATAAAAAAAGAGATTAAAATGGGTTCAAATAGCCCCTCGGTTTTACCCCCAAATACTTGCTAGTGAACTGAGCGAAGTGGCGAAAGAAAATGTTCATATATCCGAAAGAAATGACATAACTGTCAGGAAAACATTGAAAAATAGGAGTCACTACGCAGTATCCCTCCACACTAGCGAGTGTAAAGGAGTGTTGTTCTCATCATTCACCAATGAAGAAGTATGTTTATGTGTATAATAATCTTCGTAAAAGTCTAGATCCAAAACTCAATTACATTTTTTGAGTTATTTTAGCCTCTAGAAAATTAAACTTGTGGTTGGAACACCAACAATGTTTAGTTATTGTAGTTTTGTCACATTCTTGCTTTCTAACACAATTCTTTTGTTCTTTCAGCCTAACTCTAAGAGCACGCTTCGTCTGCCCAATGTAGGACAGGCCGCACTCACAAAAAAATTCTATAAATTCTCCAGATATTATGGCCATCAATTAGATCTTTGAGATCAGAGAAATGCGTGGTATGGTGTAGAAATTGGTATTTGTGTGGTTATAGATTCTTCTAGTGAGTAATAATAATGCGATAATTCTAGTGACTACAAGGTAAATAAATCTTAACCTTAGATTTAAAATAAAGATGTGATGTTTTACGTTATAATATAGATGTAAAGCTATGTTAGTAACAATTGTCTACAACCTTTGTAAGTACGTTCCACGAATGTCGGTTTTGGCGCATCAATCGCTAAAGTAGCCAATAAAGGACGAAAAAGTAATTAACTGCATGGTATTATAGTCAAAATAAAGGGACTGAGGAAGGGGCTCTTTTCCATGAGCGAGCAGATTAATCATATTAACAGAAAGTAAAACTTGCTGATTGATGATTACGGGAAATAAGTGGGAGTGGATTTTACATCTGAGCACAGTTCTTTAACGGGTACTGGCAAAGATAACTTTTATTAACACATACGTTTCAATAAGACATTTGTAGTTGGTTTTTGACAGTTGCAAGATGAATTAAGCTGGTGCTTTTTTTATATATGTCAAGTAGACGTACAAGGCACAGTTATAAATAAATATTAAAACAAATATTGCATTAAGGAGGTGGCGTATTTCAAAGAAAATTTGTTAAAATATGTGTACTTTGCGATAAAATTATACTTGGTTTTGAATGAAAATAGAGGAGTCAAGTAAACGGAAAGGGGAAAATTTTAGATGTTGAATAAAAAATAAGAGAGACATAAGAGTATAATATTCTGATATCATATGAAGATAATTAATATAAAAAGCGCATAAAATAAGGTATGCAAATTTATAACGTATGATTTTATAATGTATTCAATGAATTGATTTCCTCTCAGGACTTTTTTCTCATTTGCTCTTTCGGTCCTTTCCCCTTGCGTTAAGTCACGTTTCAATCTTAAAAATTCCTTTATAATAAAGGAACATAATTGACTTATGTCACAATTTCGTTCATTTAAAGGTCTCATTCATCAATAATAAGGGATCACTCACAAATTAATTCTGGTGTTATTTATATCCTAAAACTGAAACAACTCGAAATAATTGCAATAACAATACATCTGGATCAAGCATTATACCGTCACAGATTATGAGAAAATAATAACACATGTAATTCCAATAATAAAAATTTAAATGGAAGCAAAGCACAATATATTTTCAAAGGATTCCTCTTTTCTGCATTACAAATTTGAGATGTTCTAGTAATTTTTCTTTAAATATTTGGAAGTTCTTAGACATTCATAATCTTGAAATCATTCGCTGTGGTTTATGTAAGATCAACAACATATGTATTATAACTCATGTTTCTTTTTTCTTGTAATACCACGCAATTGCTTGACTGATTGACAAATTTAATTTGATTTAACTTAAATTGATTTAGTTTTAAAGACCCAGATATGCGATTATTGTACTGACATTTTTGCTACAAAAATAATTTTTTCTAACTACCGAAATTTGTTGAGCTAAGCCTTATAAAAATATTAAAATATGGACCATTTTAAAAAGTAACGGAGAGACTATTGCTTTATCATTTTTTAAACACCATGTATTTAACACGTTGAGTGCTACTGTGACTGATACTTGAGGCTGAAAAATTTACAATGTTTTATGTATTTTTTAAGAAAGTATAATCCAGTAATAAATAAAAGGTAAGTAAATTAATAAATTTTCAGTAGTTACTTAACCCATTAAGCGCCGCTATATTAAGCACGTTAAATAAATAAAGTTTATTTATATATTTTATATATATAAGATGCCCCTATGATAAAGCAGTTGAATTTTTTTTAATAACTGTAACCGTTTAGAATGTATAACATGTTCCCGTAGCGGGAGCGTTGGCGTCTAATGGGGGTTGAACCTTCCTCATTTTCTCCTGCCATAATGCAATTGCGATTAGAAAATTTAATAAAACTTCATTTTTAGGCATGATGCAAACAAATAAACAAACATATAAACAATTACTAAAAATATATGGATTAAAAATTTAATATTAATATTCATAAATCACTTTCATTTAAATTTTTTAACGAATATTCAAAATATTAGAAATATAATGTCACTCTTTCTTTTTTATTATTTCCCTACACATTGTCTATGCAACTTGAAAGGAATAACTCAGATATAACATTATGTTGTAATAAACACTACACGCACAAATGTATAAATTTGTTTTACACCTAGATTTCTGGCATATACTTATATTAGAATATAGTTTTTTTCATCGACACGTAACTGATATATATAACTCTATATATTCCTAAATGATGTTTTGAATTTTCTTTATTACCTGTTTCAAATAAAGTAGTTGTTTTACAAATGAAAATTGAGACATCTCTAATTTCAATATAATAAATGCTTTTCACGTTACTATTACCAAACATCGATTTTCAAATTATTTAAATATATATATATATTATCTCTTTAATAAGAGGCCTGCATATATTTAAAAATCGATCTACAACAGTATCACCGTTAGTACAATTAATATAACATGAAACAATTTAGAATTTTCGTAATCCTTCTTTTTCTTTTTTTATATTGTATATGAATCTACCTCTGGATTTAAGTTTCAAAAGTAGCTGCCAACTTCTACTGTATTATATCTTAATTTATGGTCAAATTTACTGTTACAAGAAATTACCAAAATTCTTTTTTAATATTTTAGTAATAACTTACTTCCATGCAAAACGCTACCTTTTATTTTTGCATCTTGCATTTTAATTGTAATTTAAAGATTTATTTTCTGCGGATGAACATCATAAAGGTAAATTTTAAGGGGTTTTTTGTTCACAATGGTTCTGTTTTTCCGTATAATATTACGAATCCACATTCAAGCGAACTGACATACACTGCTTTTCATGAAAAATCAATATAAAATGTTCCTCTCTTTATGGAAGCACGCTTGCAGACAAAGGGACGGGACTGTAACCACAAGCCGCCAACGCTCCCGGTGTGGGAACATACGAAAGGAACCTTTCTAATATTGCTTTAAATGAATATATTTACTTCGTATTAGGAATTTATTATTAGATGATCTGTTGGCTTTAAATATTCACTGCACTTGTAAAAACTAAAGAATTTACTTTTTTCTTTTTACTAATTTTACTTGAGGAAGTCTAAAAACCAAAGATTCTCTTTTTTAAAAAAATCTGCAAAAAATAGTAAATATATATATATCATTCTGAAAAAATATGTATACTACACGCCATACTATTAACTTTTCGGCACAAAATGTATTTTTTAAATAATTCAAAAATATGTTGAGGGGAAAAATAACAAATTGTGTTCCCGCAACGGGAGCGTTGGCGTTTAATGGGTTAAAACAATATAAATATATATTTAGTTTTATATCATTATTTTGGACCGTCAGTCATTAGTGAAAGTTGCGTTCTAAACGAAAAGTTATCTGTCAATCACCGGTGACTGACGTGGCGCTTAACGTGTTAAACGATGCATTGAAATAAAAGACAAACAAGATTCAATGAATGATATGTATTGGTATGTGTAAATCTTATATGATTTGTTTTAATTAAGAGAAGATTTAGTATATTTCTACGAAAACAACATAGTAACACGAAAAACGAAAAACTCTGTATTTTTTAATAATACGATCTGTCAACTCTTCTTTTAAACTTTCGCTACCATGATTGTCCTGGAACATGACATGCCACTCCCACACGTTTCCCGCTAACATGTCATTTTTCTCTCACACATTTTGGCAGGAGCAAAATTTATTTTATACGGATCGATATGTAATAAAAAGATAAATTTATACATTTTTTAGGTATTTATAATATAGGTCACTAAATTAAATGGAGATGTATTATTTTTAAACACGTATTTTCTTTCAGACAGTTCATTGATTGTGAAATCATGGATAAAATTATCTTTGAATTAATTTTATATATTTTATATCAATGTAGATTTAGGCATAAAAATACAATACGTAAATATACGTCAGTTTGGCATAAACCATAGTCATGAAAGATTTTCCCAGAGTCTAGAAAATCAGTGTTTGTCATAATGAAAATAAAATATAATTCCGATAGTATTTCAGTGCAACTTTAAAAAAAAAACAATTTAACTTAATTTGAATTTCATGTTCAACGTAAAAGAAAAATCTGCTTTTTCGCTGATAGATTTTACTTCATTGCTGATGTTACATCTTACATTAAGATTAATATGCTTTTTAGTAGCTCAGTTAAAAACATGTTCAAATGTAGTAACTTTTCCACCCATGCTTGCTTTTGAAATAGAATAAAATAAAATAACTTTTCACATTTTTTCAAAGACGTGAACATTCACTAAATTAAGTTACACATTTGAAACATTTTATTTTTAAATGTTTTTTTTTTTTTTTTTTTTTTTTTTTTTTTTTTTTTTTTTTTTAATCCTATTCAATAATCTAGAAATAGAATTTATGCAAAATGTAGAGGTTTTTTTAGGAGCAATAAAATCCAAATCCAAATCTTAGGTCGTTACTACTGTTGTTATACACTTAAAAAATTTAACAAAAGTGTTCGTCTATTGTTTAAAAGTGAACTTTGAATTTATGGAGTAGATAAAATAGCTTTTAGTAAAAAAAAAAAAAAAAAAAAAAAAAAAAAAAATTGTGGCTAAAACGATTCCATTCAATTTAATTTTTATAAACATAATTAATATTATATAACATAAGTAAAACTCTAAAGTGCTATCATAATTCGAGCGGTCATATATTCTTTGAATTGTAACATAAAGACTGTCATACAACAATTAAAATACATATGAAAGCACGAATGATTATTCAGAAATTAATTTCAGGTGCATACATATAATATAAAGATATTTAAAATACAAATTAAAAATATCTTAAAATACATTAGAAAAACTTGGAACGTTTTCAACTATTAGAAGGCCGTCACCAGTAGGATTTAAATGTTGTTATTATTTTCTTTTCGGTTACTCGAGAATTATACAGAACAATTTTAATTTTTTAACTCAAGGTGAATATAACAATAGCTTTTTAACTTTCATGTATTGTCATAAAACACGTTAGATATTTGCAATTATTGGTTACCGTGGTACTACAAACATACACATTCTGGTCACTGATTATATCGTTTTATCGGTGTACACTTTGAAAAACAGGATGTATTTTTTAATTGGTCATCGTTTTTTAATGTGTAGGCAGGTGATTTCAAACAGAGAGATGTTCCATTAGAAACTTTTTTTCTTTTTTACGCAGGCCATTCATTTTTAGAGCATTAACATATACTACATAAGGAATTTGATAGTAATATTTTCATCAGTTTTTACTTTAGTATTGGATTTCATAATAGATGTTATTCATGAATGTAAATACAGTCGGATCTCGTTATCCCGACACCCAGTTTTCACGTTACTCCGCCTATTACGTCAGTTTTAAAAAGTCCTGATTTCATGTATATGATTTTAATGTAAATAAACTCCGGATTTTACGTCGTTGAATAATTTTCAACTCCGGATATCCCGACGGTTAGGAAAATTACATATTTTTTAAAATTCATCTTATAAGCACGGAAATTAAGCATTAAGAATTGTCTCAGCAAAACTTTTACAAAAGTGTCTGAATTGCCAATTAAGATAAATGAGAAATTTTACTTCAATCCTTTATCTGAATAAATAAACCAACACACTATTAATGACCCACTTAAGCTCCAGATAGACGTATCAATCTACTCGCAGTCTTTTTGCTTTGGTCAGGCGGCGCTTTCTTGTGGGTACACGGCGTTTTTAATCTGACTAAAACCCAAGCATTGCATTGAATTAAAACAATCGGAAATTATTTAACATCCATCTCTGAAAGAGCGAATATTGGTTATAATTCATTTTATAATATTGAAAAAAAAAAGAAACTTAGGAAGCACATCTAGGAATAAGCAAACCTTAATTCATCAATATTTCATGTAACTATTAAAAAACAGTCATCATAAATGATTTTTATTATTTTCAATTTTGTTTTTGTGTTTATTTTGTTTAATAATTTTTTAGTGCTTAAAACTTTAAGAACAATTCTGAATTTAAATTGTCTTAAATTAATTAAAAATACAGATATTTATAAACATGTTTTTCTCCAACTCCGGTTACCGGGACACTCCGCTTATGACGGCGCTTTTTTCTGGTCATTAGAGTGTCGGGATAACGAGGTTCGACTGTATATTAAATTAACTGAGTTTCCAGCACCTGTTTATATAAATGCAAATATTTTATATCGCATACATCACTGAATATAATGTTATTAAATAAATATGTTTATACTACTTTTCGGAAACATAAGTGAAATAATATAGTTCAACCACTTATAAAATTTAAATAATTTTAAATTAAAACCATTAACAGAAATTTGAAATATTTACAAGCAGAATAAAATACATTTCTAAGATGGTTACAAACCACGCTAAACTTTGAAGTCCTTCACTTTTTAAACAGAAATTGTCTATCTGAAATCCAAAACGTATACTTTTGGGTATTTTTAAGAGATAGCGTCAATCTTTACAAAAGATTAATTCCGTAAAGTTACGAGATGAAAAATTATACTACCAACTGCCTCTATATGTGTCACATGTCATTATGAAATAACCCATGGAATGTGACAAATATCTTTTTGAACCAAATTCTGTTATGTTTGGAATCCAAAGGCAATCTTGAATTTTTTTCAAGCATATTGTGTGCTTATCGATCTTCATGAATATGCTATAGTGTTGATGTCGGAATTTTCTATTATTTTATTTTTTGTGCCTATATAAGAGAGAAGGTTGTGATTTTGTAATTTTTTTAAAGTTTCTAAGTAATTTTGATAATGAAAGAAATAAATGGTAACATCCGAAATTGAGCAATATGATATTCATATATTACACTATATTACATATCTATTTCACAGATGTCTTTAAATTACTTCCATTTTTATTACTTTTAAAATTTTCTCAAAATTAACAAATTTTTATATTTTTAAAACTAATTTTAAATTAACCATGGTGTTGCCAAATTATCATTTGAAATAAGTAATTAACTTTCCACAGAAAATAATATTACAAATATTTTTAATTTATATTAAAAAAATTTTCAAGATACTGAACTTCAAATTTGTTACTTTGAACCATTGCACTCATGCTAGTATATGTCGCAAGTTTTTTAAATAATCATAATTGCCAAAATCTTTTATTTTGTGAAATGATATTTCGCACAATTCTGTTTTTATATAACTTGAATCTATGTGCGAAATGTTATTAAAATATGTTCTGTAGCCACAACTTTTTTTTTCCTCATAAGTATTGAAATAGCCTATTTTAAACTAAAATGTAATACTTATACCATAAAATTAAACATCTAATACATAGATATTTTTTACTCAGCTGTCACCGCTGTCCTCTAGTCTTTCGAAATTTGAAAAGGATGAGTGTCCTTAAATGTGATATGTAACTTTCTTTCTACTCGGCTCTGACATTCGCCTACACATACTAGAACGTGAGTATATGATTTTATATAGATCGATATTTAAAGAAAGAATGTGGTTTTTATTATTTTACTACATTTATAGTGTCGGGTGCACTTGTAATTGAGTCCCCATAAAATACATATACAGATACATAAAATACAGATTTATATATGTCATTCCTTGTGACATTTTACATTAATAATTTTAAAATAAGCAGAGAAGATAAATATTTAATTGCAATTATGTACATAACAAAGTTTTTCATTCTGATATGTATGGGTACTGCTGTTTTGGAATCTACAATGAAGTACAGTCGGTGTAAAAAAGTAAACACCTCTAGTAACTGTGCAAGTCATTGTCGTAGAATAATAACTGATAGCAAAAGATAAGATGTAACTTCTACTTTTAATTGATGCACATAAAATTTGCATATCCAATAGAAAACACAAACTTGTATTTTTTTTAAAGTTATACACAATTTTGACATCTTAAATATATTCTACATCCTACAATTACCCTAAATAGAAATTTTTATATAATTCTTAAGATTATTTTAAGAGAAAATAATTATTTATAAAATGACCATGTTTTAGGGGCTGTATTCAAATTGAAGTTCCATACTAGTCTGTTGAAATGCTACAGAAGTCATTTCTATTAATATATTATTTGTTGCAATATGACCATTTCACTCCCTTAATATGTTTCGACTATTATCAGCCCAAATGCTTCAATAAAATGATTGAAATGTTTGTGTTCCAGTTAAGCTTTTCTGCGAATCATAAACATCGCCTTAAAACATCATCTTGCTGTTTTTAAACATAATTTGAAAACTCCTATGAATCACGACATAATAAATATAAATGCATAAACAAACTAAGTTGCAAATTATGTGTTTTCTAATATTAATTTCATAATTCATATTTCAAATTGTGAAATTATAAAAATTACAAATTCAATGTATTTATGTTTGGGTTTTTTACTTTTATAACCATAAAAAATTATCACATTAAGAATATAAGAATATATTAATAAAAATATGAAAACGTAATTTAACATAATAGAAGCTCTAAATTGTGAATGTTTATAAATGAAAAACTTCGCATCCAAATGACATGAAATTTCGTATCTAGGCATAGTGTGAACAGAAGATTTAAAATATATTGGGAAAATGGGTGTTGCTATTGAAACGAACAAAGTTTGGGACGATTTTGACTTGCAGCTGGCCCCTAAGCAAATTTTATATACATCATTTAAAAGTAGACTTTATTTCCAATCGTTTGGTACCAGTAACGTTCTTCTACTTTAATTTGTTGCAGAGTTAGTAGGGGGTGTTTATTTTTTACCATTACTGTACAATTCATTTTTCTCTTTTTCGGATTTAAAAACATTTTAGAAAGAGATGCGTATAGATGGATGTTTCATACACTGCAAATAGAAGCGTCTTAAATTTAGACACATATGTGACTGAAAAAGAATTTTAGACACTTAAGTGTCTTAATCTGAAAATTAAGACACTATAGATGTCTTAATTTAAGATACATAAGCGTCTTACTATGACCATGGTGTAAACGAACTGAGAATAATGTCTAAAATATCCGCAAACGTCTTATTTTAAGACACTTCATTGCTTTAAACGTGTCTTAATTTAAGACGTTTTGATTCTTCCGACGCAATAACCACCAGGGGGCACTAGCACTCCCAGTTGCGCATGCGTTTTAGATGTCTTCGTTCGAAGTGGTATACGTTGTAATTCAAACAAAGTTTGTTTTTATGTACGCGTGTATTTTAATTCGTTTTTTTGCGAAATGTGAAGTACTGTGATTTTAATTCGTATTAACTTGGATTATTTATTTATTGAATACATACATCTGACGTGTGTCTCGACATCAAATGTCTCTTAGAAGCTGTCGTCGATACAAGGGCGGGATAGACACAGAACAGAAGTAGACGACGGTTGAAGATTACACCCGGAAATTCTACAAAGCGTGTGCAATGGGCTTAGTGTTAACTCGTATCAATTTATATCAATAATATTGTGTTATTCATCTTCGTCCTGTCGAAGCTGGCAAAAAAAAGAAACTTTTGTCTGGCGGGTCCTGTTTTTAGGATGAAACATCTCATTCTTTAAATATGGCTAGTCGGATGTATTATGGGATTACCTTTTAAACTGATGAAAGTCTTTCTCCCTCACTGTGGTTGTGGTAGTTTTTAAAATTTCAAATCGAGGAATATTTCTTACCTCTTGCAGCAACTCAAGTAAGTTTCTTTATAGTAGTAAAATTAGTGTATTTTATGATTTTATTTATTGTACTAAACAAAATCCTGCATGAAATTTAATTAGTTTTGAATCTGTTCGCAAAAAACCCCACTAATTCTAGAAGTATATATTTTTAAACTTATGACGTTCTTTTTTATTACGAATTATATATTCAATGTCAGTTCTTAGTTTCAATGGATAATTTTTATCTCGCAGTAAATGACGGCCACAAGGAAGTAAAGAAAAAAAAAAACTTTGAAAGATGACCTAATGCTTTCTTACTTCCTGGCATAAAACCGCAGATTAAAAAAAGATAAATAAAGTAAATGAGACTGGTCTATTATATGAAGCTGCCTGTAAAAATATACATATGTATTTGATTTGCAATCAACTCTAATACTGATTTTTTTTATTATTTTTAATAAAAAAGTAATTTGAAATTTATAATGGGAAAATGTAAAAACCTCTAACTAGATTTCGTATTTAAAATTGTGGTAACTTTATTTATATGCACTTATACGAAAAATACAAAAATGACAGATGTTACTGTATATATTTAAGACGAAAGAAGTTTGGAAATCATAAGTTATTTTTTCCTCATGTTTTTAATATAGAATATGTACTTATTTGTTTTTATTGATAGTTGAATAGCTTTTGTGAGTACCCTCTGATCTACATAAAAACTTGCCCATGTGGAAATATAATTTTTTTAAAAACATAATTTTTAAATAAGTATTTTCATTTTTTTTTTTTTTTTTGGGGGGGGGGGGGAGGGAGGGATTTTGCATGAATTTTTGTAAAGCTGATATCTTAAATCTTGCACTGATTATAATGAAAGTTTTGAACTTTTAGAGTAGGACAAGTTTAAAAACGCAAATATATTTAACAAAATACCAAAGTCATTTTTTCCCCAATGTTATTAAAGTAGAATATTTATTTATTTATTTTCATTATTCATAGTTAAATGGCTGTTGTGATTATCAAGTGATGTATATGTAAAATTGCCTATGTGGCAATATATTTTTTTATATTTTCATTTTTTTTTTTTTGGGGGGGGGGGATTTTTGCAATTTTCGTAAATCTGATATTTTA
Organism: Maratus speciosus; assembly: GCA_963932465.1. NCBI lineage: Eukaryota > Metazoa > Arthropoda > Arachnida > Araneae > Salticidae > Maratus > Maratus speciosus. The sequence continues at coordinate 547,147,592 of OZ010786.1, read as the reverse complement.
AATCTTTTTCCACATTCAACCGAGTATAATAAATATTTTGAACTTTTAGAGTAGGACAAGATTATAAAATATATATATATATTTATCTATGTACCTTAAAAGCCCTTAATAGCGAACACTTCGGGACAGCGGAATTTGTCCGATAATTGGAGATGTCTACTTTTTTGACGTAAAAATATACAAATATGTATGTCTGCTGATTAAAAAAGTATTTGTTAAATAGAGGTGTTCGCTATTCGAGAATGTCCATTAACCTCCACAACGGATACTCCCGAATACCGGACATCTCAATTTAGTCAACTATAATGCAGGGTTGCGTTTTTTGCAAAAGTACTTCTTGATTAAAGGAAGGGCAAACTGGGAAGTGCCCCGTCCCCCTACGACTGTAGTTCCCCCAAATTTGATGTGCAATATTTGTAAAGCTTATATTTTAAATCTGTTTCGAAATTGTACTGATTATAATCAATATTTTGAACTTTTAAAGTAAAATAAGGTTAAAAACAAAATAAATTTTAAAAAATCTAATATTTAGATAAATATTTTTTGTTTTTTAATCTTGTTCTACTCCTGAAGTTCAAGATATTGATTATAATCAGTACAATGTCGCAAAAGATTTAAATTATCAACGTAACGAAAATTGTATACCAAAACTGAGAGCACCAAAAAAATCAGGCTGTATTGGGGGGCGGGAAGGGCAGGACCACAGCCAAATATTTTTCCAGGATTCAACGTGGTCAAACATGGCTACGTATGATGCTTACAAAAAAATGGATGCGATTCAGACGTTTGAAGTGTCTGAAATTCAGACGCAAAAAGTGTCTGAAAAAATTCAGACATTTTAAAATGTCTGAAAATTGAACACTCCATTTCAGACACTTAAGTGTCTGAATTTCAGACATTTTAATTTAGAGTGTATTTAAAAAGAATTTTACATATCAACTAAAAAACATTTTTAATCTATATCGTTTATTTAAAGATTGCAAAATTAAATTGTAAACTGTAATAAACGGTCAAGTGCGAGTATTACTCGCGAACAGAGGGTTCCGTACAATAATATATGAATTAGTAAGTGTACTATTAAAAAAATACCGTTGCTAAAAGAATACTAAAACTTTGTAAAAACTATACAACGTAGGGTTGGGTATAGCTGTATAGTATACAGGGTGCAAAGGAAAGTCGCTCTAACCTGAAAATACTTGCGAACGGTGAGAGCTACAGCTATGCAAGTGAAGTAACGGTACAGTAAAGCGACTACACCTGGCATAATGCAAAAGACAGCAGCGACCCTAGTGCCGAAATTTGGAAGATAGCCATTGCAAATCGAAAACGAAAAGAGGTAGAGCAAATTTTTCAATTAGAAAGATTTAGAGCATCAATTAATTAGTACGAAACGATATTTTGTTCATAAGATAATTCGTTGGATAAGATATATCATCGCCTGCATATCCAAAAATATCCGAAATCGATGAGAGACGATTCTACTTTGCGTATTCACATTCCGGAAATGTAGCAGTGCACAGTTGCAGATTGTGACGTTCTGCTGTGCTGTAATGTCTGTAAAAATTTAATTTCCAATGCATTTAAAATTTTAGATTAACCCTTTCAGGGGTAAGAAGAATTCTGTTCGAAAACTGATGAAATAATTGACTGACACCAGAATATTCAAACGAATTTCTTGGAAAACAAAAACCCGCTAATTTGTACTTTAATTACAAAAGCAAAATTTTATTAAACTATTCTCGGTGCCGTTTGTCAGTTTCGGAATTAAAATTAGGTGACTAGACCGTCAGGCCACCGCTTTTGAAAGGGTAAAATCAATGTCGTCGTATTGAAGAGGCTTGCAATAGACGCTCCATGCTGAGAAATGCGCATGCAGAATTACTCTCAGGAATACGAACGGGTATCGTGACCAATGGCGAACTTTTCGAACATACTTAATATTAACTTTTTATCACTGCGAGACAGTTTGTCTTTTTTGTTTTTTTGTGCGATGTTATCAAAATGTATTGAAATCAGTACGTATGTATAGCATAAATTGTGCGTATTTTTTCATGCTTCTGCCTATTCCATTCAAGTGTTTAGACAAAATGAAGTGCATCGATTTCGGACATTTTTGGGTGTACAGGCGAAGATTTATCTCATCCATGTAAACCACATGTCGTTTTCTACTAATTAATTAATGCACTAAAATTTTCTAACTGGAAATTTTGCTCTATATTTTTCTAAATTTCTCTTTTCATTTTCGATTTGCAGTGGCTATCTTCCAAATTTCTCCACTAGGGGCGCTGCTGTCGTTTTCCTTAAATCGGGCGTAGTCGCTTTACTATACCGTTACCTCACTTGCATAGCTGTATCTCTCTCCGTTCGCAAGTATTTTCAGGTTAAAGGGATTTTCCTTTGCATTCTGTATATTGGAAAAGTATAAATGGATATACCATGAAAGTTCAAAGATATATGGAACCTAAATAATATCAAACATAGCTATTCTGAATATGTTTTTTCCATATAGGTTTTTGTTAATCTTTAAAGACACGGTAGGTGTATTGAGAGAGCCACTCAACGCAAACTAGTCGCGAATCCCAAAGTATTTATGTGATTAATTCTCATTAAATTAGTCTGTTTTTAACAATTTGACGTTTATTGCTTTTATACTACTACTGGGCATTGCATTACACAAGTACATCCTTAAAACTTGTTATCTAGGGTTTAAAAGACGATGGAGCATAGAGTACGCCGTCCCTGTTATTTCGTATATTCAAACCGTCCGCGTCTTTAATTGTTGATATCTCGGCTAATTACCGACGATTTTTTTCGAAATTCATGATCAATAATGCTTTTATACTTCTGCTACGATAGTTACCTCCAGTGCTGCTCAACATATTTGCTGAAGCCCGTAAATCGAAATTTTTGTTAAACGGAAAAATGCGATTTTCTCAAAAACTATGTGACCTAGGGTAATCGCTATAATTTCCCTGCAAGGTTTAAATTAATGCTCTTTCCTCTAATTTTTTCATAATTTTAGTTTCAATAGATTCGGAATTTGATGGGAGGGGGACATATTTTTGCACTACATTTTCCACCATAACTTTGAAAATACAATACCTAAAATTAAATGAAATATATTTTTGATTTCAGAGTTACGAAAGCTTTCACACGATACCGCACACGGTATACAAAGAAAAGATTTTTTTTCAAGTAACTTACTTTGCCCCTGTACATTTTCCCTAAATATATTTATGAATGTTTATTAATCTGTAAATATGTGGGTCAATAATCTTTATTACTTCCCCGAATTTGAACTTTCCACGTTGCATAGTTTACGAGTAAAAGGGCTGTGGCAGACAGACAGACAGACACAGGAGTGATCTTATAATGGTTCCGTTTTTACTTTTTAAGTACGGAACCCTAAAAATAACAAATACAAATTTAAAATAAAAATATACGTCTACTAACTCCTATAGTTACATTTAAATATATAAGTATATATATATATATAACAGTGGTGGAAAATTGTCGCAGAGGAGGAGCCTATTGACACCACTAAATTTTGGTAGAATTTTCCGTCTTATCTAATGACAGTTTTTATTAAGATGAAGAATAACATAAAATATTAGTGGTGTCAATAGGCTCCTCCTCTGCGCCAATTTTCCACCACTGATATATATATATATATATATATATATACCGTATTTACCCGCGTATACGTCGATCCCGCGTATAAGTCGACTCCCTACTTTCCCGATCAAGAAATTTGATTTTTTTTTAAATCCCGCGTATAAGTCGACCCCCCACTTTTCCGATCAAGAATTTTTTTTTTTTTTTAAATACATTATTCAAAATCACCTGGAAAAAGAAAGAAAGTACTAAATATACAATAATAAAGAAACTTTAATTTTGTTTTCATTTATTCGAAATCATATGAAAAAAAAGTACAAAATATACAATAATGAAGATAATAATATATTAAAGTAATATACAAAGTTAAACTGACTCAAGGTCCGACTCAGTATCGGACTCGCCAAACAATTCACAAAAATCCTCCGTCGTTATCGGCTCATCATGATACACGTTTTCAATCTCTGTATCGCTACATTCTTCCGCGTGGTTATCACTTTCAAAATGACATCATCTTCTGTGCCGTCTAATTCGTTGCTTATGCAGCATTTCTTGAAAGATTTTATAATCATTTCGGAAGAAATTTGATTCCACGCATCTTTAACCCACTGGGCAATTAATGCAATGTTGAGCTTTCTAACATTACCGCTCTTTGTAAATGTTGGACAACCGGATGAAATCCACTCTGCCCAATATTTTCTAACATTTGCTTTGAGGCAAATGTCTAGGCGATTGAAGGACGGATCTCAACCCTCTCGGGATTACAGCTACAGTAGTTTTCAGTTCTTTCGTCACTTTATTCACGTTTTCAGAAAAGTGGCCTCGAAACGAGTTGTAAACTAAAAGGGAAGGTTTTTTGAAAACAGTTCCCGGTTTTTTACCCAACACATTTTTAAGCCAGCCGACTGTTCCGTCAGCATCCATCCACCCATTTTCATGGGCTTGAATCAGCAAACCAGATGGAAGTGTAACGTTTTTCGGCAACATTTTTCTTTTAAAAATAATCAACGGATGAAGATTATTACCGTCGGATCAAACAGGAAATAACAAGCGTGAAACCGGTGTTTTCGTGCCCAGTCGTTTTTACCAAAATGCTTTCTCCCCCTTGCAGTTCACGGTTTTATTTTCTGGTAGGTCGAAACACATGGGTGTTTCGTTCATATTTCCGATATGGCAAAGTTCAAAAGATTTCATTTTTCTTTGATCGATGCCGTATTTTTAAAATTTCATAATCTGTCATAATCTTTCATAATCTGTCATTTCATAATTTCAAATCATGACGATTCATAAATCTAGTGCATCAATGTTCTGATGCACGAAACGTGTTTGGAATACCATACTTTTCTTCTTTTGCAAACTTTATTGCTCATAAATGTATTGCAGTTCTAGTGACAAGAAAACCATTCCGCCGGAACTCTACAACCCAATCATGCAATACATTTTCGAGTCCTGGAAAGGGCGATTTTCCATGCGCAAATCCTTTTTTGATTTCAGGATGTTTTCCAGCTTTGCCTTATTCTTGCGCCAATCACAAATCAATTTTTCGTGAACACCAAACTGACGAGAAGCAGCACAGTTGTTAGACTCTTCCTCAAAAGAAATAACTTTAAGCTTAAATCCAGCTGCGTATGAATTGCGTTTCTGTTTTCTAATAACTAAATCAGCCATATCAGTAGAAACAAGGAGAAAAAGTGCAGTTAGATAAACGAAGAAATAATGCATAAGTGTACTATCAAGAACAATCAAGATATAACGCTTTTCACGTGTTTTTAGAGAGTCACGTGTTTATAGCCACTCGCGAAAGATTCAATTGCACATAGAGGTGATACATTCTCGGAATTTTATCTACTTATCTCTGAGAGGGAGGGGGGGGGGGTAGCAGGCGTACATTCATCGCCAGCACCAAACCAGTCACTCAGTCTCCTTTTTTTCTCTCCCGGTATGGAAATCGACAGAAAACGAGGGCATTTTTGACTTCTGTGAAGAAAAAAAAAATAAGGACCCTCATATAAGTCGACCCTCCCAAATTTAATCTCTTTTTTTGTCCAAAATTTCTTGACTTATACGCGGGTAAATACGGTATATATATATATACAATGTAGGGGAGATAGGGGTGATTATGATCAGGGTTAATTGGCAGTGGCATAGCCAGGGAGGGGGTCCAAACACTCTGGATACCAGTAATATTGTAAAGATTTCTTCGCCTTAATTAATATTAGAAAGTTCTCCGATTAGATAAGGCGAACAGAACTTTAAAAAAATTGTGGTATCCAGAGCGTTTGGAGCCCCACCCTGGCTACGCCACTTGTAATTGGGATCTGGGACACTTCAGGGGCCATCTGTAACAGATAAAACAATTATCATGTTAATGATGAAGTCTGACTAATATTCTTCATTGGGGTGAAAATGTAAGTTTCTGTAGAAGTAATCACTGTTTCCCCAGAACACAAAGTAAAACGTTGTCCGTTAAAGTGAGAATATATTAGTTAAAAAGGTCGTGTGTAAAAAAATTATAGGAATATTGAAATATAGCTATGGATTTAAATTTGGAAAAAAGGTGTTTTAAAGAGAAAATGGATACGTTTTACAACAGACGAATCATAATGTTAGCAGTCTGCATGATTCTTATTACTTCAGAAACAGCATTTTCGGGGTAAATATTATCATTGTTTTTAGAGGGTTAAAGGTAAATTGGGATCGCAAATTTTATTTTCTATTTAAATCAAATTGTGGTTTAGAGTACATTTTTTAATCTTTCAGTTTTCAGATGCTGTGAAATACCCATAGTTTGTTTTACATTGCTGCGCATTTTGTGTTAGCAAAACTTTTATTTTACAATTTTATTTTTCATTTTTCCAAATTTTAGTCTTGACTGTATATTTTAGGCCTAATTAGGCCCCAACACTTTCAATGTAAATGAAATTTCACTCCTTCTCAACACATGTACTTTGACTGATCCTTTTCCCCCTGTTGCTAGCATTCCATTTTATTTTGAAAGAAATTGATTTTTTTTAACTTAAAAAAATAGTTCTTTTGTAACAAAACAAGGCAATTAATTTCCAATAGAAAATTTTGCATTTCATTTGGATTTGTAGGCAGAGTGTAAAATATATAAACATTGAAAATCCCTTAAAAAAACGTTTGTTTTTCCTGTACTTATCTTTCCAATAATGTATCTCTGAGAAAAGCTGTAGTTGAAAATCCAAAAAAAATATCTTGCTGTAAACCTCACACCGAGATCTTTTAATCTCATTTACTCATGACTGTGCGTCTCTCAAGGCATGAGAGAAACTAATTCCAACTACCCCGTTTCATGGGGTAATTGGGATCAGCAGTATTTTTTGAAAAAGGCACTTGCACCATGTAAAATGGTATATTGAAAATAGTACTTTACACATTTCAAGAGATAAATAACTTCTGAGTAAAATTATACATAACAGTAGCATGTAGTCCACTTCATTCTCTGTCAGTTAAGCGTCAAAGTTCAAATTGTCAAAAGTGATACTAAATACACCTACCTCCCATATGTTATGAAATACATAGGAATAGGTCATTTTTATATTATATCACATTTGTTACATTTCCTTCAAGAACAATAATTACTGTTAAATTCAGTGATGAGTTGGAAAATTTTATGCTTAACAATGTTATAATGATAGTACCATAAAAATGTAAATCTTATGTATACATCATTTCTGCTGTCACCTTTTATTTCGAAATTTAACTAAAATGAGTGCCCTTAAACTTGACATGTAACTTTCAGTCTACTCGACTCATCTGACATATTTCGCCTACGCATACTGTCACTTGAGAACACGCTTGTTTATAGAGATGGCTATTGAATGACAGCGTGTGGTTTTTAATATTTTACTATATTTAAGGTGTTGATTCTACTCCTAAGTGTTATAGTATCTACTTAATATACATATTTTCTTTGACATATGTCATTACTTGCGATAATATGCATTGTTAATTTTAAAATAAACGAATAAATTAGTATTTTTAAATAAACGAATGCATTATTAATTTTAGCAAAATTTTTACATCAAAATGCAATTTCCATTTTATACATAACAATGTTTGGCAATTCATAGATGTATGTATACTACTATTTTAAAATATAAAATTAAAGTGCAATTTTATTCTTTTTTGGAGCAAAAAAAATTTTATGGAGATGTAATTAGATAAATTTTTCAATTCCTACTATTAGCTCACACTCTCCCTATATTTATTTATTTATATATTTATATATTTATCATATTCAAATTTTCAATCGTTAATAAAATACTCATTATTCATCCAATCAAGTTGAAATAATTTTTTTTAACTTGTACTGGATGACAATTGATGTTAATACAGTTTTTTCAAATATTAATTAATTAATTAAATTTTAATTAATTAATTTTAGTTTTGCATGGGAAACAAAATGGCGGCCATTGGTTATTGAAGGTCAATGAAAGTATTTTCAATAAGGGGTTACCATAGGGGGGAATTCTGTTCTGTCGCCAAATACCGCCAAGTTTGTCGCCAACTTGGTGATATATCGCCAAATTTGGCGGACAAAATAAGTCGCCAAAAGTGACGCCAACTTGACGATATTTCTAATATTTCGCCAAATTCCCATAGAGTTCCATTGCAAACCTACTTAATTATAGAAAATGAACAAATTGAGATATTTTAATGCAACAAAAACTAATATTAGCTTAAGGGATTATATTAAATTTTTCTTTGATGACCTAAGTAGGGATTGACTTTAAAAACAAAATTTTTATATTACTTGTTAATATTTGAAACGTGCGCAATAAATTAACTTAAATCTAACGTTTTAAAACTATATGCTATCACTGCAGTGATAAAAAGCTAAACTGGAAACGATAAAAATTGAAACATAATATTTGAATTGTACTGACTCTTGGAGATAAAGTTTAACATACAACAGTATTTAAACAGTATGGGATATGTATTAATGGGGTCGTATTTTTTGCTTTTTTTGTAAATTTCCGCCAAGAAAAATAACTACTATCACACACTCACATCCTGTGAAAAGTTCAAGGACTAGTTATGAGGTCCACACCTCTCCACGGGAAGTTATGTAATTTTATGCTCATTAATGTTATTGGAGTGCAAATTACTCTGTGAACACCATATTGCTCGTCTTCAGCGCATCAAAATTCCATTCTGAAGAAAAATGTTTGAAATAAACACTGGAGTGATCTAAAAAATAAATAGCTAAATACGTTAATACAAATACATCGTTAATATATATAATATTTCTGCTGTCAACATGCCTTTTTTATGCATTTATGAAACGCAGAAATCTGAATGAAAGCATCATTTGAATGGTATTGAATCGGCTTTTGACATAGTACACTCACATTTTGTTAAAACATGGTTTTATTAAGAGCTGCAGTTAAATAGAAATTGAATCAGAATTGTTTCATAACTGAAATGAAAGGTGTTTTATAATACTGCATTATATGATACTCAGCAAACATATCTGTGCGTAACGCTGACGTCAATTTGCGAATGGTAACGCTTCGCGATCAAATTTCGGTTTTGTAATATTCGCTACTGTAACTATTTAATCTTCTAATTGTCGTATATTTTAAAGTTTTACACCATAGTATAGGAGAGAAAATCTACTTTCAAATGCAATCTTTTTGGAAAGTGTATTTTAATTATCTGATTTATTTTGTTTTTAAAATAATTTTCAAACATGAAATTTTGTAATATTTCTCTACCACATTCCACTTCCATTACATAATAATAATAAACATTTTGCACATAAAGCAATAAAAATTCTTCAGGTTTTATTTTTGACTAATTTTTCATAACGAAATTAAAACTTCCTCTATAAATAAATAAAAGAATATCTCTATTCTAAAAAAAAAATAACTACCGCTGTCACCGCCGCCGCCGGTTTTGAATTTTTTGTGACCGGAGGTCTTTCTTCGTTAATATTAAGAAAAATAATGCATACAAAAATATGAAAATCGGTGGTTTTATACAGAAATATTTGATAAACACGCTGATGCAGACAGTTTTCAAATCGAAGAATTATTTTAAGAGATATTTAACGTTAAAGTTGGACAAAATTGTTCCACTAAAAAAGTTTTATAGCAGCAAAAACTATACATGGCAGTATAATCATTTTTAGATCATTTTATGCGTTAGAATTTGCCGGAGTGCAGATTGCATTAATTTTTTTTATTTTGACTCATTTTTTGAGGTTTTATTTCTATTTTAAATTCAAATTTTCAGCATTTCTAGAGATATTTTTTACAGATTTTAGAAAATGATATTAATTTAAACTGTTGCCAAGTGTATAAACAGCGGAAACAATAAAGTTTGCTTAAAAGAAATATATTTATACGTGTAAATAAATTAAAAATTTATTTACACGTGACTATTATAAACAGAAAAAAACATTTGGAATTAGAATTAAATAATTATGTACAAAAAGAAGGAACTTATTAAAAATTACGTCATAAAAACTATAATTACAGGTGAATTTTAAGAGAGAAAGGAATTTGTAAAATAATAAATTTATTAACATGCGTTAGAAGTCTTAAATAGGAGAAATTACGTCATATTTACGTCACATTACAGTTATTACATAAAATGAACACAAAATAATATTGCAAAACGGTTTAAATTTACAAATTTATTTAATTTATTTACTAGACATTTATTTGATATTTTGAGAGGATACTTTTCAACTATTTTTCTTAGGAAAGCGCAAATAATAATTTATTTCTAACACAAGTATTTTCACGTGAATATTAAAAAGAGAAAGAATAGTTTGGTCAAAATTACGTCAGATTAAAAACGATTAATTTAAAATGTCTCATTTAAAAGAACTTTCTTTTCGCATTGTTAAAAAATACCGGGAGACAAAGATTGTGTTTACTTAATTTCTTTTATATTAGCTTATTTTGAAATGTTGTTACACGTGTCTACGTCATCAAGTTATTTTTATTTCGACGTTTTATTTGTATTTTTATTAATGTTGTACTAATTTATTTGTTCTTTCGTTATTTAAAATAAAAATTATGTGAATTTGTATAATTTGGCGAGTAGTTTGGCGATTTATATAATTTGGCGAAATTAGTCGACGGGATAATCAAGTAGTACCGCAGCGGATTTGGCGTTAAAATTTCCCCAATCAAAGAGAAATGATAGAAATCCGTTTATAGAGAGATCGCCACTGTTTTTTTAAATTATAATTCAATCTTTCGAAATCTTTTTAAAGCCGATCACATTAGCGTGCATTTAGAGTCTGCGGTGTCTGGACGGGGGTTGGCGAGCGTAGCTCATAGGTGGCCGAGACCCCTAGTATTAAAAAAAATCATGTATGTAACCGAAATATTTAAATTTTTATACCACGAAAAAGAAATAAAAAACTTGTATCACAATTTGCTTATTGTCTATGGTTTTAAAAATAACTTTTAATCATGAAATATATGTAAATTTATCATTATCGTGTGGAGCTTAAGAAAGACTGATCCCTTTGCCATTAAAACAATATAGAGAGATCAGCATTTTCTTACAGCTAATATTCCATAAAATACTTCCCCTATAAATAAATAAATAATATAATATAATGTAAATAAAACAGAAATTTAACATGCATATAATGGGACTAAGCACTTGGAGCACTAAAATGTTCAAAATCCAAAAGGCTGCCGTAAGTAGAGAAATGTTTACTTAATAACTTTTAGCATGCAGCTAATACGATATATCGCCTTTGTTAATATCAAAAATTTATTTGATTGCATAATTGATATTTTTCAAATTAAAATCCTTTTTTGGTGTTAGTGGCCAATCTAAAAAATATAATGCAAGTAAAATATTTATTAGAGTAAAAAAAAAAAAAAAAAATGTTTTCACCTATGCTCTGTAACATGTAAAGCCCGGGTTTGGTCACCTAGTGATTATAAAGCTATAAATGGTACAAAAAGTTGTGATATTAGATAAGACTCGATAAAGATTTTATATTTATGATTTAAAATTAGCATTGAAATTCAAATTTTTAGAAGAATATGTCATCAATCGACAGAAGCAGTAGCATTTCACTAGTAGCTTAAAAGCTATGCTTTTTCATATTAAATTAAATTGTATTTTAAGTGTATTCAATTTATTTTCTTTGTTCGCGTATTTTTTGGAGTGATGGCATTATCCTTTAACGCAGTTAATACAGGATTATTTTTTTTCTTATGTGAGCCTTTTTCTATCTTTAATCATGTTGTACAGTAAATTTGGCAGAATAGAGATGATATCTTGTCATGATTAATTATGTGGTTAGATATATTTATCCTTAATTTGTATCCTTAACTGCATCTAAACAATATTAAATATTAGACATTGTTAAAAAATTCCGTCGTACTGGCCCACTGATTTATTTTATTTACGATGTCAACTTCCTTTATATGAGCATACAAAACGCACAACGATGAATCAGGTATGATAGGACAATTTTTGTACAGGTTTTTGACATAGTACACTCAAATTATACTTAAAACACGTTGCTTGATAAAAACAACTGTTAATTAAAAATTAATAAAAAAGTATGATCAAAATATTTCACAGCTTTCACTGCGAAATCTTCCCGCTGGCTTACTGGTAGAGATATGTTGATAGATTACCATTACGCTGATTTATCCTTTATGAACTATTTTTATATATATTTAGATGCAAGAAAAGATTTGTGTATTTTATGGTTAAGGAAAAAAAATCTTCTTTACATGTCTCTGAATAAAAGTTTAATTTTCAGAAAAAAAACAATTTACACAATTTTTTGTATAGCTAAAACATCTTGTTCATTTGTTAGAGAGAACGTATTCCGTTCAGCGGTAAAGTAATTCTGTTACTGATACAGTAAAATGATTGAAAGACAGAAGGATTTATGAACAACTTACTTTGAAAATAAGTAAATTCTTCACTTCACGCGCTGTATAAAAGTAAAATTTGGTTATGAAATGTTGGTATCATTATGGCATGCGGGGATTAAAAGTAAGTGGTACAGGGTGAAAATTATTGAACTATACGAAATTAAACCGTGATAACTTCTGAACGGTTTGAATGATGAAGTTCAAACTTAGGGGTTGGCCGCAAGGCATGATGGGAATTTGTATGTGCATGCGCACGCAACTTGTACGGAACTTCGTCAATAAGTAAAATTGGCGTATTTGGAGGACTGAGAATTTGCATTTCGCGATCGAGAAGTCACCCTCAACGGGTGACAGCGTGGTGTGTAATGTCCAGTCACGGAATAAGCGGTCCGATATTCATTGACGGCACGGGTGACTACTGAACGATACGTGAAGGTTTTGGAAAATGGTTTCATCCCCATTATCTAAAGTGACATTGATTTCGACAAAATGTGATTCATGCAGGGACAGAGCTCGACCTCATCGAACCAAGAAAATGTTTGATGTCCTGGGGGAGCAGTTTGGTGACCGCATTCTGCTTCTGGGGTACCCAGAGGCCACTAGAATGGGACAAGCTTGGCCGCCATATTCTCCGGATCTGAAGACATGCGACTCATTTTTGTGGGGCTACATTAAAGACAATGTGTACAGAAAAAACTTCAAAACCATATCTGAGCTGAAAATTGCCATTCAGGAGGCCATCGGCAGCATTGACGTTCCGACACTTCAGCGGGTCATGAAGAATTTTGCTATTCATCTGCGCCACATTTTAGCCAATGATTGCAGCCATATCGGACATCTCATAAACTAAATCCGGATATATGTGGTGACATTTACATGTTGAATAAAATTTGTTCACTCAGTTGTTTTTAAATAATTTACGTTTTATTTCATATAGTTCAATAATTGTCACCCTGTATATAGTAATGTATTGCCGCCTTTCAAGTGGTTAACTTTGACTCAACAAGAATATGTTTTATTATTTCGGTAGTGCCTTTTCTGAAAAATCTCCTTAAACAGCGTAATGTAGGATGTAAAGAGTTTCATGTTCTTTAATTAATATGCAGTAATATATATTTTACATTTTCAATTTTACAAATTAAAAGAACATAAACAACAACAATATTGTATTTTGTTCAGCGGTCAATTCTTCTGGCAAGGTTTGCTTCTTAATAAGATAAGACATATTTTTTTTATTAAAACACACAGACTTATTTTTTAAAATTTTGTTTTGTAAAACTGGTTGAAATAAAAACTATATGTTTTAACAAAATGCAAGATGTTTAATTATTTGCATAGTCCCCTGTGGGAACTGATAATTTAAAATCAATAAAACAGACGTGAGACTATGGGATAAATGGCCAAAATCTACGGCATTAACCAAAATGTTAAAAAAAACAGAAAGACACCAAAAATTTAAAGGTTTATTATACATATTTCAGAGATTCTGAGGAAAAAGTATATGGGAGAAAAAGACAACATTTACCATCAATAAACCTGTCAGTTTTAAGGAATTTAGAATAATTTTGATAAAAAAGCTAAAATCATTAACAACGATTTTATTTAATTTTGATGTTTTGTAAAATTGTGTCGTTAGAACTGGCAGTTGATGTGAAATATGAGGATGACTTTTGTAGTTCTACGTAATTGATTCAAATACAATTTAGTTCTAAAACGTGTTTTTGTAGTGTTATTTTATTTATTTATTATTTTCTTATATAAAAATACGTACTTTTAAATGATTTTTAAAAGACATCGATTTAAAAAAGGCCTTGCATTCTTTTACCTTAGGTATGGCGGAGAAACATTCATAAAAATCAGATCCACGGTGATATGCCTGTGTCCGTTTGCCCCGCAATTTTGTTCAACGTCCGCTCGGACTTTTGAAATCGAATTTTGCAAACACCAGGTCGAAGCATGAGATTCTTAATATTCTCCATTTTGTCATAGAAATTTCCAAGTTTGACTTGGGATTCGCATTCGCGTCGCGTCATAATAATTCGCATTCGCGTCACGTAAACGTGCCGCATAAGGTGTGCAGAGAATTTTTGATTATTCCTACCAGCTATTTTTTATTGTAAATTTTGCCCTATTTAATCAGGGCAATTTGTTGATTAAATTAGGCAAAAATTTCTGTTTTGAAAAAACGGTAATAAATGATTAAAAATTCTGTAAAAGACCATCCCCGTAAAGAGGTTAACAACGTAAAGTTACCAAATACATGTCAGTTTGACGTGTTTTACGAGAAGTAGATGGATGCAAACGAAAACCCTCTTTTAGTCTCACTGTAAGTCATAATGGGTATATCGCTCACTGAGTTGCCAGATTCAAAATAATTGCATGATTAACACCTGCCCAAATTGACGTTTTTTGAATGCCCCTTTTCGAAGACAGTTTATTGGAGGAGACTGGGACCCTTGTCCCACATCCGCGACACATAAAGTGATGGGAGATAATTGTTAGTGCAAACTCATAGGTGGTAGTAATGGGAATGGAGGATATACATATAAAATGTCAAGGAAAGTGCAAGGGAAAAGAGCTCATATAAAAGAAATGGCTAAAAGGAAGTTTGAGTATAGTATTACAATAACAAGATAATTTTTTGTAATTATATGGATTTTTTTTCGAAGTTGTCAACCACTATTTAATATTGAAGCTCGAATTTTTTTTCTGGTGGCTTTTATTATCTTTATCGATAAATCACAAATGGCATACGGAACAATCCAACCGTTTATCTGTCTATTTTATACCATTTTCTCTTAAATAATTTTTTCTTGCAATGTGCAAACATTTAACGCCTGAATTTGAAACTTTTAATGAAATCAAGTAAGACAGGCTTGAATACAGTTTAAAATAAAATTTATAAATAGCTTAAAATAAAAAATCCTTCCGGCCAGTGCCGGGAGGAAGAGGTCGCTTTCATATTCCTTATTTTTTAAAAACCAGCTTATATTATTCAAACACACGAAGTTCAAATTAGTGGGAACCAATTATAGAAGATTCAATTCTAATTTTTGACAATACTGAATATAAAATGAGAATTTCGCGAAATTAGTCAGCTTTATCCAAGCTGGTATTATTTAAACTGATTTGGTCGCCAAATTCAACGATACCTTGCAAAACCTTAGTAATTCCTGTGCGCATGGTAACTCGCATCAGAATCTGTTGATATATGCGAGTGCTGTCGCAGGCAAAAAATCACGTTTTTTCAAAATGTCACCCACATTAGAAATTCAAACTGCTATATCTCAGCCATTTTTTAAGATAAATATAAAACAAAAAATTCACTGTAATCCTGTATCAAGGACAAACACTTAAAAAAGGAACCTTTTTCATTTTCTATATTTTTTTTACCTCACTTTAAAATTATTTTTTTTAATGGCCGATAATTTGAAACAAGATGGCGGATGAAGCTGGCCAACAAACTTGTTCGAGACATTGCTATGTACTATGCACACGCCTTGCCACATCTAAATCAGTTAATAAATACTCGTGTTATCGCTTGACAAAAATCAGATCTTTTCAAGATCTAGAAATTCAAAGCGATATAACCCAACCTTTTCTTAAGATATAGACGAAACAAAAAATGCTCCGAAATCTTTTTATCAAGGTCAAACAAATAAGAAAAAAAATCTTTTTCAATTTCTAATTTTTTTTTTGGCACCTCATTTTAAATTTTTTTTTTTTTTTATATATAAATTTTAAATGGCCGCCACTTTGAAATAAAATGGTGGATGAAGTTAGCCAACGAACTCGGTCGAGATATTGGTATGTACTGTGTACATACCAAGTTACATACAAATCGGGTCATAAATACGCGTGTTATCGAGTGACACATATCAGATCGTTTCATGATGTCAGCCACATTAGAAATTCAAAGTGCTATAACTCAGCCATTTTTTAAGATATAGACGAAACAAAAAATGCTCCGGAATCTTTTTTTCAAGGCCAAGCAAATAAGAAAAAAATCTTTTCAAATTTCTAAATTTTTTTACCTCATTTTAAATTTAAAATCCTTTTAAAAAAATTAAATGGCCGCCATTTTGAAACAAGATGACAGATGAAGTTGGCCAACGAACTTGGTAGAGACATTGGTATGTACTGTGTACATACCAAGTTACACACATATCGGTTCATAAATACGCGTTTTATCGAGTGACAAAAATCAGATCCTTTCAAGATGTCAGCCACACTAGACATTCAAAGTGCTATAACTCAGCCATTTTTTAAGATATAGACGAAACAAAAAATGCTCCAGAATCTTTCTATCAAGGTCAAACACATAAGATTTTTTTTCATCTCAAATTTTTTAGTACCTCATTTTCATCTAATTTTTTTTTTTTAATTTTAAGGGCCACCATTTTGAACAAGATGGCGGATGAAGCTGGCGAACGAACTCAGTCGAGACATTGGTATGAACTATGTACACACCAAGTTACATCCAAATTGGTTCGTAAATACGAGAGTAACAGAGTGACAAAGATCAGATATATATCAACATTTGAACTGAGGATGGTTTCGGGGTCGGGGAGTCATGATCTGTGAGAATACCACCATTTTTCGGAACTGCTTTACTCTGAACGGCTGCAAAAGGTGGCTTTTTATAGTGAAAGCTACCTAAAAGGCTGAAGGCTGGTTTACTCAATTACGATAGCCAAGGTTGTATGAAGCCTGTTCTATTCCTGGTGAATATTGTTTGCCTCTGAAAAAAATAACTTTAACTGTACTTCATTTACTCTGTTGTTTCTTTTACAATTGTTAAATTTTACTGATGAGGCCTTGCGGTTGCTTTTCGAAATGTCCACTAAATTCATTTTTAATGCTTTTAGTGTTTTAAACATTAAAAAAGTTTATTTTAAACTATATTCAAGTCTGTCTTACTTTATTTCTTTTACTTTATATATAATTTTGATGTACATTAATTTTGTATTAATACTAGACATTACGTCAAAGTTTAATATTATCAAAAGCAGATATTCATGATTTAAAAAACTTTGGCGTATAGAGAACGTTGCCCGTAGTTTTATGTTACTACAAACTGTCCATGTCGGCTAAATTTAAGAATTTTCACAGTCCTAAAATTGGTTATACTTTAATATGTCTTATCCTAATGGGTATGTATTTAACATAATGTTGAATATTTATTCTTTTTAAATATCCAAAATTGTTATAAACTTCTTAATTGTTTAAAATTTCAGATTATTTTTAAATGAAATTTCCCACAAATGATATTTTTCTAATTAGAGTAATAGGGATTAACGAAATATACAAATTAAAGATTTAGAAAATTCCGTTGCTTTTCATAAAGAACTTTCAGAAATATCTTTAATCTTAATTCCTCAGTAATGAAAATTCCTCTTGCATGTAAACGAAGTCTCTCGAGTAAGTATGATTTCCTTTCTCACAATTTAGTTTACCTTACATTTGAAGTTCGTGATTAGGGAATAACCTACTGCAACCACTTATCTAAACACATAATTACTGAACTTGTTTTAATACCTAAAGAATTTTTTAAATTATTTTGCATTTAGCTAACCTGCCCGGCGTTAACGTGGCCAGTAATAATAAATGAACCTCAGATTTATAGGATTTTTCACGTAGGGTCGTTTCGTAGTTTCTGGAAAAAAATAGTTCTAGCTCTCCAAGCACTTTCAAATATTTATCGTTTATTAATATAAAGATTTTGTATCCCAAGTCAAAATCTAGTGAAAACATTGTTGTCCAGCTGCTAAAGAAGTATGTTTTCTTCTCACTTTTTTTCTTGTTTTCGCATAGGTCCTTTAACATAACAAATAGAATTTCTCATCGTCCGAACACTGATAAATTTTATTCGGACATAAATATGACTGTATCCAACATCTCCATAAAATATACATATCCTGTAAAAATATACATATATAAAAGTGAAAACCTGAGCAAAAGCCGAGTGAATCCGTACCGCAACACCCCATGCTTTAGCATTTTCATTAAAAATTCTCTGATTTTGTTATTTATTTTTTTTTTTTAGAAGAAAGTTTTGTAATTGAAATTTCTTTCGACAACCGGTTTTAGGTGGATTTACATTTTTTAGGGGTCCGGTTTAGGATTTCCGAAAAACATGTTTATACAAAATGTCTGTCTACCCGTCCGTATATCCTTGTGTCCTTGTTTTCTCTTTGTATCATTAAAAAGTGTATGTAGTTATGCATGGAATTGAACCAAATATTTTGTGTGTGTTTTTGGCTATGGCCAGTAGGTTCTTCTTGAATTTGAAAATATTCTCTGATAATTCCCGGAAGGGTGCGCTGCAATAGCATTTTTTGTCATTTTCATTATTGTACTAACGAAAAGTGAATGAAGTTATTCATAGGTTTGAACCAAATTTCATGTGTATGTTTTTGGCTATGATCAGCAGGTCCCACGGGAACTTAGTAACAATCTGCCAAAACGGGCTGCTGTAATAGCACTGTAAAAAATCTGCGCAATATTCCTGCCGTTTACTGTGTAACATTCCTGGGTTTTCTAGGATTATTTCTGCTGATTCGAGAATACTGAGAAATCTGGTGTAACATCTTCCACACTATTGTGTAACTTTTCGGAATACTTGAGAAAGTGGAATTTACTGATCAACTGTGAAACGTTTCAAATGTTTTGTGTGTAACATTCCTTAGTTTTCTCAGGTATACTTTTGAACTTTTGTGTAACTTCTCTGAATTATTGTAAAAGAAAAATTATCGGTGATCTGTGTAAAGTTCCATATGTTTTGTGTGTAACATTCCTTAGTTTGTGGTGGGTGTATTGAATACAGAAATATTTTTATTTTACGTGTGTGTCATTTTATTATCTCAGTTGTGAAAAGACTATGGGATCTAGCGCTATCAAAATTGGCACAAAGGTGTATATACCCCTCAAATTGTGCATCTTGAAGTTCTTTTTCGAATTTCGGCCATGAACAGCTCCTGAGCTCTATTTTACATGTAAAAATCGATATTTTGCGTTTGTGTATCATTTTGTTGGCTTAGTTGTGAACAGAGTATGGAACCTAGAGTCACCAAATTTGGCGGGACACGGAAATTTAATGAGTAATGTTACAGATTGTAGATTTCTAGACTTTTCAGAATGGTGGAACCTAACTGGGATTTCACGAATAACATCCCAGATTATAGGTTTCTGAACTTTCCTGACTTGTGTAAGTTTCCTGGCATTTCTTTGGTGAAATTCCTGGGAAAACCTGTGGCAGAATAGCTGCCACAGGTTTTCTCAGGAACTTTACACCAAATTTTTTACAGTGAGTGATTTATCTGGTTTTTCATTGTTCTAATGTACATCAGCTGTTCATACAGCGACGGGGAATTAGCGTTAAGCTAACACGGCGAATCTCAAGAATCTGATGTACAACAGAATAACGAAAAGTATTTATTTTATTAAATATTATAATTTAGATTTACTCCTTTTCACATCGAGTAGTAAAATGAAGCAGAACCTTACGATAGAAATTAAAGTTGGTCTAACATTGAAGTAATAACATTGAAGTATTAACGTACATAACAACTTTTCGATTCATTAGCATGCGTGTCAAAAAGAAAGTTATGGGATTCGCACATCCGACTAGTTTAAAAACACTTCAACTCCTCCAAATGTTTCAATAAAACACAGTTTAAAAAAATATATATATCCGAGTTCTCAAAAGCTACTTGTGCCGAAATATTGCCGCTTAGTTACTTTCAGCGAAATTTTATCTCAGGGAGGGAACATTTTTTCGAAAGAGTTAAGTTTCGCATTTTTGAAAACCGATGACGTCATCAAAGAGAATAAGACTTCAACTTTAAGTAGGCATTGTTATTGAATCGGTGCCTCGGAAATCGACTACTTCGGGGCGTAATCAATTGGGAGAAAATGCCCCTTTTAGAAAATTCCATTCAAATTGTTTAGAATGATATTTTTCCAAACTAATTGCGATCGTCTTCCGTTTTTCTTATTTTAAACGGCAGTGCCGGTGTGCGTTAAAGAAGAGAAAAAAACGGCCTTTACTTCTTCTCTCTTATGCGCTCTGCAAAGCAAGAACTGATCATGATCATGCGAGAGTATTCAGTTGTCGCAAGCAAAAATCGCTTTTCTATGTGTTTTTAGATAGTATCTCTTCTAGTCATCAAAAACTAAAATATCTGAGAGAAAAGAGCACCAGCAGTTTTACCAGTTTAGATATAAGTATGGATATTGAAGGGAATTAATTAATAGTTACTATTGTTTTCTTAAACACTTTTTAAAAATTAAATAATGCATTTTCTTTACAAAAAATTACAGGCGTATTTGGACGAACCCAGCGGAGGTGAAAGGTCGTCTGCTTGAAGACGGTGGCATCGGCAGATGAAATACGAGGCACGTAATCACTCGGAACGAAAATTCATTCATTTTTCTGTGTGTGTGTTAAAGCTAGAAGTATTTATTTCTACTCGAAATGTGAGTTCTTTTATTCTTTCGGGGTCAGAATAATTGACACATTCCGAAATTCGTGGCTAAATAAGTCAAGTAAAGATTATGCTTCTTTTTATCAACCGTATTGGTTAATGTATGTATTCCAGTCTTTTCATGTTTATGCGGTCTGTTCTAAGAACCTTGGGTGGGGCTAGTAGAGCTTTAGCCCTTGGGTCGGCCTCCTCACCTAGTTCAACCCTGTTCTAAGAACGTACGTCTAAAGTATATATTCTAGTACTTCGCCAGCGCAGTCTAATTTAACACATCCACCTTTGTCGATGTAAGAAATTTAAATTCTTTCTAAATGGAAATTCTCATCTTGCTTACAAGTCCTTCAAGAAGGCTTATGAAAATTCTTGTTCAACTTGAAATATTTCCCAGTGTTTGTCATCTGTATTGTAATAAAAATGTGTCGTTTTACTGAGCTTCTATTCTTTCAGTGCCTGTACCTGAATTTATTTGGCAGATGGGGTAATAAGTATTCCTTAACATGTTTATTTGTGGCCGCCCCTCCGGGTGGTTCCGACCCGACCCCTTGAGTGGGGGAGGTGACCGGAAGCTCGACAGAGTTGTTGTGTACGAATGCGAGCGGGCCGGATGGGGATGAATCGCCACCTCCTCGAGAGGCTCATCTCCGACAGGCGTTGAGCTCGGTGGCCACGGTTAACAACGTTGTGCATAGGGCCGTAGCCCGCTTCGGTGGGTACTGGAGGTACGGTCCTCCGGCACCCGGGTTCTCTGGGCAAGCCGGGTAGCGACGCTCCATAGGTCGATCCCGGTGCCGGTCTAAGGGCCGGACGGTGTTGCCGGGCAAAGACTAGCTAAGGCGATAGGACCCCATCCACCAATTGACTAAGAGGGAGCCTGAAGTATGAGTGAGGGCTTTGTAGTGGAAAATCCTCGGTGCTCGCTAGTGACGACAGGGCTCGCGGGAACGCCATGCAGGGACTCCCGGAGCAACCGAAGGGCGAGGGTTTCGGACAGCGCCCAGGTTACTTTATGACTTGGGTGGCTCATCCCTCCGAGGACCTCAGCTGGACCAGTTGTGAGCCGACCCTTAGGGTGGTAGGGTTTGGCGGTGCCCCCGTTACATACAGTCATATATCTCGATGTGAAATCTTCGGTTCGCCCAGAAAAATTGGGTAAGCAATTCTGATTGTAATTGTAAATCTCACAGTAACCGAAATAAATCTCAGCAGCTTGATCAGGGACCCGACGCTCCCTCTCAGACTTGGTTGAGAGTCGGGAGGAGTGGATGTGGTCTACCCCTCGGGATTGCACTAACTCTCTAAAGTGAAAGCTGAGTTCCCGAGGTGGTCATCGCTGTCATATCTGACCAAGGAGCGGTCGCGTGGGGAGGCCAGTATGGTTCTGGTTGCTCCATGTCGTGTCGTGACTCTTGGGAGCGGGTCGGCCGGCCGGTCCACCATCGAACGCTGTCCCCACGGGGAAACGGGCCGGAGGCTCGCCGGTAACGCGGCGGCTCATCGTGCCTCGGAGGAACTCTTGGTCCGATCCAGGTCCTCCGTGTCTATGCGGTACCGGAGTTTTCCTCGCCTGGTGATGAAGACCTAGAGGTGTCTCCACCTAACTTTCGAACGCACTAACAAAGGTAGCGGTCGGTCTCTGCACCGGGTCAGGGGCCTTCGGGCCTGGGTACCCTCGACGGCCGTGAGGTAAGGTAGTGGCGGGCGGGCTTCTGTCTGCCTCCACTGGCTTCTCTGTCCTAGGATGGGGTCAAGTCGGTGGGGGCTGGCGGGACTCCGTTCCGTCCGACCCCCAGGCGAGGCGGAGTCTATTCCGTCTAGGTGGAGCTTTCCGTGCCCGCCTGGGGTCGCTAACGGCACCTAGTCTGGGCCAACTGGTTCCCGGCGTGATCCACAAGGGGTTCCGTCGGTTGAGCAGGGTGACTTGGGCGAAAAGCCAGGAGCTGGGCTGCTTTACGGCCGGAGGAACTTTCCCCGTCTTCCATGGTTTTCTAGTTAGGGGCTCTTCAATAACTTTCCTATCGGCTGGCCCACAAAAATGTCTCTGCCGGAAAATGTTATCTGATCTTGGGGGCCTTCCGTAAATTAAATTCGGGTCGGGAAGCCTCGGTTCAGTCCGTGGGCCCAGCGTCTTTATAGGCGTCTGGTTCCTGCGATGGCTTGCGGGGTCTACCGGCTCGAGTAACCAAGTTTAGGGACCACGTGGTTTTTCTAGCTGGGTGGTGATGACTATCGTAGCGATTGTTCACCAACTTGGGAATAGCCGGCGTGACGTGCGCTGGGCAGTGCGCCGGACTGACCGGAGTTTGCGTGGGGTTCTGGCGGTGACCTTCGGGACGCGCCGCGGTACTCGTCTCACGGGTGGTTCCTTGCGTTGACAGATGGGCCTTCTAAGGGCCTGGGACCGAGAGATGGTAACCCGTCTTTAACATGTTTGTTTTATTCTGAAAAATGAAATCGCATTTCTTTTAAATTGAATATTGAATTATATATATTATTTACCTATTCATTTTGTAAATTGCATTCATATTTCTTTTCTAAAACTTAAATTTCGATTTATTTAAATATCTTAGAAATCCTCTTCCCACATATCTTCTATACTAAAAAATATACTTTCAAAAACATTGTATTTTTTCATTAATTTTATTAAATATGTTCTTAAGGGGTCTCAGAACTCTTAAAGCTTTAAAATGTTCGAAATTTTAATTTTTTTAGATGTTAAACCCCTATTTTTTCTGAACATTTTGATATAATTGTTTCATTGAAATTCCAATTAGAACTGAAGTTATGGCTTTTACATTGATACACGTTCAATAGCTGAAGCATCGTTTCGGAAACTTTGAAGCCATTTTTCTGCAAATGACGTTTTTGGGCATAACGCGCACGATATCTCAAAAATTTATGAATATTTTTTCATGAATATTTTCAAAACATATGTTTTATGTTAGTCTGTATAAACTGAATCTAAAATTTCCTTTTTATTGTTCAAAACAATAGTTTTTTAGGTGATTATACTGTTGAAATTTTCTTAATTTTGCATTAGCTAAATACAACTTTGTATTAAAAATATAAAAATGCTTTAAATACAAATTTATTTAGGTTCAGGGTAATTATTATAATCTGAAGCATAAGTAGGCACCAAAATTTTCATTCTAGTTGCAATGCTTATTTTGTAATCGTGCACGTAAGCTGTTATGCCGATTTTTTGATCGTCAAATGTCTAACAGTTTGGAGACCCCTATAAATGCTAATTCTGCATCTTAAATTTTTTTAAATACATAATAAGAAAGAACATACTTATGTATTTCATTCCAATTAAAATTGTGTCTTAAAATAAAATACATTTTACGATATTAAATGTTGAAATTGGTATTTTTTTTTCATTTTTTCCAATTTTAAGAGTCCTGAGACCCCTTAAGAGAAATTGTGTATATTTATATAAAATAGTGTGTTAATTTATGACTTTAAACAAATGATTTTCGTAGTAAAGACCCAAAGTACTTGACTATTTAAAAGTTAAATTAAAACTGTTTCATAGATAAATAATTTGATTGCTGGAAAAAATCATCCGCAACGAAATTTGAGGCAACGTAAAAGTTAATTAAAATAATAAATATATATTTTAAATATCCTAAAATATTACAAATTACATCTAGCTTTTTAAGGATAATTTATTCTTTAGAAATGAAATTCAAAGAACCACCAATATATTTTTAAATAAAGTAACGAATGCAGATAAGCAAAATATATAAATTCGTGATATAGAAAGTTGAGTTGCTTTTCATTAACGGTGTACGAAGTTCTATTTTATCCTAATTGCTGAATAATCTAAATTACTCTAGTTTGAATGCGAAGTCTCTAGTGTATGTATTATATATGTTTTCGCAATTTAGTTTATCGGCTAAAGTGGAGTTTACAGGAAAAAAAAAGTTCTACTAAAATAATTTATCTGAACATAGCTTTATTAAACATTTCAAAATCATTTTAATAAACAAATTTCATCTATTTTACTTTGAATTAAAATAAAGGATATTAATTTAAAATATGTTTACCCCTCCTAAATATAGATTTTAAAGAGTGTATATATTTAAAATAAATTTCATTAAATATATAATTAATATATTATACATGTTCAGATGTATTAAAACTTCCTTTTACTGTTTTAAAGGTTAATCTTTACTTTACAATTGAAGTACGCATCACAACTAAAAATTATTGGAGTAATATAACGAGGAAGTAGACAGCAGTAATGAGATATACTGCACTTGTATAAGTAATGTAACTAGTTGGGGAAATTAAAATTTTCTAAATACTTTATCTGCAAAAGGAAGTTGGTTTACATAATTATTGTGGCAAAGTTCACTTTAAGTTAAGTTTTTAAATAAATTAAAGACGCAAGTACTATTTTCGTATTTTAAAGGAAATTTTCCCCGTAAATTAGAGAAAATTTCCCGTTTTTCTGCAATTTACGGGAGAAATGTTCAGTCAAAATACGGAAATAGTACTGACGTCTCGATTGCCAGTACAATTTCCGTATTTTATTCCTTTTTTTTACAGTGTAATTGATGTGGACTTATAGGAAGAGGAAAGCATCATATTAAAATCGTTTACCTTGGCATAGCTTAATTTTATTGACAAACTGTATTCTTAATATATTTTATTAAACATTCCGTGTATAAATGATTTAGAAAAGCTTTTTAAAGCTTTTTAGAATGGAATAAGTCAATGCAGCAGTAGAAAATAAATACAGTAAGTAAAATTTAATTTAAAAAATCAAAAAACCCGACGGCGTAAAAAGCGAACTAATTAATTATTTCTCATCAATGTGAAACTGTTTTCTATATTACTTACCCATGTTTTATTTACTTGTATTGATGACTTTTAAGTTGTGTTTAATTGGTAGTTCACATCTATAAGCACTGTTTTGATGAGGACTGTAGATGTATATGAAGGTTAGCGTTGCAGTAAAGCTAAAGATCCTACTTACACAACTTCCAGGTTGTGTAATATTTAAACGGAGTTTTTGACTTTAAAATGGTCAATGAAACATCGTGTTCATTTTGAAAGACCTATCCAATGATATGGCACTCAATAAGGTACTTAAAAAAAATATCCGTCTCTACCGCCATTTTGAATTTATAAAAACAAAAGCTAGTGTATAACCATTGGACGGTTAAGACGAATCGATAGTGACCCCATTCATTAAAATCCACCCAGCCGTTGGGCTGTTTGGAGGGTATAAAGAAATCCACATACCCAGATACACGTGAAACACATAACCCTTCTTGGCAGTCGGGTAAAAACGGAAACAAATTTCTACACCTAACAATTAATGTACATTTTTTAAATTTTTGCCACATACAATATGCGGCCATTAATTTCCAGAGCTGGTCTGATAACTCCAGAAAATATCATGTAAAATACATATCCATTTAATATGTTTCGAAGTAACTTCCACCTGACGTAATGCACTTCTGTGTCCGGCTGTATAAGTTTCGAAAAATAACTTTTAAAGTATTCTTTGTGAAAACTATTTAATGTGGACGCCACCATTTTCTTGATGGCTTCGATTTCCTCAATTCTTGCTCTTTTAGTTCTTGTGTCAAGATTTGCCGAACTACCTCCTTGTAAATGTTGTTCATTAGCGTGTGCTCGAATAGCCAATCAACGATCCAAAGTCACAAGCTCACGAATAATGTGCATTGTGCCTGGTGTGCAGACGGAATGCGGCGGTCCAGTATGAGTCTCATCTTTATCTTTCGCGGTTGTTCTGAAAATGGCTAAAAGTGCGTGAATGGGATAATGCTTCCTCTACGTACACTGTTTTCAGTATATCATGGGTTTCTGTAGAAGTTTTGCTCTATTTAAAGCAGAATTTAATATGTATTTTCTGCTCCAGATTGACTTTGATATCTACAATTTTACAGCGTGTTTCAAGGTCAAACACTTAATTCTGAAGGGCGAGGACTTCGAAGGATATTCGCAGATAAACGATTTTCCAAATACAGGCGTTACTACGTTCTCACGATTTCCGATTTACTCGAACAGTTACATGAGACCTTAACATTAATGGCCTCACCTTTTTAGGTGCGCTCCTAGTTATGTAAATACGTAATACCTATAGTCGTCGTTCGGTCCGTTTGTCTGTCTCTCTGTCTGTCTCTACGTTTGGCCGCATATAATAGAGCAAAAACTACCCAACCGAATGGTCTGAAAAGTTAATTTTGTCGAGTTATTTCAAATTTTATGGAAATCGGATGTATAGTTTAATTACAAAAAAATAATGCCAAGATCCGTAAAAAAAATAATGCCAAGAAAAGAATTGATAATGGAAGTTAGTCCCAAGTTCAAATAAAATTCACTGAAACTTATCTAATGAAGTATTGTAGCATTGTTTTAATTGTTTAAAAATACAAATTCTTGATAGCATATTAATAATAAATCTAGAACTTCGCAAGTTTTTGATAAATGTTTTGTAAAATGTCTATGATTTTCATGTAAAAATAAAATGATGATTATAATATTAATATTAATGGCTTTATAACAATATGCAGTATTGTTATTATCATAAACAAATGAATCATGTTAAAGATTTGATAAACAAATACACACCCAGATGCACTTCAGCCCGTCATGAATATCCCATTAGCGACCCCCCCCCCGAACATCATTCAAAACAGACTAATAACTGACAAAGAGACAGATACACAGACGCTTGAAATTGGGCACCACTCTAGAAACTCCACCCCTTTCAGGAGCATCAAAACACTCAAATTAAGGTCTCCAAACATTAAATAGCAAGTAATAAATAATATAATAATGCCATTGATAAAAATGACTTATAGGTAAAAACTTGCCAAATTCTAGTATTATTAATTAATATGTTATGAATAATTTTCATTTTTAAACAATTAAAACAAAGCTACAATACTTCAGTAGATATGTTTGAGTGAATTTTATTTGAACTTGGCACCTAATTACATACCACTTCTTTTCTGGGCAGTTTTATTTATTTATTTATTTACGGAATTTTGCTTCCTTTTTTCACAGTTATGTTTTTGTTAGATTTCTTTTATTTAACATCTTACTTCTAAAGTAATTTCATTAAGTGTGTTAAAAACATTATTTTCTTACAAATAACTTGATTTAGATAAACGCATTGTAGAAAGTAGTAAGCTTGCTGAAACATATTAAAAACTTATATTCCTTAATTGCCTAAAAAAAAAAAAAAAAACTTTTGATAATTATATTTTTTTATGTTTACCAAGATGCATAATTTTCACCTTCTAAATTGCACTTGACACATGAAGATATCAGATTTGAATGGGTTTAATATATATGCATTTATATGTATGCATCTAGCGGATAATATTATAACTAATGAACAAAATATACCTCTTTTAATTATTACTTTTATTATTAGTTGATAAGTTCATTTTCTGTGCGTTATCTTATATTTCAGTTATTTAATAACATTGGCTTTTAGTTTCATGTGCGTTACATTCCATTCTGCAATTTATCACATGCCACTGCATATAAGATCGCTGTACAGCCGATTACTATGTCGATACACAAAACCATGAAGCAATATCTACAAAATGTTATTTAATATTATTTTGGAATATTATCTTATAATAAAAAAATGTCTAAAATATTTTGCCGGTAATTACTATTTTTTTTTTCTATATCAGTCAGATGTTAAACTAATGTAAACGTATACATACATAATTCGTTTTTAATACATATTTTTTAATAATGTGAACGTGTTATATGTAGACACGACATACAAGAAATATATGGTTTTTGATAACACAGTTTTGTTTAGAATTACACAAAAAATTCAAATAAAATGCCTACATTAAAATTTGTTATTATACAGCGAACAATTATAGACACTTCGAAAACTTCAAAATACTTATTCTAAATTTATTTCATCACACAAACCTTATGTATTTCACTTCTACGATATATGCACACAATACGTTGTGTTATAAAAATATGATTTATTTAGTTACTTTTTTGTTATTTTGATGGAAATTTCGAATATGAAAAGGTTAACATATATAGGTGTATGGAGCTGTTTCTAGCATTAAAAATTTAAAAAAAAAATGTATTCGTTATGAAAACGATTGAAGATTTTGGAGAGTATCTATTATTTTCTAAGTGAATTTTATTAAGTTTTATAACTGCTTTGAAGTGATTTATGATTCGCATATAAAATTTAAGTTATTATTAATGAATTAAATCTGTATCATTCATTGGTTATTAATTTTATACATATATTTTCAGCTAAACACAATAGACTAACATCATAGTACAATTTAGGTAAGTTATTTTTAATACAGTTATGCAAATAAATTAGGCAAGAAATGTGAGTTGATTTATGCACTTACCTCTAAAGCACAGGGTAGATTTTTCATGTTCTATTATATTTTATAACAGCACCATACTGAGAATTCCTAACTGCTTATTCTGCTACAAATTCAACAGAGTAATGCGTCATTTTAGAATTTCTTACAGTGAGATGTTAAAGAAATAGCAGATATGGTAATTTTGCTATGTGTTCAGACTTAAAGTGTTTATAATTAAAGAAAACATGTAACAAAAGAAAATATTTTTTTTCTATATTATAATTGCAGTTTATAATGTCACGCATTATTTTAATATATTAGAAAGGAGTTTTTTGTAAAAAGTTTTTTTAAATTTTTTTTTTAGCGAATGAAGATGGGGACAGACAAATACTGTCCATCAGTATAGTTAAAATTTCACAGCATTTACTAAGTCTTTTAATTTGTTTTGATTGAAACTTGAATATATTTACCGTATTTTCCCCTGCAAATGCCAGAATTTTCCACATTTAATCATATTTTTATTTAAATAAATCTGCATGAAATGTTTTCTTTTGATACTCTCTACTTGAACTTTACTTCTAGAAATACTGTACCACGAGATTTTACATGTACTGTCTTGGGAAAGAAAGAAAAACACCCCCTACTATCTCTGCAACTAAGTATCGTAGAACATAATATAATAAAGTCAATTTTTAAATGATGTATATAAAATTGGCTTAGGGAGGAATCTACATAACAAAACAAACCCAGACTTTTTTTTAATGGTGACGCCAATTTTTACATTCTACATAAATTCTACAACCTTCAATTATCATAAATACAAATTTTCATGAAACGCGTACGGTTAGTTTCAGAGAAAATAATTATTTTAACATGAGCATACTTTAGGGGATGTATCCTAATTGAAGTTCTGTAGTAGAATGTTAAAACGCTACATAACGACTAAATCATTTCTATTAATGCATTATGTCTAACAGATATGTCTATTTCACTCATTTAATAAATTTCATCTACTGTTATGTATGGTAAAATACTTTTCAAAATTCATTTTTACGATGTTTATAAGTGTGGAAATATCTGATTTAAAATACATAAAATATCTGTATTTAAAATAGTTTTCGAATATGTGAATGTGACTGGAATTTTATAGTTGTTTTATAATGTTTTTTCACATATTGAATTTATTTAAATCTCTTGTTTCTAAATGTATTGCAGAAAATTCAAACACGAATCTCGATACATTTCTAAAAGTATATCTAATTATACGTATGTAGGATGTTTCAAAAATTTTAATAAAACCTTAACCCTTTATCTACTGACGGTATTTATAAGTACCACTCACTTTAAACTTTCATCCCATAGTGAATATTACTAATATTCTAATGGTACTTTGCAAAAACACTCTTTTAACTACACTTTATCCGGATGCATAACAGCAGTAGTTCTAGGTTTGTTATTTTAGCGAGGAAGGAGGCTATCTTTGACGCAGACGATGGGTTTTGTGCCGACATGTTATACAGATTGTCAGGCTCGTCTTTTTATTGCTGCAAACACAGTAAAGGATATAAGATAAGTGTTGGATTATTTTTTATTTGTTCATTACGATCTTAGAATACAGTTTGAACTAGCTATTTTAGGTGGACGGTGTATGTATTTGATTTAACATTTGAATTACTCAGTGGTACTTATAAGTACTGTCAGTACACTGGGTATTGGAGAAAACTTCTTGTTTACTTTTAGTCTGTGTAGTTATCCATCGTTTTCATCTGCTTTAAAATGTAATTACTAAAATGTAGTGTAGTAATGATTTCCCTGGGTATTTCTTTTCTGTTCATTGTGATTTTTTATAGGAAATTGTAAAAGTTGTAGCACCGAATCGTTTTCACTATGCTAGAAGTGCCATATATAAATTCATATAGTGCATATGTGGAGATGCGAGAGAACATTTTGTTCCTGGAATATAGAAGTCGCATAACTAAAGAACTGCTAACAATATCGTAACCTAAAAAAAAAAGTTTTTTAACCCTTTCAGGGGCAAAACATTTTCAATTCTAAAGTGTTAAAATAAATGATTGGCACCGGAATTTGCCAAAAGATTTCTTTGAAATAAGAAAAAGCGTATATTTACATACTTATTAAATTGAAAATATTTTATGGTGAATCATTCTCTGGTGGTCATTTGAAATTAAACATATATGTGTGTTTGAAATGAACTACTCTTAAGCTAAAATTATTTCATTAACCATATAAAAAATATTTTTGTAAAAAAAAAAAATAATAATAATAAAAATTTTATATTTTTAATGAACAAAAATTGTCATAACGATTACCATTTTAAATACTTAAAAGTAGTTCATTTTAAACACACATATTTCTTTAATAACTTTACCAAATTTCATGACAATCCATACATACTTACACAAGATATCATGCGCGCAATGACTTCTGGAATAAAAAAAATAGATATTTTGATTTTACCAATACACAATTTCTGTAAAAAGCTAATAAATTTCTAATGGTAGCATATTGCAAAGCATAATCTTTTTAATCAATATCCAAAATTTCATGTTTATACATAAAAAGGTTTTGAATATAGGCTAATTCAAACTTTGAAGTTTTTCGTTAATTTCGACGCTTTTAAAAGGTACAAGACCCCTTAAAGCTTTTTAAACCCTAAACTACTTTTTTGAATGACTTCCTGCGTGGTTACTAAAGGTATCATTTTCCAAAGATTCGAAATTAAAAATCAATATTAAGTGCTAATATTTACATGTGAAGCAATTAAAAAGAGTGTTACAATTTCTATCTGTAGACAAAGTCACCTAAATGAAATTTAAGTGTATATTTAATTATTAGATGTTATTCCTAATCTATTGGTAACAGTCACATTTTTATGCGAGGATTTGTTAGGTATATTTTCGATTGTACATAACTTAAAAACATGTATAATGATCACTTATAAACAGATTAAGTAAAATAATGCTATAAAGTGATAAAATATGATTTATTAAGATTGACGATCGTTTCGTCGCACCAACGGCGACATTTTCAAAATCATTCAGGACAGAGAATATTTTCTGTCGTGAATGATTTTGAAAATGTGGCCGTTGGTGCGACGAAACGATCGTCAATCTTAATAAATGATATTTTATCACTTTATAGCATTATTTTATTTAATCTGTACATAACGTTATGAACAATTTGAGCTATATTAACTTTTATAAATCCTTTGTATCACGGCGTTACACATCTGTAACATATCCAAAAAGTCAATTCTATTTAGACACTGAACTTCAAAAGACGATTTTGGTGATTACTGCTATTTTGTAAAACTGCTTCTCATTCTGTAACACACAATTATTTCATACAATCCACAACAGGGTGCCATACTAAGTTTATTTTTCATACGAAAGTTTGATTTATCATTTGATCAGTTGCACGAGATTTTTGCTGAATTAAACGTGGAAATAGTGGAATTAAAAAAGTCTGCAGATGTCTAGAAGTATATTGTTTACAAAGGTAAGTTCAAATTCTTTATTTAAGGACATTTTGTGAGCTATAAAATGTACAGTAAGTATAAGAATAATCGGTCAAGTGCGAGCATTACACGCTCACAGAGGGCTCCGTAGATTAAATATATGAATTTGTAATTGTATTATTAAAAAAGTTGCTAAAAGAATACTAAGACTTTTTAAAAAACTATATAACGTAGGGTTGGGTATAACTGTATATATTAGAAAAGTGTAATCGGGTATACCATGAAAGTTCAAAGAGATGTATGGAACAATATCAAATATAGCTATTCGTATAAGTCTTTTTTTAATATTATCCTAATATGTTTATGATGAACTTAATTCGGTACTGACAATAAAGGCAGTGCATAGTTAAACTTAATTTGGCATTTCATGAAACTAATTTCAGCGTAGTAGTAACCTTTAATTCTACAGTGTATCTAAAACAAAGCCTTTGTTCAAAGTTTAAATTTGGCATTGTGCTAAGCGCGCTTCAAATTGAGGTCTCAAAGTTGCAACGCCGCCTTGGTCAGTGCCGCGTTTTTCCAGATAGGTGTTTAATTAACTTTTAAAGTCACTCGAGGCGTATTGAGAGATACAATCAATGCAAACTATCGCGAATCTCACAGTATTTATGCGACTCATTCTAATTAAATATTTCGAGGGCGATGCCCTTAAAAAACGAACACACCTAATTTTAATTCCAAAACAGACAAATGGCACCAATAATATTTAATTGAAATTTTCCTTTTATCATGTACGTGGAAATAAGCAAGTTCGCATTTTCTAATAAATTTGTTTATAAATTCTGGTGTCAGTTCATTATTTCATAAGTTTATAAATAGAATTGCCGAAAAGGATTAAGTGGTCGCAGGACTCTTAAAGCTTCAAAATTTAAGAAATTAAAAATTTTTTAGATGTTAAACTCCTATCTTTTCTGATTATTTTGATATAATTGTTTCCTTGAAATTCCCATTAGAACAGAAGTTTTGGCTTTTAGAATTATACCCGCTCAATAACTGAAGTGGCGTTTCCGAAACTTTAAATTCATTATTTTCCAAATCGCGTTTTTGGGTATAACGCGCAGGATACCTCAAAAACTTCTGAATATTTTGTTCATGAAATTTTCAAAACATATATTCCATATTATTCTGTATAAACTAAACCTAAAATTTCCTTTTTATTGTTCAAAAAAATATTTTTTAAGTGATTTTACTGTTGAAATTTTCAAAATTTTGTACTAGCTAAATGCAGCATTGCATTAAAAATATAAAAATGCTTTAAATACAAATTTATTTAAGTTCAGGGAAATTATTACTATCTGAAGTATAAGTAAGCACCAAAATTTTCACTCTAGTTGCAATATTTATTTTGTAATCCTGCGCGTAAACTGTTATGCCAATTCTTTGTTCGATAAATGTGTAACAGTTTCGAGCCCCCTATAAATACTAATTTTGTATCTTGCAATCTTTTAAATACATGAAACTAAAGAACATACTTATATCTCTCATTCCAATTAAAATTGTGTTTTAAAATCATATAAATTTTAAGACATTAAATATTGAAAATGGTCTTTTTTTCATTTTTTCCACTTTTTAGAGTCCCGAGACCCCTTAAATTAGTATGTTTTTAACAATTTGACGTTTATTGCTTTTATACTGTTACTGGACATTACATTACACATATATATCATTAAAAGTCGATAACTAGGCATAGAGTACGCCGCCCTGTCCTTGTGTATGACCAAACTGACCGTACCTTTAAGGGTTAATATCTCAGCTAATTACCGATGATTTTTTTCAAAAGTCATTATCAACAATGCTTTTATTCTTCTGTAACAATAGGTATATTCAGCGATGCTCAACAATTTTTCTGAATGCTCTTAAATCGAAATTTGTGTATAACAGAAAAATGCTAATTACTCAAAAACTATGTGACCTAGGGTAATCGCTATAATTTTCCGGCAAGATTTATATTAACGTCTACTACCCCTAATTTTTTCATAATTTTAGTTTCAGTAGACTCGGAATTAGATGGGGGGGGGACATATTTTTGCGCTGCATTTTCAACAATATCTTTGAAAATATAATACCTAAAATTAAAAGGTAAGTATTTTTGAGTTCAGCGTTACAAAAGCTTTCACAGGAATTGAAAGTTGACTATATGATTGAGGATTATCAGTGGTCCCCTACTATGAGTTAAATTACTATTTGAAACACCCTAATACCCATACAGATTTTAATTGGTAAAAGGGGCATTTAAAAAAAAAAATGTAATTTAAGTGGTACAGAATATGCCTTCACAAAATTAAGATTTTTCACTTACCACGTTTACCATCTGAGCTTGTCAATTGCTCTAATATGCAAGGCATGAATTTTTGACTGAATAAAAGAGTCGCGAACATTTTTTGATATACAAAGATTCTTAAAAGTAGTGCGTTTTACCATTTCTTAAAATATGTAACTCTGGTACTAAGACAGAGATTGGATTATAGACAGAGATTGGATATAGAGATTGTTATTATGTAGTTTAATTAAATAAAAAATTCCAAAAATTATTATTATTCAGATACATTTTGATATTCATTCAAATATGCATAATCATGTTAAGACGGGGGGTCCATCTTCCGGTCCCAGGCCCTTTTCAGGCCCATATGTCGACACAAGGAACCACCCGTGAAGCAAGCCCCGCGACGCGTCCCGAAGGTCGCCGCCAGACAAGCTCCAACAGAGCGGAACCCCGCGCCAACTCCGGTCAAACCGACACCGCTGCCCAGCGCACACGGTGACGGCTATTCCCAAGAAGAGACGAACGGCCGCTACGACAGTCCTCACCACCCAGCTAGAAAAACCAAGTGGTCCCTAAACTTGGTTACTCGAGCCGGTAGACCCCGCACACCATCGCAGGAACCAGACGCCTATAAAGACGCTGGGCCCACGGGCGGAACCGAGGCTTCCCGACCCGAATTTAATTTAGCATAATCATGTTAAGCGGAATGAAATTTTAATCATACGGGAATAGTCTTAAAATTTAAGCAAACATAAACGAACAGAGTGCAACAAGAAATATTTCTCCTTAATTAATGTTTTACCTTAATTAGAAATATTTTTGTAGTATTATATGTTCAATGAATGTTATAAACTTCTTTAATCATATTTTAATTAAAATATTGTTCGATCGTATTCGTAAAACGCTGAAAAGTTGGAAAGTTACTTGATTAATTTTGTCTTAATATATAGAAAAATAAACAAATTTTCAAAAATCGAGAAAAATATGTTTAGTATTATTGATTCATTGTATTTTTAATGATATCTATTGAGGGTGTTATGAGAGGTGTATGTATAGTGAGTGTACTTCAATTATAATAATGATTTTGCTGCGTCCCTATTGTATTCGAAAAATATCTTAAAATATTTTAAAAACTACAAAATTAATAAAACAGAAATGAAAATTTATGTTAAAAGACCTACAAAAATCCCAAAATCAACAGGAAAAGTAAATACGGATCCCGAAAACTTTACGCAACTTATGAATATGAAAATTTTCTTATTAAATGATATAATAAATGAAGCGATTTGTATTTTTTAAATGAAATGATTTA
Organism: Maratus speciosus; assembly: GCA_963932465.1. Lineage (NCBI taxonomy): Eukaryota > Metazoa > Arthropoda > Arachnida > Araneae > Salticidae > Maratus > Maratus speciosus. The sequence continues at coordinate 547,111,142 of OZ010786.1, read as the reverse complement.
TGAATAAAATATTCCGTTAAACTAGCAATATTATTATTTGACAAGATATTAATAAATAAATACTTTTCCCGTCATTCGAGATATATTTTTCAAACGTTATAAACAAATCTTAAATTGTGACTACAAATATAGGAGCCACTTAAGGTTGTGATTTTATTTTTGTAGAGTAAAATAATTGTAATAGGAAAACTATCTTATGAGAATTTTATTTATTTATTTTTTAATTTCCAGCTTATAAAATCTACAAAATGTGGTTATTTTCAAATAAGTCATTTAAATTTATTTAATTGCGAAGTAACTGCCGCATTATGAAATTATTTGACGAGATATAAATCCCTTAAATGTGAATGAATGTCAATTTACTCTCCAAATAAACTAATCTGTATATTTATCGTTATTAATCATTAGAACATAAAGGCTGAACGTGTGTATTAAACATCTTTATTACGAAAAATCTATTAACTTCTAAAAATATTTAAAAGAATTTAGAAAAAATATCCATGTTTAACTTAGATTATTTTTCTAAATTATTTTAAACATTTTTTAGCAGTTAATAGCTTTATTCCGTAATAAACATGTTTAAAATGCACAATCCAGCTTTATGTTTTAACAATTAAAACATTAATTAAATATTTAAAGTTTTAATAAAGTTTAACTTGTTTAACTTGTATTATATTTCATGAAATGCATACTTGTTGCACAAATGATAATACACTTTAAAATACTAACCGTATAAATCGTATATTTATTAATTAAACTAGTTTACATTTTAAAGATAAAATGCTAAAATTCAAATTAATATATTTGGTAAATCCCAATCTACTAGCTATACATTTGAAACATTTCAATTAACCATACTAAAAGTATATCACAAAAGAGAAATAATAATTTTTCTTCTAAATTTCACATTTTTTAAAAGAAATTTTAATATAGTATTTCATTTAATTATCTCATAGGCATTAAGCTAAAACGAAAAGTACCTTGAAGATTATTTTATATTTTACAAATACCACTTTTATTTAAAAGATGACGTTCACGTTTAAGTAAAATATAAAAACAATAACCGTAGATTCCAATTAAAACGATGATAAGAAAATTGAAACAATATAATGCCATATATAAAAACAAGTCCTTTTTCAAATTCTTTTTCCTGTAATTTATTAAATTATAATCATTAAATTCTATAATTGCACTGGAAAAGAGAAATAAGTAGAAGCTTTACAAGTCAAGAATGATATATAATATTAAACACATATAATATTTCTGGAAAAGTCTAACGTGTATTAAGTATATATATCACGCATCATACCGTGTAAAACGAAAGAGAAGTCACAGTCCTGTAAAATAATTTTATAATATCTATCTACGCACGCAACTGTTAATTAAATTTAACAGAAACGAAATCAGTCTTATTTGATGAGGATTTTTCGTGCGTTCGAGAGTTTGGAAATTTAAAATTGTAATGTTCCTTTACATGTTTTTTTTTTTTTTTTTTTTTTTTTTTTTTTTTTTTTTTATAGCAGTTATTTTCGTATATTCATAAAAACTGATAAGAAGATCAATTATAAGATATGCTTTTGTTCTTCAAAAGAAAATACTTATATAACAGTTTTACTCAGGATTAAAATGGTAATTGTATGCAGAGTTTTTAATATATCAAGCACATATTTCCTAGTTCTTGAATGATCTCAATTATATAATATATAAAATATAACGTTATAATTAAAAAATAAATAAAAGATTATAAGCAAACTTCAATTGTCAACATTTATAGAATAAAATTTTATGTATGTGTTTATGAATAATATTAATTAGAAAGAATTATGTTAGAAAAGCCTGAAGTCTGTTAAATATGTGTTATACGAATTACATTATTAGAAGTTAACATATATTGAACGTACAGCTACATTAAAGTAAATAATTTTATTAAAAATGTACATCTACACCAGCAGTTTACAAATAAAAATATAAAATAAGACATATTTCTTAAGAGGTCTCAGGACTCTTAAAGCTTCAAAATTTTCAAAATATTAATTTCTTTTAGATTTTAAACTTCTATCACAACATTTAACTATATGGTTATTATTAATATTTTTAATCAATTTCCTTCAACTGAGGTGGGGGAACACTTAAATTTTAAACTATAAAAATTATAATTTAAAAATTTCAAATGTTCTAACACTTAGAGAAACATTTAAACAACATACAACGATATTTTAAAAATATCAGTTATTCCACGGCCAAACTCGATCGCCTGACTTATACGGCCTTCACATTATCCCTTAGTTTCGGAATTGTTAAAGACTATAGTTGGCACGAATACCTACTGTAAATTGTATTTTCTCTACTGCAAATAATGCTTATTAAGTGTTACTTTCATACATAAAAAATACGAAAAACGTCTCTGTATATGCGTTATAAAAGGTATAGATAATATACATATATTTTGCCTCGGCGTTTTTCATACTGCAAACAGGAAAATTGAAAGATTTGAAGATAAAATAACTCTGATGTAAAATATAGGTATATAAATTTGATTGCGGACAACTTTGGATAATAGTAAGCATTAGAGGTACTGAATACGAAGTGTACAGGGAAAGAGAATAATAATAATAATAATCAGTTTCTACCATTTTTAGAAAGAAAAAACAGAGGAAATAATAAAACCAAATGTTTGAAGTTTAGGCAGTTATATTATAAAAACTATAATAAAAAATATTTACACAATATCAAAAGAATAAGGAAGTTCGCCAGTACCCGGCAACAAACTCATAACGAAATATTTTTTGCAGAACATTGATTATTGTGCACGATTCTTAATTAATTAAAAAATATAGATACATGTATACTGCAAACAATTTTCAATAAATTTGCCCAATATATGTGTTTATCTGAAATATTCAAGAATGTAGAAAAATAACAAAATTACATGTAATATTAAATATTCTACTTCTAAACACTGATGGTACAAAACTATGGTACAATTAGAAGGTCATTTGCATGTTTCATAATATCAACAAAATAAACAAGTCTTTTTGCCGATAACAGGCAATCAACTCATATCGATTCTTTTTTCAAAACATGGATGTTTACATGATTCTTAATTATTAAGAAAATATACATGTCTGTACACTGCAAACAATTTTCAATAAATTTCGCCATCAGTATGGAACACAGCAATGAGCCGGTTTTTACTAAAAACTAATAAAAATCGCAATGTCAGTTAAGTTATATCTGAGAAAGCACAATCGTGCAAGGGAAATTCTTCATTAGACACAGTATATAAAAGCGTCCCCTACAGTTCTCCGGAGAGAAACTCTGATTTCCCGAAAACAAAGGGATTTCGACTTTTTGTTACGGCCGTATAGTGGTAATCGAGTTTGGCCGTCGTTATACATATAATTAGGTATTGTTATTTGTTTTGCCATTATTGTTTCATATCCTCTAAAAAAATAAATAATATTACATCCGCATACAATTTAAAGTGCTAAATAGTGGCAGATTTTATGCTTAAGTTGACCATAGACTTTCATTTCAGCAAAAATCGACCCCGAAATCGACATTTCTTTTTATGTGTTCTTTTGTATTATTCTCCAATTTGTACTTTGTCATTCGTGGAAAACTGCATGCAGATGCGATTATTTTAGGTAGAGTTACAAGTGTTTGCATTTTTTTTCACAAACCATTTTTTGGTCTTTTAATATACTCTAAATCAGTTTTTCTCGATACTAATGTTTCAGCTTTTTTTTTTTTTTTTTTTTTTTTTTTTTGAATGCTTCTTGCTACTTAATTTTTGATCAAAATTGATGAAACTGATAAGGAAGAATCCTTATATTTCTTAAATAGAAACTGTGTATGCATTTTAAAATTTGACTTCAAAAAGACAATTAAATTGTATTTTTAACTTATTATAAGGCAGAATTTTGATGAAAATCGATATGGAATTCAGAAAATGAGTTCCATCCACATAACTTAACTAAAAGATTAAAAAATCGATACACACATTTGTTTATAATAGTGTATTACGTGATTAAAATCCAAAATCGACGAAATATCTAAAAAATTAAGACGTAAGGTGCATTTTAAAATTTGCTTTAAAATATTAAATTTTTAAAAAGATCTTAAAATTATTATAAGATTTGAAAGTTCATTTAAGGTGCTCTATATACTTATGGTGAAATGCATATTTCGACAAAATTTCAAATCTATATTATGAAAATTAATTAATTTTTTAAACGTCTGCCGTCCCCTTAATACTGCTACAATACTAGTACAATACAATTGAATATCTCATGTGTATATTTTTTATTTCAGCTGTTGCCTGATCTTTCGAATTTTTACAACGATGACATCCCATAAACGTGACATGGAACATTCATTCTATTCGATTCTGTCATTCGTCTACACATAACAAACAGTTTAAAATATCAGTTTATACAGATCGATATTCAATGGCTGCATGTGCTTTTTAATATTTTACTATATTTATAATAAAGTTTGCACTTCTTAAATTTAATTGAGTGCCTTTAATTTGCGTTTTTTTTTTCATATTTGTCATTCTTTTAGGTAGATTTCGTATGAAATACTACCTATTACATTCTCCCCTATGTTGGAATTTCTGAAAAAAAATTTGCAGATCTACACCGATCATGACCCCTTGTAAAAAACCTCACCCTCAGTAAAAAACTTTATATATATGTATGTATATATATATATACATATATATATATATATCACTTTCTTCTGGACACGATAACTTCCACAATTCTGCACAAATCTCTTCTAAGCTGATACATAAAATCAAGGGGCATAAAATCTCGGTCAAGTTCGTTAATGGGCAAAATCGGACAAAAGGGATGGAAATAGGGAGGGGTTTTGTGAAAACTGAAAAAAAAAAAACCAATAACTTCTTACTTTTTGTACATATCAAATCAGTTTAAAGTTTTTATTATTTCCAAAAATAGGGCCAGAAATTTATGTATCACAGATTTTTGATAAAACTAAAAATGGGCTCAAGGGGCACAAAACATACAGTGTTTGGGAGAAAAAAAATCCATAATTTCGTCAATTCTCAAGATATCAAATCCAATTAATGTTATTATAAATCTGTTTAATATTATCTACAACTTTTATATTCACAAGTTTTTGATAGGCCCAATTCGTACCGCAAAAAAAATTAAAAACGAAAACAAAAAGGGGAGTTTGAAGCAGAAAAAAATCTGTAACTCCGTCAATTCACAAGATATAAAATCCCCATGAATTTATCATATATATTCTTAATATTGTCTACAACATTTATACAGACAAGTTTTTAATAGGACCAATTCTTACTGCAAAAACAAATTAAAAATACTGAATTTCTGTTGAAGAAAAAAATCATCTTATTAACTGTGTATTCAAATCCAAACTGCTTATTTCCTTACTCATTCATTTTTAAACTTATTTTTATTTAGAAACTATATAATGTACCGTAATGATCAACTTTTTCATAGAAGCAGAATATATTTCAAAAAATGATGTCAAAGTGGGCATTTTGAACAGAATTTCCAGAAGCGATTGTGTTAGAAACGAAAAATACTGTCCTTCTGAGAAAATAATTGTTTATAAATCAAGTTTTAATTAATGGAACGAAAAATAAAAACACAGGTCGCTTATAAATTTCTTCAAAAATCACGTCAGCAAGTTTCATATATATATATATATATATTATTAAACATGAATCTGAAAATATGCCAGCAAATTTCGAGTTGTTGAACATGGAAAAATATATTTTTTTTAATACCGCCTTAACTTGATTCTGATTAAACCAGCTATTATATGAAAATGAAACAAAAATTTGTCAAAAGCGGCCACATAAAATTGTTAAAGTGGGTTTATCTCTAATCATGATTTAGTTTTTGATCGTGAAATTAGTATACTTAACTTCGAAATCTACCCCCGCCTGCAGGCCGGGCAGGCAGGTATTTTTTTGTTATAATACATTACTAACTTTAAAACAAGTACTGAAGCAAAATTTATAAATTTATTATAAGCACAGGAAAGATTTTGCATTCATAGATGTATGTACACTACGATTTTGTTTTGCCAAAGAAATTTTTTAAAGAAATTTGATTATATGGATTTTTCGTATTTGAAACGTGCTCGATAAATCAATTTCAAAACAACGTTTTCAAGTTGTATCCTTTCATTGCGTTGATGCAAAATTGAATCGTAAACTATAAAAATTGAAAATTAAAATTTCATGTGTACTAACTCTTACAGATGCATTTATAATTTCAACATTATAAAAAATATACACATATAGGTTATGAAATAACATTGAATGTGGTCATATTATTGAATTTTTCTTGCATTTCCCCTAAGAGCAATAACTACATTATATTCTGTCACCTGGTGATGTAGGTGGTCAGGTTGTGGGGGATTTAATGCTACTTAATTTTCTGAAGTACAAATTTCCTTAATAATTTAATATCGCCCTTTCCTGGAGTTTCAAAAATCCATACCGAAGAAAAGTGTCTGAAGTCAACATTGGCCTCATGTCCGGAAATAAATTTCTAAATGTACATGTTATTTGAAATATTTATAAAGTTATATAGATATATTAATTTATTTGTGATATTTCTTTTACCATATTTATAGGTGTTTAGTTGCTGGAAACGATTAATACACTTTATGGCTTAAAAAAATTATCTGAATATACATGTTCAACTTAATTTTCCTACACGTTTACTTTTCATAATTGTTCGTAAATTATTTACAGAGTATAAAAGCCTTGTTCATTCATTAGAGAAATAATTTTTCTCTAATCCTTTTTTTAAAAAACATGTTTCATTATTAACGATGTACAGTTGTATAAATTTCCCTTGAAAAATGTAATGTAGCAGGCTTTAATTTCTTTAATTAATATACAGTCATATATATTTTACAATTTAGATTCAGTTTTTAATAATATAAAAAAATAGAATTGAAAAAACTCGCATTCAATAGCGCATTTCGAAGTGGATAATGCTAGTAAGGTTTGCTTTTTAATAAGATATTACATATGGCATTTTAAATGCATAAAATACAGAAAGTTCTAAGTATTTTTCAAAAATATGCATAAAGTGTTCTACACTGTAAAAAAAAAATCTGTGAAGTTACTAAAGTTTTTCTAGGAAACTGGGATTCCTAGAACTTTTCATGTAACGTCAACAACAAAATTTCATGTAACAGGCACACTTTTGCGCCAAAAATCAAAAAATCTGTAAGGTTACTAAGAATTATTTTGGAAACTGGGATTCCGAGAACTTTTCATGTAACTGCAGCCAGGGTTACAAATAAAAGTTTAGTAAGATTACTGAAATTTTAGCAGATTCATTTGTAAAGTTACAGATTTTTGTAGCTTTACAAAAACTAGTTTTGTAGATTTGCAGCTTTTTTCGTACAGTTACAGGTGAAAGTTTAGTAAGCATGTATTTTTACATCTGTAGAACTACAGATTTTTTTTTACAGTGTATTAAAAACTATATACTTTAATAAATAACAAGATGATTAATTACAAGCAAAGTACTAACTTTTCATCTAGATTGTGGAACTGATAACTAATCTTTATACACACGGACTCGGTAATAGGAATCTTGCTTACTGAAAAATAAGCTGCGAAATTCAAAATAATTAAGCGCCTTAATACATGCGCCTTATTTAACATATTCGCAAAGACCCTTACAGTTTCAACCAATATTACATGTTTAATCTCGCATTTTTTATGCTCTCTTTAAATATTTGTATTGTCAAGGTCCCAGTGACATACGGAACACTCCAACTGTGAAGTTGTTTAATTTAATCCATTTGCTTTCGTAATTAAATAAATGATTGTTTAAAATTTGATGATTATTAGTTTTATACTGTTAAAAACATTCCAGTAAAGAAGAATAATGAAAAAGCTTGTGGGCAGGGAATATTTTCCTTCCAGCCTTATGTATGTTACTAAAAAACAACCGTTTTGTTAAAAGCAACATTTAATTATTTGCACTGTCTAAAATTGCTTTTCTCTAAAAATATCTTATAATGCAACTGCAGTACTGGGTACAATATTGATTAAATGCATTTATATTAAATATAAAAAATTTTTGGAAAATATTTAATTGTATAAATTATTATTTTTTTATGAAATGCACGGCACAAATGATATTTTTCTAAGTAATAATGATTAGCGAAATATCCAGCTTAAAGATTTAGAAAATGCAGTTGCTTTACATAAATGGGTTTTCAGAAATCTCTTTAATCTAAATTGCTCGGTAATGAAAATTAATGCTTGGAAAGGCTTGGAATAAAGGCTTGGAAACGAAGTCTCCTGAGTAAGTATGATTTCCTTTGTCACAATTTAGTTTATCTCATAATTGAGATGCAACACATAGGAAACAACCTACTTAAATCATTTACCTAAACAGACTATTAATAAACTGGTTTTAATGCCTAACAATTCTTTTATAATTGTTTTATTTTGCAACACAAGTGTTGATATTAAAGGAAATAAAATGTAAATTGTGTCTTCTTAAATACTTTTCAAATATTTTACAATGCATTTTCCTCGGTGGAAAAAAAAAAAAAAAAAAAAAAAAAAAAAAAAAACTAGAAAACAGGAATTTTGCTTTTTCAGAATTTAGTGTCGCCCCCGATGAAAAAAAAAAAAAAAAAATATGTATGCATAAATAGTACAAAAGATATTTCAATTTTTAAACTTAAAGCACGCACTTTTATTTTATTATAAAATGACGTCATTCGCATCCGCTTAAGCATAACACATTTACGATTTACTCTTAAACATCTACAGTAAAGCATGCATAGGATGTCACTATCGCAAAATAATACACAGATGCAGCAAAAAGATGCCGTCATTAAAGAAACTCGAGAAAAAAAATAACGGCTATCTAATGATTCATAGGCCTTCATTTGTTTGTAACATTAAAATATGATACTTAAAATTAAATATAGTTTATAATAGTTCCATGGTTTAACAGAAATTATTCGTTTATATTTTTTCAAAACAGCACCTATTTTAATTACATTTTCTTCCAGTTGTTTGAGAAAATGGCAAAAAAAGATATAATTGCTATTTTTCAACTATTTTTCCTTTACTTTCTACATAAATGGAGTACTCGAGTTTCCAATTCCAAAATTAAACAAATTGTGCTAAAACTACAAAAAAAAATATTCAAAAACAAATGGAGATACAGTTTTCAAACAAATTGCATTTAAAAGTGCTTTTTTTTCCCTATACGACGGCATAAAAAAAAAAAAGTGCTATGCTTAGAAATTAAAAAAATTGCTATAGAGCATTTAATGATACATCTGGTTTTGTTTATTGCTAGCTTCTGTAAGGTAACGTTATTTTTTTTGGAGACGACATGAAATAAGCTGGGAGAAAGAAATAGCATACCGTACCGGGGGCTAACAACAACAAAAAAAAATGCACTGCAAAAAAATGTTGATTTCACAGTAAAATACTGGCATCTGGGGCGCCAGTATTTCCATAAAATAATAATAAACCATAAAAGAAACAGTAAAATGAAGTTAAGTAATAATACATTGTATATTACTGCGTTTGCATTGATTAGACGGTACTGTTTATTTACGGCTTGTTATGTTTACTTTTCAGTATAGGCACCCCAGCTGCCAGTTTTTTTTTTTTTTTGTATTTTTTTTTTTTTTAACGGTTTAGTAATTTTAGGAATATGTCGTCCACTCTCTATGTTTAAACTACTTTGTTGTGGCCATCTCAAAACTTTCTTTTATATAAATCCCGTCAATTAAATCATTCAAATAGTGCAAGAAATGACATCATTATAGCACCAATTCATATCAAATTATATCTGAATTTGAAGTTTCATGGAAATTTGTGCATCAGTTCTTGATATAGAACTATAGCGGAAATTCTGAAAAATGTAGCATAGCGGCGTCATGTGTTGAGCGATTTATACAAAAACATATATAGCACTAACTAATATGAAGGCATACCTGAATCTGAAGTTTAATGAAAATTCGCGCATTAGTTATTCAGATAGAGCTATAGTGGAAAAAAAATGCAGCATAGCAGCGCCACCTGTTGAGCGATATGCACCAAAATGTACAAAACGCCAATTCATGTCAAGGATTAAGAGAATCTGAAGTTTGATGAAAATCCGTGCATTAGTTCTGGAGATTGAGCTATTGTGGAAATCGTGAAAAATGCTCCATAGCAGAGCCACCTGTTGAGCGATTTACACCAAAAACTAATCGCAATCAATTTATACAGAGACTAACTGAATATAAATTTTTGTCACATACATACAGACAGACAGACTCACAGACTCACCGACAGATATTTTGTAAAAACAGTTTTTTGGAATCTCTGACCCCCTAAAACGTGTAAATCCGTCAAAAACTGGAATTCGAAAAATTTCATGAATCCAATACTTTCTTCTTGTAAAGATAAAAGAAAGTAAAAAAAAAAAATAATAATAACTCCGTAAAGTGCCGACATAAGCGGCTGAGGGCCGACTGAGCATGCGCGGACTTCTGCGCATATAAAAAAAAAAGATCGTATTTTTGAGAGATTTTAATTGGTATCTCATCTAATTAAAAAAAAAATCTGAGCCTCAGGGTGCATTATCACCTACATTGGACTATCCCCATTCAAATTTTCAGATTTCTGCGCATGGTAAATTTTCCTTGCCTATAAAATCAGACTCACTGATAGAGCTAAACTTACTTTTATTAGTACACTGTAAAAATAAATCTGTAAATCTACAGATGTAAAGTTACAGAAATCTGTATCCTTACAAAAATTTTTTCTGTAATCTGTACAAAGAATCTACTAAAATTACAGTAATCTTACTGAAATTTTATAGGTAACCCTGGTTGTAGTTACATGAAAAGTTCTAGTCATCACAGTTCCCTAAAAAATTCTTAGTAACCTTACAGATTTTTTGATTTACGGTGCAAAAGTGTATCTGTCACATAAATGTTTGTTGTTGTCGTTATATAAATGGTTCTAAGAATCCCAGTTTCCTAGAAAAACTTTAATAACTTTACAGATTTTTACTTATTATTTTATTATAACTATTATTTTAATTTATAACTTAAGATTTTCGAAAAGAAATTGATCTAAATATTTATTTAGTTATTAAGATTGACCCCGTGTAGTGAAGTTTTGCAAATATTCCAAAAATTAAGTGAGTTACACCTGGAAATAAGTGAAGTGGTCCAAATTCGGCTACTCTCCGCTAAATAGTTCTAAGGATCGCAATTTCCTTGAAAATCCGTAGTAACCTGTAGAATTTTTTTATTTATTTATTTATTTATTTTTTTTTTTTTTATAGAAATGAATATATACAATGTGTCCACGTATAACCTGACCGACCTTTATTTTCGAAACCGTTGGTCCTAGATGCATACTTCCAATTACAAAAATGGTTTAAATAAGGTAAAGAATTATTTTGAAAGCGATTTGGGTCCAGAAAAAATTTCATTAAAAAAAATACGAAATTTAAATTTTTATACGGTCCCCGGTCCTATAAGTGATATTTAGTAAAACTTTACTGTGACACTAACAAGTAAGACAAAAAAAGTCCCATTCATCTAACATTAAAATTTACTGAGTTATGAAACTTTGAAATGCACGACTTAAACCACTTTTATGTGTTTCAAAACAGATGATTTCTGCCATGCTTTCAGGGATCGTATTTAAAGTAGGAAACTTATTCCAAGGTATCTGCACTTTGAATGAAATCGTACAAATATTACGATTAAGTTTTATTAGTTAAGTTTCAGATTAGTTAAAATAATTGTATTTTAGCATATGTTTTATTTTATAAGGATTTGAGAGGATATGATTTCATCTAACTAAAATTGTGTTATTTTCATACGGTTTTATTTAACTTTCAATGATCGTCTTTCCAATTTAAAATTTGTACTAGAACTTTTAACTGACTTTCAAATGTCCGATGGAAATTAAATTTTACATACTGACTTAAATCCGATTACAAATGCAATATTATTATGATTTTGGACTCTTACCATCTTATACATACTTATATTAGAGGATAACACAAAATTTCGGATAGATTACAGTCAAGAAGTTTAAGAAAGAGTTTTAGATTAGATAACATAAACCTGCGATGGTTGTGTTTTTTAAATTTTATAATTACATTTTATGTATTTTTAACGCTGAATTACCGTCACTTTTAACCATCATGTCAGGATCTTTCGCGAATCGTAAATTTCACGGTTAAAAAATAGCGAAAAATCTGATACTATAAAATAGATGTTAGATTTTTTTTATTCGGTTTAATTTTATTTAATTCAATAATTCATTAGACTTTTTGGCTTTTACTGGGTTTCTTACAGATAAACAACTCGGGGGTCCGATGAGGTTGGGAGGGGAGGGGAGGATCAATTTTAACTTTTAGCTTTTTAACTTTGAAATTTGCGATTTGAGAAAATTCCTGACGTAATGGTTTAAAATTAATGTCATTTTCGGAGTCAGCGCTAAAAATTACATAAGAATCAATTTTCAAAAGCTAAAAAACATGCCACAACCCAAAATATAAATACAGTGTAATCTAACAGCATTTTAAAATATGTATCATTTTGTAAAGAATTGAGACTGTTGTTTTTCATCCTTTTATTTAACAAAAAAATTGTTATTTTTATCCTCTTATGATGCTCAGTACAAATTGTGTATTTTGCAGTAATATGTCAGCATGATTAAAGATTTCAAATTTATATTGCAATGCTAATTTTACTCTCAACTTCTTTAATATATCTGACGAAATTATATTTCTACTGAATTTGTGAATGACCCCTAATATGCAGCAAAAAGTATACTCCAACTTTAAACAGCTATTACTCAGTCAATTTTAATCGTTGAATAACGGGACTTTTTTTTGCCTTACTTGCCAGTGTAACAGGGAAATTTTACTAAATATAACTTATAGCACCGGGGGACCGTATAAAAAAAATTTAGATTCTGTAATTCTTCACTAAATTGTTTTTTCGCTTCAAACTTTTTTTTATCTTATACCTGCACCTAATTTTGACCATTTTTGTAATTGGAAGTATGCATCTAGGACCAACGGTTGCGAAAATAAAGGTCGGTCAGGTTATACGTGGACACACTCTATATAAATGAAAATTAATTAATAGTTTCTAGGGTTTTCTTAAACACTTCTCAAATATATCATAATGCATTTTTATTACGAAAATCACACAGGCGTAGAGTATATTATTTATTAATAGTATACTTGGAAAAACTTTGTCTTTTTAGCTAATTTTATAAAACATATACTTAAGAAAAATTGGAAATATTTTATATGAAATGTGTTTTGAGTGAAATTATGATTTTATGCAAACTTATTTTGCAGTAAAAATCCAAATTACTAGTATATTAAAAAGTTAAATTATAACATTTTTCAAGTGTAATTAATTTCATTTCTGTAAAAAATCACGACCTAAATATGGTATAATATATATTTTAGGATGTAACGAAAGTTTTCCGCCAAATCACCGTTACATAATACTAATTATAATATATATAATTAACTGTAATTTTATATATAACCACCATTATGTCAAACCTTCACAGTGTCGTATGATACAACAATAGTACCTAAAGCTGTACACTTTATTCGGTCACATTCTGTAGCTGACTGTTTGCAATAGAACTGGAAAGAAATGTTGGTTCTAATCTGGTAGCGTGATAGTTCGATTTCAGACAACATGTACTTAATAATAACGATATTGTTTACAAATTTCACAACACAGTGTTATAAAATAAATCTCTTTCTTTTAAATGGCAAAATGCAATTGATAAAAAATGAGAAAACACGTCGACGCGAACTGTTTGCACAGACGATATTAGCTTTGGCGGGAAACTTTCGTCACAACCTGATATAATTAAAATAATAAAAAAATATTTTTAAATATCATAAACTAATATTATTTGATTTCACTTATATTAATTTTAATTTATTCTTTAAAAATGAAATTTAGAGAACCAGCAATTATTTTCGAAATAAAGTACCGATGATGCAGTAGAAAATTACACTAATTCGTGATGTAGAAAAGTCAAATGCTTTATTTACATTTAGTACATATTAATTTTTAACCCTAATTGCTCAATAATCTAAATCACTCTGGCGTGGATTCGAAGTCTCTAGTGTAGATATAATATGTCTTTACTATATTTACTTTATCGTCTAAATTGGAGTTTACATCAAGGAAAAATTCTACTAAAATAATTTATGCAAACACAGGTTTATTATGCGTTTTAATATATTTTAATATCTATCAAACCTGATTTATTTTAATTTGAATTAAATATAAAGATATTAATGAAAATTATGTTTACAGAAAATCTTCTCAAAATATTTTATCAAAGAGTGTATGCATTTAAAATAAATTTGTTTAAACTTGTAATTATTAAGTTATACATTATCAGAAGTATTTTAAATTTTTCGTGTGTTTTAAGAATTAATTTTTACTTTACAAATTAAAAATACGGCATAAGTGATAATTATCTGCGTAATATTAATAGGAATGAGCATTATAATGTTTAAAACACTTCATGTGTAAAAGGCACATTCTTTACGTAAATACTGAGGCAAAATACTGTGGCTCTTTGAGTTTCAAAATAAGTTATTTTTGCGCGATAAAAACTCTCTACATTATATAAGTTTCCGTTCTCACAATTTACTCAAAACTTTATATGAAATTGTGCAAAAAGTAAATTAACGTACTAAAATTATTTATCTCAACGCAGTTTAATTTTATTGACAATCTATCTGCTAAATATATTTTATTAAACCTTTTGTGTATATATAAATTTTAAAGCAATAAGGCTTGAATTCAGCACATACGACTATAGAAAATACATTAAAAAACTCTAAAAAAATATTTTTAAAAATTTTAAATTTAACGAATTGGGGGACGTACAGTTAAAACAACTTTTTTTTAATAGTAAAATAAATATAAATTTAATTTAATTTAATTATTTCCTTTATTTTTTTCATTTTTTATAACCTTTATTCTTTAAAATTTTAATGCATTTTTAGAAATGTAATTCGTAGCACAAGTATTGAAATTCTGATTTAAATAACGAGTAAAGACAAGTAAAAATGTACATATTTTACTATGTAAAAGTCATTTTTTTTAAAAAACATAAATGGTGTAGATTAACTCTATTCTTAATTCCTCTAGATTACTCTTGCGTGAAAGCAAAGTCTCTAGAGTAACTTTGATATCTTTTCTCGCAATTTAGGTTCGCACAAATTACAATTTAGAACAAAGAATATAGCATAGTAAAAACAATTACCTAAACGCACGTACATTAAATATTTTCCAACGTTTTAGTACCTTGCGAATTAGATTATTTTATTTTTTAGTAAATGCGATATTATGAACTTTATTCGATACTTACATTGACGTAGTAATAATAATAATAAAAAAAAACATTTCAAATATTTCCCAAGATATATTTTACGTAATAAATATTTTGCATCCAAATTACATTTTATTAATTAAGTAAATAATTTTAATAATATAAAAATATTAATATTTTAACAACATTGATAATAATTTTATTAATTTTATGTTATTTAATTAGTTTAATTTAATTAGTGAACCGTTGAAAAACTAATGTGTGAAATTATGATTGTATACAAAACAAAAAAAGGTGTTGCTATCCAACGTACTATTTATTCACAAAATAAAAGATGTAAAAAACACATGAATAATAAAAAAAAAAAATCTCCACTTTTCGGTTTAATCTTGGAATCGGTAATCGGAAATTTTTTTCTAAAATATAAATCGACAAAAACACTTTATATGCTACATCTTAAAATCTAATTCACAATGATAAACAGTCCAAGAGAATATTCTTAAATTCGGATAAAAAAACAGCTCAGTGGCGCCATCTTTTATTAAAAAAAACAACAACGAAGAATGAAGGGCTGTAAAAAAGATGAAAACTTTCATAGATCTTACAAAATAGAAAGACAGATTTCAGGAATGTGAAAGGAAGCATTATCATTACAAACTTCTTGGTTCTTTAAACGAATTTTAAAAAAATCCCGGAAATTTTAAGTAACCGAGAAGTTTGTATGATAATGTTTCCAAATAAAATCATAAGATGAAATGCAATTTTTCTCCTTGATTCAACATAAAATATATAATGTAAACATTAAAAAGGTCCACAATCTTACTTAAAAGGCGACTAAAGTAATGAAAAAGATGTTAAAAGGTTAAAGTATACATTTTTATTTAAAAATGAATATTTTATTATATATTATATATTATATTTTTATAAATAAACAACATTTAGTTATTAAGATATTCTCTGATGATGAGCTTGGAAGGCGTGCAAGTACTAAGAGGTTTTAAATAAAGTGTATATTTTAAACTTGCAATATCTTTTTCATTAGTTTAGCTGGCCTTTCAAGTAAGATTGTGAACCATTTTAATGCTCACATTATATATTTTATTATAATGTTTCCTTTCACATTTCTGAAATCTGGCTTTCTATTTTGAAAGGTCTATGAAAAATTCCATTTTTTTTACAGCCCTTCTTTCTTCGTTGTTTTCTCTGGATAAAAGATGGCACCACTGGGCTGTTTTTTGGGGTGATTTAAGAAGATTCCGTTGGACTGTTTATCATTTTGAATTAGATTTTAAGATGTCGATTTATAATTCAGAAATTTTTTTTCTCATGATGAAGGTTTTAAAGCTTAAACCGAAAAGTAGAGATTTATTTTATTCATATGTTTTTTACATCTTTTAATTCGTGTATAAATAGTACGATGCAACACCTTTTTTGTTTTTCATTTGGTATTACAACGTAAAGTCCTTAATTACCATGAGTGTATACAAATATATTTATTTTAATAAAACAATTATTTCATAATGTAACTGCTAAATTGAAAACCCTTCAATAAAAAATATGGTTAAACATATGAAAAATCAAATATTTTAATATTATATTTTGTCTGCATTTCTATATGGGAATAAGTGATTTTCAGCCAAACATAAAATATAATGCCTTATCTTAATGTGTTCCAAATAACCTTATTTAATAATTCTATCTAAGAAGTACTTAAATTACTTACAATTATTCACTACTTATATTTATTGGTTGCTATGAAATAACTTTAAAATACTATATTTTTTCGTGTATGGAGAGCGGTTTTTATTAAAATTTTTAATTTAAAAAATATGTGATGAACGTGTTTGATGGATATGCTAGATTTGAATGCCGACCTTGTATTAAAACAACTATATTATTACCG
This sequence comes from Maratus speciosus, assembly GCA_963932465.1. Taxonomy (NCBI): domain Eukaryota; kingdom Metazoa; phylum Arthropoda; class Arachnida; order Araneae; family Salticidae; genus Maratus; species Maratus speciosus. Next base: position 547,093,842 of record OZ010786.1, on the reverse strand, counting down.
ATTAATAGTAAATTAATTATTTAAATTATTATTTTTGTTATCTGTTAATTACATTTTAAATTTTTTTTTCTGATTGTCGTTAGTTATTAACATATTATTAACATTTTTTATTGACATTAAATTCCAGTTTTAACTGTGAAACTTTCCATTAGGTTATGTCATCACACGGCATTGTATATACAATCACTGATTAGCCAATTTCTATTTCAACACATGTAAACATAAAGTAATATCTTCAAAATATTACTTAATATTATTTCGTATTGCAATATTATTTTAGAATAAATTATGTCTCAATTTTTTTTTTCATAGTTATTACTATATCAGGTATGAAAGAAACGGGGACATGTTATACGATGACACGATACACACTAAAAACACGGTATGTGATAACATATTTTTTGGTATATATACAAAAGATAAAACATAGTCTAGTTTTAAATTTTTATCGCGTAAATAAAAGGTAGACACTCCTATGACTTGCGAAATATATATTCACTGTTTATTTTACCGAATAAACCATATCTATTCTACTTTTGCGTTAATGTACTCCAAACATTGTAAAACAAAAATATCGTTTCTTTAATTACTTTACTATTATTATTTTTTTACGGATATTTTGAAAAAAACTAATTAAATAAGTTTTGGATTATTTCTAGCATTAAAAATTAAAAATATATTTTATTCTTTATATAAAACATTAGAACGTACCTTTTGTTTTTATAAAGGCTTTTGTTTTGTTTCATAACTGATTTGAAAATAATTATTATGGGAATGAAAATTTACATTTATTTGTAAATGCAACAACTCTATATTATTCATTAATTATTAATTTCATAAGTGCATTTTCAGCCAAATGGAATATACTTTCGATTACTTTAGAATGACATTTAATCAAATTATTTTACAATAGCTTCCCAAAAGAGTGTATATCAACAGCGACATAAGATTTACAGCGACGTCGCATGGATTGTCGTCCATTACTGAAAACGCCAGGTATATGATGAACTTTTCCAACAGCAATAAACAAGCTGGCCGCCAGATTATCTTCAGACATTAACGGAGTATCGTATACCATGCTCTTAATGGAACAACCCCCCCCCCCCCAAAAAAAAAAGAAAAAAGAAATCCAAGCACTTCAAATCTGGGTAGCGCAGTGCCAAGGAACACGTCCGCGTTTTCCTATCCAATGCTGGCCGCAGACAGCGTCTATGTTATTCCTGGCGTCCCTGCTAAAGTGAGTTGGTTATCTATCCTGCTGGAACCACACTCTAATGCGAATAGCTGCATGAGCATCAATAAAAATTTCAGGCAAAACCTCTTGTATTAAGAAGCCACATGTACAGCCGTTTAAGCGACTAGGTTTAATACGGTAGTACTAAGTTATTGTGCACAATGCTTGACCAAACATTAATGGAAAACATTTCTTGGTAGCCACGTGTTCTTGTACCACATGAGTTATCATGAGTACAAAGCTGAGAATTATAGGTTTGCAACGTACCCTATCGACATAACATAGTCTCGTCAGTGAATAAACATCTACAGTTAAGTGGCATTGGTTGCCGCCAGCTGTAGGTACCAGTGGGGAAAGTTGATATGCAGAGGATAATGAACAGGCGGCAAAGCTTATACGCCATGAAAATTATACGAGTGTATACCATGTTCATGTTAAAGTTCTTCTAACAACTGCATGGCACACACCCAACGCAAACGCTCCAAACGCTCTCAAGCTTGTCGAAATACTTTCCTCTACTGTGCGTAAAAATGCTTTTTCAACTCCAGATATTCTGCGATATCTTCCAGCGCCTGTTTCACGCCTGGAATCATAAAACGATCCACTCGCGCAGAGCTCCAGATAAATACACTCAAATTTTAGGAAATCCGACAGTTTTCTACAGCGGAATCGTTAAATGTGTATATTTTGAGCAGCTATTTCATATCTTTGTTGAAATTTGTATTATGTAATTCTTACAGCAATGGTAAATTAATAAATTAAGGCAGAATAATCTGAAGATAAGGGTTATTTATTTACGAAAAGTTTAATGAGATTTTTTCTGCAAAATATGATTATGTTCCATTCATTTTTTGAAGAATGTTACACTCTAAAAAAGACAAATGTTTTTAACAAAATACATTGTATGAAAACATCGGGTAAGTATTATTTTTTCTGTCTGTGTGTTGTTTATATATTTCAATCCAAATGCTAATATGGCTGATAGTTACAAGAAAACAATTATGAAATTGAAAATAATTTCTGTATATTTTTATGACCATCAATGCTCAAGGATGGAAGATATTGAATGGTCATTGGTCAGTTGGGACAAAATACTTCAAGAAATAACCATATAAGTATGTCGAAGAATTATGATATTTTGTTTCGTCTGTATTATGTATGGTTTGTTTAGGAATCGTTAGACTAAATGTTTATAGGGGATATAAGACACATAGAGATTCACAAATAATAATAATGTGCGAAGTCATAATTCAGACAACCAAGCGCTAGAACGTGACTCTGATTATGAATAGAAAATTATTCAGGTTTTTTAGAATATAAAATACAAGTCTTAAGCGTTTGAGTATCAGATTAGTAGCCAAACCACCTCCGGAATTAAAAAATATTATTTGCACTGAAATTGAACCAATTAATTTCGAGAGTTATTCAGGATAATATAATATACCATTTATTAGATCAGACGGAACAAATAATCACTATATAGTATAATTAGCAGGAAAATCAAGTATAGAATAAAGGAGCATGGGGCTTATATTAAATATAATAGGAAACCCACAGCCCTGTGAAGACTATATCAAGAACAAACCACCTAAAAATATTTCAACAAAAGTAAGATAATTTTTCTTTTCAGTCTATACTATTCATGAATTATAAGAGAAAATCATAGAGATTGTAACACGAAAGACATCAACATGTAACGAGGCAGCATCATTTAACTTAAAAAAATTATGGCTACACCTACCCTATGGTTACGAAAATAAGAATAAACATCCAAGTAAAATAAATAAGTAACCTGCATAATGTGAAAAAATTAATGATGCCGTTTGACTGGCAGCGAGATTTTAGAACGGAACATGCAAACAGTCGAATAAATATATTTTTACTTTTTTAAAGTTTTAATTTATACCTTTTAGCAATTAAAATTAGAAACTTTTTATTTAAAAAATTGGTAAGAAATTTATTTTGTGTGTGTTTGTGTTGTTTATGTATTTCAAACCAAACACTAATACGGATGTCAATTGCAAGAAACATATTATGAAAGAGAACATATTCCTGTATACAAGGAACAGTTCTCAAATAGTTCAGTAAATGAAATGTTCACAATCATAGTAGAGTGTGTTAAGTAAAAAAAAAAAAAAAAAAAAAAAAAAAAAAAATTATATATATATATATATATATATATATATAGTTAATTTAGAAGGTGCATAAAATCTGTTTTGTCTACTCCCACAGAGCCAATTCTGATTTCAGAAAATCTTTCTCATGTACAGCCTCTCTTTATGATCTTCACTGTGGGATTGAATAAAATAGATTTAACGCATATTCTATACAGATTACATCATTTTTAGTTTTTTCTATCGTTACCAGAAGAAAGTATTGGATTCCTGAAAATTTTCAAATTCCGGTTTTCGACGAATTTACACGTTTTAGGGATCAAAGATCCCGAAAAACATGTTTTTAACAAAATGTCTGTCTGTGAGTCTGTCTGCATGTCTCTATGTGACAGAAATTGTGTGTACACGTCTTAGAGATCAAAGGTCCCGAATAACATGTTTTTCACAAAATGCCTGTCTGTGAGTCTGTCTGCCTGTCTGCATGCGACACAAATTGTGTGGGTGTTCTATCTAAAGAACTAATGTAAGGAAGATTATAAAAATTTATATTCAGTTAGTCCCTGATAAAAATAGGCGCTGATTAGTTTTCGGTGTAATCTCGTAAAATATCTTTACGGTCTTCTCTGTGGGATTGAATAAAACAGATTTTACGCATCTTCTAAATGGACTACATCATTTTTATTTTCTTCTATCTTTATAAGAAGAAAGTATTGGATTCTTGAAAATTTTCCAATTCCGGTTTTCGACGACTTTACACATTTTAGAAGTCAAAGATCCCGAATAACATGTTTTTACAAAATGCCTGTCTGTGAGTCTGTCTGTATGTGGCACAAAATGTGTTGGGAAGATCTGGGTCCATCTAACGGTACCAACTTAAACTACCCAAACATACCGCTAAATTGGGGGAAAGGGTAACCCCCAATAGTAATGTAGGTGAACCACTCGTAATTACTAATACCTGGAACGTCATAGTGGTAATTTAAATACATTATGAATAAAATCATTGTGATCGCAACTAATGGTCCTGGCTAACTTCTGATAATTTAAACATAATTATCTTAAGTTGGGGAGGGGGGGAGGAAACGCGTCTCCAAAATTGCCCAAAGTTGAGTTGTGAATATTTACGTGAAGAAGTAGCGTTTGGACCGCGTAAATTATCAAAAATAAACCTACAAAATTTACGCATAAATAACGCGTCTCCAAAATTGCCCAAAGTTGAGTTGTGAATATTTACGTGAAGAAGTAGCGTTTGGACCGCGTAAATTATCAAAAATAAACCTACAAAATTTACGCATAAATAAAATAAAAGAACCCGAAAATAATCTGAAATAAAATATTAATGTTAAAGTAAATTAACAGACTCATGGATAAATGACGTATGCCAAAATTAACATTTAACATTATTTATTTACAATAACAAAATATATGTACAAGTTAAATAAAAGAGTGTCACATGATACAGATGTTCCAAAAAACTGATCGAAACTCTCATTATGCATTACTTAATTCAATCTGATTATTTATTAAAACATTTAAGTACTATGATACCAGTTGAAAGTAAATCCCTAGTAATACATCAATAAATACCTAAACATAAATTGGGAAAAAAATTATCATAACATCACATACCTCCATATACTGTATGTTGTGGGCGTGATTCATCTCACATGGGGTAAGACACTAGGCACTCTTCAGCATGGTAGAGACACCAAATTTCGTAGAAGTCCCGCTCTTCAATCAGAGCGCGCGTTGCAAAGGTCTACAACGACCAATAGTGTTATTATGCCCTAAAACGGGCAAGGTGATCCAAATAAACTCTTCTGTGTTATATAACTGCATACCAGTAAAACTACACGTCTGTAGACATCCCGAAGTCTTGGATCGATTTGTCGCTATAAAACGACTAACTTATTTAACTGCATGAAAAAATAACTCCTGTCTCTCTGCAAAACTCAGATCGAAGAATCATGCTGCTACGCTGAAAATCAGTAAGAATAATCATGTCATCTCTGTTACTACTTGTTCCTCTGCTCTCAGATAGAATAATCATGTCATCTCTGCAGACTACTGAGATCGAAGACATAATATAGTTTTGCTCCTTACGTAAAAGACCCTGTATAACAATAGAGGGTTGAACTTGCTGCCCCCTGTTAAATCGTGAGGAAGCTGGACTGGATCCCCTCATTGGAGTACACCCCGCAACTGCGTGATTCGTTACCTCGAATCTTAGGGATGCACTTCGAATTTACGGGATGCTAAAACATCTCGCCTCTGAAGGGGCTCGTGGGATCATGAGATCTCTTCGTGCGTGTGGTCCGTCTGTGACAAATATATGGATTCATAAATTTTAGTGGAGCCAGTAATAAATAAACACTTGACTGTATGTCAAAACTATTGTTAAAGAGCAGACTCAGTGTCTGTTTGGAAAAGATCCCCTCCTAAGATAGCAGGAGATCTGTGGATGCATTTTATATACCTGTTGTCTTTACTATATAAGTATATATATATATAACACACTATCTTTAATACAAAGTTTATATAAAATAATAATAATAATAATAATAATAATAATAACAACAATTAAATTGGCAAAATATATAAATAATTGTTTTTTTTATGGTATTAAAAATACCTAAAAACCCTGCTGAAACGATATCAGTGGCGTGTACATCTTTGACACGATATCGATTCCAGCAAAATGTGTGGGCGCTCTATCTGAAGAACTAAAGTAAGGAAGTTGATAAAAATTTATATCCAGTTAGCCCCTGATAAAAATTGACGCTGATTAGTTTTCGGTGCAAGCTACTAAACAGGTGACGCTGTTATGCTTCGTTTTTTACAATTTCCGCAATGGCTCTATCTCACGGATTTTTCTGAAACTTCAGATTCCGCTAGTCCTTGATATGAGTTGGTGTTTACTACCATTTGGTTTAAATCGCCTAGCAGGTGACGCTGCTATACAGATTTTTTTCACGATTTCCGCAAGAGCTCTATCTCAAGAACTAATGCGTGGATTTTCATCAAACATCCGATTCTGTTAGTCCTTGATATCAGTTGGTGCTGACTACGTTTTAGTGTAAATCATCTAACAGGTGAAGCTGCTATGTTGTACTTCTCCTGATTCCCGCAATAGTTTTATCTCAATAAGTAATGCACTGATTTTAATCAAACTTCAGATTTTGTTACCAAGTTGACTTAAGTTGTTACTTATGAGATTTTGGTATACATCGCTAAACAGGTGGCGCTACTATGTAGATTTTTTTACGATTTCCAGCATAGCTGTGCTCAAAAACTAATGCACGGATTTTCACGAAACTTGAGATTCAGTTAGAAGTTTACATAAGTTGTTGCTAATTATATTTTGGTGTAAATCGTCTAACTGGTGGCGCTGCTGTGCTGCATTTTTCAGGAAGTATTAACATGTATGAGATAGAGAAAAGTTTTTGTATTGCCACATCCGTCTAAATTTCAAAATGGACTTGGCCTACTATGTTTGTAAGCATTTCAGTGGTCTTCGACCTGTTGTGTAAAAATTCTCTAAGAAATGGCATTAGAAGTACGTCAAGGTTTTTCAAAAGGAAATTACACTAATCTGACTAATATGTACACGGAAAGTTATATTTCTTAATCTGGAAAAATATAACACGACCAAGAATGAAAATATACAATAATATTTTCAGCTTTACCCATTATTCTTAAAAAATCATTCTTTATATTTAGACACTTCAGAAACATATTTATCTTCTACATTTTTAGAAGAATTCATAATACAAAGTTCCTTTTATAACCACCGAATTTCAGAAACGGTTAAATGTAGTATTGTTTTCTTCTTAAAGGGGCTCAGGGCTTGAAAACTTTTCAAAAAATTGATTTTTTTTTTTTGATTATTCAATTACTTCTGAACACAGTGCAAAAAACCGCATAAAAATATTTGCATTTTTAACGGAGTTATACGCATTTATGTAACAATCACTTTCATAGCCGCACCCATTTAATTGCAACTTTAAGTCGCGTTTTCTCAAAACCTGATTTTTGACGACTATCCGTAAGATTTAAAAAAAAACTATTTGATGGAATGGCTTAATTTTTTTTTTCTTTTGCATGCATACAACATCATTATCTATAGAATGAATTAATATATTTTAGATAGCTTAATATTTTGAGTATTTTTAAGGGGAAAAACTTGTATTTTTTAGGGTTTTTTTAATTTTCAAATTTGACAGTTTTTTTTTTAATAAGGTTTCCTCTGAGTGATAGTTATATCCTTAATTCATACTATAGAGTAAAGTTTCCTGATCATTTTAAAGCAAAAATTAGGTTCTTATATCAATTCAACGTTAAGATATCTTGCGGGTGGTGATATGACAACTAAATGTTTTTTCGAAAATTGTGTTATATAGATTTTGCTGTATTTTTTTCTTTTATTGCATTGAAGTACTTCATTTTATAATTTTATAAGACTAGAAACGTACCTTAAAAACATCAGGAAGTTTAAATTAGTTACATTGAATACTTCTGCTTTTATATGGATTCCGAGCGAGAGCTCTGTTTACATGTTTTTCGGTATCGATCAAGCCCTGAGCCCCCTTAATCAGTTTACACAGACTGGAATATCGGTTTTATGATACTGTCAATTATAAAGTATAAATAATCCGAAGCATTTCTGAACTTACGCATTTTAGAGGAACAAAATAACATTCATTTTGATGTTAATATTAATGCTGTTAAATTATTATGTTTGTCTGCAATCATGCTCGTTGAACGTAAAAAGGTTTACTTGCGTTTGTACAACCGACTACTTATATCTTGTCCAGAGAAAACTAATTACTGAATTATAAATTTATTCCGAAATATTTCCAAAAATCAATAGCCGCAAAAGAAGCTTTATTTTTTAATTGATATTTATATCTCGAAAATATATTGGTTTCTGAGGTTTTTAAAGATAAAGGAACTTATCGAAATTGTAAAAACTCGGATTATGTTATTGTATATTTTTTATCCCTGGTTATTATTACATTTTCTAAAGTGCATTTTTTTACCGTATACATATTCAGCAATTTCGCATAATTTTTTTTCGAAAAATTTTGACATACTTATAAGTCTATTATTTGCTAATTTCTAGGTACATTCTATCTACTCTAAATATTTTTTCTAACTATTATTACAAACCCTATATATAATATAAACAAAACAAAATATCATGTTTCTTAACCTCATGTAAATATGTGTAACTTGACTAAAACTCAACAAACGCGTTTTAACAAGAAATTTTACTTAATATATAAAAATAAATATACATTCTAACGAATCAAGTGTCATTTTATTATTATTATTATTTGTCAGGTTCAAATATTTTTACTGATTTGAATCGAATAAAGACAGTTTTATGGAAGATGGTCATTTTTAAATAAGGGTCGCCATGAAAGAATATCCGTTAAAAATTGTAATTGTATCAACTGCACTGTAAAAAAACATACTAAAAAACGGAGATTCTACTGGCAATCGAGACGCCAGTACTATTTCCGTATTTTAACGGAAATCCACTCCCACCCCCATAAATTACAGAAATGCGTGTTTTTACGGACATTTCCCCGCATAAATTACAGAAAATTTTCCGTTTTTCTGGAATTTATGATTGAAATTTCCGTTAAAATACGGAAATAGTACTGGCGTCTCGATTGCACAGTGTGTAAGCGTTGTACAGTGTTGGTTCAAGGTCACAAATAAAGGGTGACTTAAGCAGTTTTAAAGTACTGTTTTGTCATTTTCTCCATTGCAGTGCCATATAAGCAAAATGGTGACTCATGAGTTTAAAGCTTTATTGCTGAGCTGAAGAAAGCCGTTAGAGCCATGCGATTGTTTCCTTTGGGGCTGTATAAAAGATCGTGCTTACGTTCCGCCGCTCCCTAATGATTTGCCAGAAATGATACAGAGAATCCAAGAGACTTAGCTTCCATTACTGAGGACTTGTTAACCAAAGTATGGAAATACTTAGACTTTAGGTTAGATGTACGCTGAATTAATAAATATGTACATATTGAATATTTGTCAGAAAAACTAGTTTAATTTACCTTCAATTTGATTTATGATTTATTGTAAATAGTCTAAACTAAACTGTTTTAATATACCTTTGAGTCTAGAATATTCGTTTTTTGAACACACTTTTTTTTTTTTTTTTTTTTTTTTTTTTTTTTTACTTTGTATTATGTCAAATATGTATTAATATACTTATCAATGTTTTTTACACAATTCTAGAAATTATTCAAAATTTTTGTTAGTATATATAAATACGAAAATAATTTAAAATAACAAGAAAATACAATTTATTTGGAATTTGCAAATTTTCCATTTAATTTCTAAATCTAAAATTTCTCTTAAAATTATTTAACATTCTTTCAGCAAAAGCTTATTTAATGATAGTGGTTCGTATTAGAGATAAACACCTGTGAATATTTGCATTTGAAAAGTAATTTGATATCCAGTCTTTCCAAAAGGTAGATTGCATTCAAGATACTTTACAATTACATTTAAAATGTTTGCTCGAAATTGAAATCAGACATTTATTACGTAAGAAGTGTTTTATTAACAAATTTGAAGACAGTGTATCGAAGAGGTTTCATTTATGCGGTTTAAAAAAATAAATCATCTATTGTTTGGAAGTTTTGATGTACTTTGGAAAATGGTAAAATAATTAGGTACATTTTTACTTACCATAAATAAGTATTAATAAACGATTTAGAAAAATAATTGTAAATAATTTCATTTAATACATAAAGGTTTAAGAAAATAATATTTAATATTCAATTAATTTCAAATTTTTTATCTGTCAATTTAGATTTAATAAAACAATCAACGCAACGAAATTTAAAATGCATGACGATGCGTGAAACATATAACATGTAAATATAATTGGTGTAGCAAGTAGAGTTAGTAAAGTTTTAATGTTAGCATTGCTCAATTAATTATATATACTACGTAATATTATTTTTTATGTACATTCATGCATGACACAGAATTGTTCTGCTTTCGTAAGACATGAACTGAAAAAAATTTGAAACTTTTGAAAAACAAGTTTTCAAATGCTGAGAAAATATTACTTGAAGAAATAAAACATCAACAGGTAATTATTTTCTAAACGAAAGAAAGAGCAAAATTGCTATTCGGTTAATCAGAGATATGAAGAAAACAGAATAATTCAAAATTCGTGAAGGTTTGAGTAGTCTATAAATCATTTTCAAAACAGAGAATCTCTTCATAACAAACGTTTAAATTTTAAAAAGTCCTTCCGGCCAGTGCCGGGAGGAAGAGGTAGATTTCATATTCCTTATTTTAAAAAATCCAACTTATATCATTCAAACACACGAAGCTCAATTTAGTGGAAACCGAATATAGGAGATTCAATACTAATTTTTATCAATATAATGAATGAGAATTTCGCGAAATTAGTCAGCTTTATCCAAGCTGACACAAGCTTGACAAGCTCACTCACATCGGAATCGGTTGATATATACGAGTCTGTCGCATGCAAAAAATCAGATTTTTCAAAATGTCACTCACAATAGAAATTGAAACTGAGCCAATCCGAGCCATTTTTTAAGGTAAAGACAAACAAAAAATGCTCCTGAATCCTTATATCAAGGTCAAATACTTAAGAAAGAAACCTTTTTCAATTTCTAATTTTTTGCACCTCACTTTAAATATATATATATATATATTTTTAATTTAATGGCCGCCATTTTGAAACAAGATGGCTGATGAATCTGGCCAGTGAACTTGGTCGAGGTATTGATGTATACTATCCACATGCCTTCTTACATCGAAATAGGCGAATACGTGTGTTATTGCGTGACAAATACAAGATCGTTTCAAAATGTTAGCCATGCTAGAAATTCAAAGTGATATAATCCAACCATTTTTTAAGATATAAACAAAAGAACAAATTTTCAGAAACAAAAACTGCTCCGGAATCTTTGTATCAAGGCCAAACACATAAAAAAAACTTTCATTTTCCAATTCTTTAATACCTCATTTTAAAATTAAAATTTATTTTTTTTAAATGGCAACCATTTTGAAACAAGATGGCGAATGAAGCTGGCCAACGATCTTGGCCGAGACATTGGTATGTACAATGTACAGACCGAGTTACATCCAAATCGGTTCATAAATACGCCTGTTATCGCGTGACAAAAATCAGGTCGTTTTAAAATGTCAGCCACAGTAGAAATTCAAAATGCTATTACTCAGCCATTTTTTTAGATATATACGAAACAAAAACTGTTCCGGAATCTTTGTATTAAGGTCAAACACATACGAAAAATCTTTTTCATTTTCCAATTTTTTGGTATATCATTTTAATTTTTTTATTTTTAAAAATTTTTTAAATGGCCGCCATTTTGAAACAAGATGGCTGATGAAGCTGGCCAACGAACTCGGTCGAGATATTTATATGTACTATGTACACACCAAGGTACATCCAAATCGGTTCGTAAATACGCCTGTTATTACGTGACAAAAATCAGGACGTTTCAAAATGTCAGCCACGCTAGAAATTCAAAATGCTATAACTCAGCCATTTCTTAAGATACAGGCGAAAAAAAAACTGCTCCCGAATCTTTTTATCAAGGTCAAACACATAAGAAGAAAATATTTTTTCAATTTTCAATTTTTTGGTACCACATTTCAAATTTAAATTTTTCTTAAAAATTTAAATGGCCGCCATTTTTAAACAAGATGGCGGATGAAGCTGGCCAACGAACTCGGTCGAGACATTGGTATGTACTATGTACACACTGAATTACCTCGAAATCGGTTCATAATTACGAGAGTTACAGTGTGACATATGTCATATATATATATATATATATATATATATATATACATATCAATTTTGAACGGAGGATGGTTTCGGGGTCTGGGGGTCATGATCGATGAAAATATACCAAAATTTTTTGAAATCGCTTTCCTCCGAACGGCTGCAATAGGTAGCTTTTTGTAATGAAAGCTACCTAAAACATATAGGGTAAGGTGCCCTATTATAGACCTCCTGTCACTTTTAGGCCCTTGGAAATTTCAATTTTCAGTGAAAACCTACCAAATTTGGATTTTACATAGGCTATCTACCCACTCACATAAAAACTTAGGCAAATATCGTACAAAAAAATTTTAACAATGCGAAAAATTGTTTTTTCAAAAGTACCTATAAAATGCAAAAGAAAAACATGGTCCCAATTTCATCCCCTACACCCCCCCCCCCCAAAAAAAAAAGAAAATCCAATACGCCGGGGATTAACTTATAACTAAATAAACATTTATTTCTAAATGAGTAAGCAATTTAATTTACACTAAATTAAGGCACAAAGAAATGTACTAATTATCAGTGAAGGAATAACATAACGAAACATTAGCCATCCAAACATGAGGAAAAAATTGTCATGAAAAAGCATTCCCAATTTCGTCCCCGGGATGAAAATAAGAACTGCAAGGGGGACGAAATTGGGACCACGCTACTTCCCAATATTGCGGAGATTCAGTTCTCATAAGGTGAACTGAGCGTACTAATACTCACAGTATGCTACTGTCAGCAATTTACCTGCGTAAAATACATGCAATGAATAACAAGAAATAAATCCTTACCGTGCAGTATATAACGTTCTACAAACGACGTAATAAGAACTCAGGTCTTCTAAAAATAGGAAATTCAGCATCTTTAATTTATGTATGCGTCTTGGCGAACGAAATTTCTATACTGGTCCCTTCCGTCCCCTGTGCCTTGCGTCATAAGTGGCGCCACTTTCGCAGAAGCGGAGAAGTTAAGGGGGACGAAATATGGGCACTTGACCTTACTAATTAATTTTATTCTTTATTTTCCTTAATTAATGGAAAAACTTTGAAATTTTCGGTTCACATAACTAGCTATAGCACTAGCAGTAAATTTTACCTTATTTACAAAATGGGATGTCAAACCGTCAAGTAGATTATGAATGACAAATGATAAAATTTTGGAACATTTAAGGTTAAAATCATTTTTCGTTGTTGTGTTAAGTTGAAGACCTCCGAAACAAAATTTAAGTATAGTAATTTTATGTAAATGTTTTAATGAATCGATTGATAAAACATTTATATATGATGATTTGCGGTAGAGATTTCTCTCGGTGTTATTGTATATAATTTTATGGACATAATAACATATTGTCTATTGGGCATTATAAGCTATATTGACTTTATTTAAAGACTCACTTCAAACATGAAATTTGGCATAATGGTACATTTGCTTTAATATTAATGATTCGTTTTGAAACTATATCAAAAAATCTACGCCTGAATATAAATTAAGAAAAAAATATATAAATTTGCATATGTCTTAAATTGGGTTAAGGATTTGACATGCAAAAGAATCACAGTAATTTTTCATTTACAGGGTAGATAAATAAATATGAACATTTGGCCAACCATCGGAAGCATTTATAATTAATTTTAGTTCCAAACATTACCAGTTATGAAAAATATTTTATATATTTTACATATATTCATGGTTTTGTTTAAAGAAAGCATTTTTGTTTTCGAAATCTGTGGCCATGTTTCGAAAAACATCTTCCAAAACTTTTTTTAACTCATTTAATATTAAAAATACATTTTACCTTAATAATGGTGTTTTTAAATTAACCTTCCTGGAAGTATATTACAACAAAAACAGCTAAGTTACAATTAATATAAGATATTTGAAAGCCAAAATGCTTTTTACTACGGTTGAATTCCGTTTTATAGCAAAGAAATGTCGTAAAACATAACATGAAAAATGTTTCTATACAAAGTTGTTTTATATGTTATATTATATGTATCCATATATATTATATATATACATATTTATTTAAACAGAGTGCAATATTTTTAGAATTTATCCAAATGTAAAATTGAAATATGTATAACTCTTTCTGATTTTGAGTGTTCTTTATGATTTTTGAAATCTCTATGTCAATGTGAATGAACTTTGCCTAAAGATATCACGTTGTTGTCTACATTAGGAAATTTATAAATTCTGTTTAATGGATAAAATACAATATTAGGCAATTATGAGATATATGCATGTCATTAGGAAAGAAATGTCTGTTAATGGCGAGTGTTTTATGAAACTACCTTGAAACATGTTTAACCTATTCGTGACGAGCTTCAAATATATCTGAAGCATAATATGGTTAAAATACTTGATTATACTTACCAGTAATAATTATTTGATTTATTTTCTTTATTTTGTCAAAGATTTCTTGTGATTAGGCAAACATTTATATTAAAAAAAAAAAAAAAAAAAAAAAAAAAAAAAAAAAAAAATACACTATGTAAAATAGGCTCCTTGCAAAAATTTTAAGGTATACAGTGTTTTTTGTCTACATGTGCTTCAAAGGTTATATTAATGGATTTATGCCATATAATTTAAGTTAATATTGTTAATACAGCAATCAATCAAAAACTCAAATATTTAAAATACATTAGAAATGCTAGTAAAGCTGCAAAAGGTAAATAAGTTTCGGGGTACGGGTAAAAACACAGTTTTCTTTCACTTACTGGTATTTAATAAAATATTTTGGAATGGCACAATTTTGAACAAATGTTAAAATATTTTTTACGTATTTATGTTTAATACGAAAATGTTTTAAAAGCATGCAATAATATTGTATTTAATAAAATTATTTAAAAAATAATACATCCTGATATTTATGCATCTTCAGATTAAACTAAAATCCTGCCAGGTGGAAGCTTTTTGTTAGATATCTGCATAAATTCAATGTATAAATTACTGTAATATATGAAATGGTTTCCGGGTGGTTTTAAATTTTGAAGTTAGTTTTAAAAGTTTCCTGTTTCATATTCATAGGAGAAAAATTTGATCTATTGATTTTTTTATACACTGAGACGTAAGTCCATTGAATCAATTTATAGTAGTACATTTCATTTCAATTTAATTTTTTTTTTTAATTCAGCTAAACAACATTAAGGAAAATGTAATTTGGTTTATTCATTAAACTAATTTCTATACTGTATATTAAAAATTGTAATACCCATTGTACACGGTAGGTTAAACTTCATAATACTATAAAGTTTTTATGGATGAGAGATTAAATAAATATAATATTATCTAACACTTTCAAAAATAAGGTTTATTTCTATTGTCTTCTATTTGTGTACTCTTAAAATTATTACGGTATATAAAATAAATATTTAAACATATAAGAGGAATGTCATTTCGTCAAAACAAGCATGGGTATTACAATATACAACTGTGAAAAAGTATAATAAAAACACACACACACATTCTAGGAGATTCCGTATAATTAATTAAAGACTTTAATTTTTCAATTATTTAAATTTTTATTTAAATCATTATGTGCTACAATAAATAAATGTTGTCTTCTTCTCAATTTGTATAGATTAGAATCCGCAGACATAATTATGTCGAATATAAGCGTTAAATCTCGACATATACGCAGTAAAACACACACCCCCATTCTAGGACATTCCGTATAATTAATTAAATACTTTAATTTTTCGATTATTTAAATTTTTATTTAAATCGTTACGTGCTACAATAAATAAAAGTTGTCTTCTATAAATGTGTATAGATTAGAATCCGCAGACTTAAGTATTTCGAATATAAGCAGTAAATTTCTGCATACATGGTATGCCTAAAGTAGCTCCATTCTTAATTTCTACATTTCGGCCTACAATCATTTATAAATATATTTTGTATATTTTGTTTCGTGGTTTTTATACAAAATCTTTATTCTACCGATAGCAATTATCACTGATTTTGACCTATACTTTTGATTTAGTGATATTGAAATATTTTTTTCAATTTATGTCTAAGAACATATATTGACAACTGTCCTTTTTTGTATGATTATCATTTATTATGTATTTTTTTTTATTAATTTAATTTTATATTTATTTGGACTGCGTAGGATTTTTCCATTTTGGAGAACTATGCATTACCATATTTAAAAATCTGTCAACGTGCGAACAATGCGAGACCAGCTGATTCAGTTTCATAACATAAATAAGTATACAAACCAATCTTAAAAAACATTTGTATCCTAAACAGATATTAAAAGATTGCCATGGATAAATCAATTGACTTTTATAATTCACATTTTTGGTGATTTTCATTAAGGTATTTCATTTAGACTTAAAATGATTGTTTGTTACTAAAATATACGTGTTAGGGACAGAAAATAACGAAATTATCAGATTTGTCTATTATTAAATTTCTATATTCCATTGTTCGCAACTTTAACAATAATGCTATATTTTTCATAAAACCTTTTATATTATTTACATTGATTTATGCAATCTATGACTGTATATGTGTAAATGCTGAAATTAGCCATCATTCGAATTCAAATAACATTGTATTAGACGCTCTTTAGTTTTCAATATAATTGAAATTACATACGCTGTCTTTGGGCAAATACTATGCAATTCTAATTCTGTACATAATGACAAATCAAGAAGAAAAAACAAATGTATGTCTATTGAAATTTCCGTTCAATACGGGTATCTTTATTAATTTTATGTTTATATAAGAAAATTTGTTCGGGCTGGACTGAAACTGTTTATATCTTTCACGGAATAAGTTTGCTGCGAACATAATTTCCTATACAAAAGTGTTCAATTTAGTGATGAGATATTATATGCATAAATTGCTACACTCTATTTTAATTAAATGTAGTTAAAGCAAATTTGGAATACTAATACTGTCCAGACATACTTTGATATTCATTAAATTAAGCATTTGAAGAAGAATTTGTTATTATGCAGGAATAAAATCTACAATGATATAAAAAAAAAGAAAGGATATATTGTAAGAAATATTTAGCTTAATGAATCTTAATTGGAAAATTTATGATTAATACTTAACATTCATTAAACGTCAATAAATATGAAATCATCTTTAGAATGAATTTTTTACTCTGTGGCGCGTTCATACAATGAAAAGTTTCTTTTAGGTTAGATTATAAGGAAAATATATTATTCAAATTATTTTTTTTCGTTTAAATTTACCTAACAAACAATAAAAATAAAAACAAGAAATAACTCTCTAGGTTTTAAATTATTTAGCATGTTTTATTTTCTGTAATTACATAAATTAGTGCATGATGTTATCTAAAAGAATAAAAAAAGAAGCATTTAATAATAATATAAAATAAATAAAGAAATGATGTGCAAACAATAGGAATGCAAAGAGCATTAAAAAGACGCGCATTATATTTTAGAAATAAGTTGACATTACATCCATATTCCTTGACTGAATTACAATACAACACTTTTGAATACGATCTCATTTCACCCAAAGTCAAATCAGAAAGTCATTAAATTATCTGTATTTATTTTAAAGTGGAAGAAACCGAGTTTGTTTTGATGTGAGACACACAGTTATGTGAAAAAGGATTTACTTGGTAATACAGATTATCAGACAATCACAAACATAGTGTTAAAATATATTTACTTAGTCATACAAATCAGAAATACTATAGGTGTCAAGAGAATAAAGGGAAAATTGCATTTTTATTTAAACGGAAAATGCGTTCATTAAAAGGGGTAAATTCCTTAAGATTTAAGAAATAAAAAATACAGAAACGATTGAATAAATTTATCCACCAACATATTTTGCAATCCTTTTGCGGTGAGGAAGTGATATATAGTTTTATCTAGCGGGTTTCGGGATAAGTAATTTTATGATTCAGTTCCTGAAGCAATATGCATCTTTGTAAGTCTCATAACAATTTATAACAATTAGTTTTAAAATAATGCAATTTTATTTCTATCCATCTTCATTTTTATGCAGTTGCCTTTTTCTGCATCTTCAGATAAAACGAAAATACACCCACATAGAAGGTTTTCGTTAGTCATCTGCATAAATTTCATGTATAAATAACGGTAATATATCCGCTTTTTCCAGTTGTTTTTAATTTTGATTTTTAAAGAGTTATCTCTTCTATATTCATAGTAGAAAAATTTTAACAATTCATTTTTTTATTCACTGAGACATTGAATCAAATTATACTGGTGCACTTCCTTTCAAATAAAATTTTTGCGATTCAGCTGAACAACATTAGGTAAAAATGGTGTTTGGCTCATTCATTTCGCTATTCTCATTTTGCAATTAAAATTAGTATTTATATAAGAATTTTACTCGGAAGATTGAATACTGATGAATAAAATTTAATGTATGATAAATTTAATAAATGTATTATTAAGTAATTCTTTTAGAAATAAACATTATAACTGTTATCTCCTGTTTGTGTACTTTAAAAATTTTTTGAGACTTTAAAATAAAACTTTTAAGCGGACAGTGGACATTACGGACATTAAAAATAAAATACTTTAGTTTCTATGGATTCATTTGAAAATTGGCAGACTTATTAGTGGCTAGCTCAAATAGTTATATTCAAGATTTGGGGGGAAAATTATAAAAAGTTTTTAAATTTTTAAATTTCAAATTTTCTAAAAACGAATAATTGTCATATTTTAAAATGTCACATGCGCATTTATTTTGCGTAAAATATGACATTATTTATTATGAGATACTTTCTATATATTACAATGGAAGTTTGCAATAACTGTAAAAATTCCTTGAATATATATGTTGGAAAATAGTATTTTTATATTTATGTTTTGTTTCTTCTAAGAACGTAGCTACATATTTTTATATTCCGATAATTTTCAAAACTGAAATACCACTGACAAGCAACTTTTTGCGCTAACGTTTATTTGTTATTATATAGAAGATATACAGTGCAAATTTCAAAAGAATTAGATAATTATTATTGCGCATGGCACTTCAAAAGTTAGAAATGTGAGAAATATTCAATTTTGAGGAAACTGCATTTTAGTTAAACTATATAAATATACAGAGTTTTCACAAGTTAAAAGCTTGTTTCTCTGTGAAGAAGTGTCAGAATTGAAGAAACCATTTTACATCAGTAAACTCTGAGCATCTAGCTTTATAATCATTATAACATATCATTATAACATAAATACTCATACAAACCTATGTTTAAATCTTTGGAATACACAAACCGGATTGCTAAATATAGATATTAGGACTGGTGTAGTTTAATTTGTTTGACCACTTATTTTCTTTGAGGTATTAATTTATACTTATGATGTCTGTCTGTTAGTGAGGTGTACGTGTTTAAGATATAAAATAAAGAATTTATCTGATCTGTTTATTATTATATTTATATTCCAGGGGGTCTTCAGACCCCTGCTCTTTAATCTCCCTAGCCCCCCGCGTAAGTCGCTTCGCTATCCCATTCTGTATCGCGAAGCATTTCCTATTTTCTTGCCAATTCCAGACATAATTGTTTCGAGCTTCCATTTTGGATTACTTCGCGATCCCTTATTTACTATGCATTCGATATTTAGATTCCACTTGATAAAAACGCGCTGCTCCCAACTGCTGACAATTTTATTTCCTTATGTCCAAGAACGTAATGACTACAGCTTACAGAGCTTCATAATTATAAGAATTATTAAATATAAAATAATTTTTAAAAAAGTAAAATTTATAATTTATTTCAATAATTAAAAATTAAATAAATTTATAATTAAATAAAATTATAAATTAATAGAAAATTTTAAATTAAAAATATTGTAAATTTAAAATACGATAGATTTAAAAAGTAACTAATTTATTAATTAACACATATTGGACAACTGCACCATGAAATATAATAAATAAAGACACAATTTTGCTTAATGATAAACAAAACACGAACTTTAATATGCTAAAAGTTAAAAAGTTACATTCAACTTTTCGAGTTGTTTCTACAGCCGTCTTCAGGAAAAATATGATTGTTAAATGGCTATAAAGCTCAGAGATGAAGGTTTCCTGTGCGAGAGATAATTTGTCGAAAACTGACTAAATATATGAAAACAAAATTTTAGTAGTGCCATCCAGTGAAAATAAATATTTATTAATGAAATGAGTCCAAATAAATCAAAAGTTCGAATGAAGAAACCACGAATGTTGCCATCTACGCATGAGGGTCAGAACCTCATTCAACAAAGTTTTCATTCAAGATTATGGCAACATGATTCGAGTTCAAATTGAAATATTGTAATTAGATACAGAATTATGACTTAATGATTTTATTATATTATTTTTGGAATATTATAAGATATATTATCGTTATCAATCATTATTATCGTATATAAATTATCAGTTGAAAGCATTGCACGTGAGAATAAGCCTTGTAACGATATTTTATCATATTTATATTAATTTATCAATACTATGCATATAACACTAAATAAGAAAAAGATAAATAATAATACAAAATACAATAAAGATGAGTTGCAATAACAATAATATTTATACAAAACAATAATAAAGAAATTTAATATGAAACAGGATTAAGGTATTTCCTAAAACAAACATAGTCGAATGTAAATTATATGTAAACATTCTAAATGAACTTTAAACCAAATAAATAAAGAAAAAATCTATACGTTAGATCACTGGGTCATCAATCAATGGGTAAGACACATAATTTAGATATCGACCTAACGAAACGTTAGAGGTAGTTTTTACTTTCGCTGCTCTAACATTACCATCCTTCCCTGGTATAACCTCAAGGATTCGTCCCGGCATCCATTTACAAGGAGGTAAATTGTCCTCTTTTATTACTACCATTTTTCCTCGTTTGATGTTATGGCTCTTTACCTGCCATTTTGAATGATTTTGGGGAAGACTTCAGTGATTTAATTGCCAATTTCTCCAAATTAATTGAACAAATTTAGTTACTCTCTGCCACCGAGATAATCTCGATTCACTAATATCAATTAATTGAGGTTCTGAAATAGCGACTATTGGCCGACCAATTAGGAAATGGACAGGTGTCAATACGTTAAAACCATCACGTATTGATGGTCAATACGTGACCATCATTTATGTCGCTTGATAATGGGATTAAGGGACGTGAATTTAAAACTCCTTCAATTTGGGTGGTGATCGTTTGGAATTCTACCATTGTCAGTCTAGCAGTCTTTAAAGTTTTAAAGATGGTATTTGAATGATTTTACCCAAGCTTCCCATAAATCGCCGAAGTTTGCTGTTCTAGGAGGAATGAACTTCCATTCGATAGCTTCTGTGGTAAGATAATTAGCTAATTTTTCATCTGGTCTACTAACTAACACATGAAGTTTACGTAATTCTGAATTAGCCCCCTTAAAATTTGTAGCATTATCTGCTATAATACAAGAGCCTTTTCCTCTCCTAGAGAAAAACCGTTTAAGTAATGTGATAAACGCGTCCGATGTTAGATCCGTGACCCGTTCTAAATGAATAGCCTTTGTCACTAAGCAAACAAAGATCGCGACATAAATCTTAAGAAAAATCCCCTTTCTCTGATTTTTATATTTAATCTCAAACTGGGTTGCTCCTGAAACAGACAACGCAATTATGCACTAATTTACGCGCTAAATTTTCCCCACTTACGGGCGAAAACATCATACGTACTTAATGTATCAAACTTTTGGGGCCAATATGAAAATACTCAAATATGAGTTTTGTATTGTTAAGGCCTTTCGGCAAAATGATATGGTGCTTGTTATCAAACTTTAAATCTGAATTTTCTAATCTGCCACCAAATCTTAAGATATTATTTTGATCCAAAAAACGGGGGATAAACATTTAATTTTACTGGAAGGAGGAACCCTTGACTTCCGTTTTAATCTACTAATGTCTTCCGGTATCTCTTCATTTCGTACTAACTTAATTAGAGAATTATCTGATGCCCTTATTTCTGAGGTGGTGAGGCTTCCTCGGCGCCGGTCTACTGACTTACACTTACAATTGTGAAAAAATCTATAAATATAAGCCAATATACCATGAATACTGCAATAATTACTGTTCAAACTTTGAAAAAAAATCTACTACTTCAGGATTCCTGAAAAGAGAAATATAAATATTAGAATTAATGACATTTTTGCATTCTATTTAGTCTCGGCTGAATAGTTCGTTTCTGGAACAGAAATAAGTTCGTTTGGAATTGACAAGTCGTCAGCTGCTAGAAATTGTAGTCCTTTAAACCACATGGGATTCTCTTATAATAGAATTAACAGTCGCATTTAAGACATCGATAGGTTTGTCCTTGCTGGAGCAGTGATACCATGAGTTAGAATTAGTCAGTGCATTGATCTCTTTAACACGGTTTACCACAAACCGTTTCCATTGCTTTGATGAGCCTTTTATCCAGTATAAAGTTATTTTAGAGTCAGTCCAGCAGTATACCATAAATGGTATTTTCTGATCTAGGATAGGTTTTAACTTATTAGTCAATCTTGCACTCAATAGTGCTTCGAGAAGTTTCAGTCTATGTAGAGTAGAGTAATTTCATTTATCGGGGAAACATGACTGTTTGAGGTCGCAAGATTAACTTCCACACCAGTGTCTGTTTTTGTTCTTAAATAAACAGCGGAGCCATACGCTATTTTACAGGCGTCGGAAAAGGCGTGTACCTCTGCAGCGATTACTTGATTTACACAACCAAGAATTTTCTTCCTGATCTTCCCCTCTTTTAAATTTGAAGATCTTTGCACCATTTCACCCACTTTTCTTGCACTTAGTAGGCAATTGGCCGCCCCATGATGTCTTTAGCCATAATTCTTGGATAAGCATTTGACCCAAATGGTGAATGGCATGATCATGCCTAACGGATCGAAGATTTTTCCAACTGCTTGTAATAATAGACGTTTTGATCTCTTGTTCGATGACAAGAATTTTATTAGACTTCTAAATTTGACTGTCAGACAATCCTCTTCTGTTTTCCAAGACATACCCACTACTATAGTGAGATTACTACCTAGGCTTATAGTAGCATTTTCCGCTTGAATATCTAAAGCTTCCTTTTGTCAGCACTTTACTAACGCTTCATCATTTGTTATCCATTTTCGTAGAGTCATTCCAGCTTCAGACATTATTTTCGTAGCATTAAGGGAAACATCAAGAGCTTATGCAGAGTATCTGAAATGAAATGATCTACATAAATATATTTATCAAGTAAATTAACAGTTCTAGGATATAGGTTTTTAAACTGCTTGGTGTGATATTTAATGGTATCTGATAGAAGAAATAGACTGCTGTGAAATGGACTGCATTGACTCCAAAAATAACGCGTTTGAATCTAAAACTCTTTACATTTTTGAAAGATATGATATCATTATCGAATCACATGAAACGTACAGAATCACGATCCTTTTCAGCGAGTGAAATTCGAAGCAACGCTTTCTCGATGTCAGAAGAAAAGGAAATTTGATTTAATCTGAAGTGGATTAAAATGTGGATTTAAGTTTATGCCTGGCCATAAGCAATCACTTAAGGACAACATGTTGTTATCATGAGAGCTGGCGTCAAAAACTATACGAATTTTGGTAGTGAGCTTATCTTCCTTACAGACGCATGATGGGGCAAATAGTAGAAAGGCTTGTCTAAAACAGGTTAATTTCCTTCAACCTGCTCAATAATTCAATGATTTAGGTAATCATTGAATATCTCAGAATACCGTCGAAAAAGTTCAGGATTTCCATAAAATTTTCTTTTTAAACATTCCAAACGCTATTTCGCAATATTAAAGTTATCGTTTCATTCCTTCGAGTCCCTTTTTCAGGGCAACTGAACTTCATATCAATCGTCTACAAATTTTAAAGTTTTGTCGAAATTTTCTTGCGCTTGATCAGTTTCCGATATTTTTGGATCATCATGCGTAATGCCAATAGATTTCAATTCCCAAAATTGTCTTAATTTACCATTAATTGCATCAAAATTTCTAATGAATTGGCACATAGCGGAATTATTTGTGGTTCCCTGTCATCTAGGGTGCCGGTTAGAATCCATCCAAAAAACTCAGTCTTGCTAAATTAACTTATCACTAATCTTGACTGAATTATGTTTTAAAATTCTGTAAAATAATTCAACTCCAATTAAACCATGAATCTTTCCCGGTTTGAAAAACGTGGGGTTAGCAAATTCCATAACATTTGGCAAATTAATGTAGGATATATTTAATTGCTTTAATGGAATTACATCAATGATTTTTGGAACAATTAAGAAATCTATATTCTCTTTAAAACTTTCACCCTCATTTGAAATAACACCAGAAATTTTATTTTTTATATTATGAAAAGAACCATTCAACCCACTTAGGGGAACATTAATTAACCTTTTTTAAAAAATTTCAATGCATCTGCGCATTCTGTAGTCAAAATATATACATTGCTCTCTGAATCTAACACCATTCTGTATTTTCTTCTATTTCCAAATTTATCTTCAATAAAAACAAAACAAGTGCTTAATAAAATAGATTTTTTTTTCATACTTTCATTATTTCAAGCTTTCAACGATTCATTAATTACCAAATTGCATACGTCGTTTTCTGGAAAGTGAGGGGGGGGGGGAATTTTCAAGATTATTTCATCTTTTGATTTGTTTTCCCTTTTATTTATTTTTTGAGTGACAGGTGGATAATTTTTCTCATTAGAAGAAGAGACATGCTTGCCACAAAGTAAGCTGTTATGCCTATCTGAACAAAAAGAGCAGCTTGATTTTGATAGGCATTTCACAATCTTGTGCGTTAGAGATAAATAACTGATACAGAGATTAAATCTTTTTACTTCTGAATATCTGTCATATTCGTTCATTTTTAAGAACACATTACATTTAAAAATAGAATGATTGATAGACTGGCAAATATTAGGTTGAGGAAAAAGTTCTGGGAAATTTTTAATCTTATAGTTACCAGAATTTGTACCGTATATGATGGTCGTGCCATCAATGCCGAGTTCCATTGCCAGCAGTTGGATCGTGTCTAGGACAAATTGTGTTTCAGCAGGACAATGCCAAACCGCACTTGACCCAGAGGACCAACGACAAGTTTCCACAGTTGGACGGGGTTTAAATACTTTCACTCCCCGCCTACAGTACAGACGTGGCTCCATCCGATTATGGCCTCATTCCATCAATGCAACACTTTTTCAACGGCCGTCGATTTGAAACCTTTACTGAATTTGAAGAAGCATGTCAAAAATTTTTCAATTCCAAGGAGCCGCCATTGTACTTCCATTAAATTCGGAATCTGACAAAACGATGGCAGAAATTCGTGGACTATGATGGTCTCTACTTTGAAGAATAGGCCTTGTTGCTTTTGTTATTAATTTTCGCAAAGCGATGAAACTTTCATAAATTTCACAGAACTTTTTGCTCAACCTAGTAATACATTTATTTTTTGTAGTGGAATCGTTGTTTATGAGCAAACTTTTTGCTTTTCATTTCTTTCATTTGAAAATTGTTTAGATTTCGTATTTAAATTACCCTGCAAATTCTGTAATACTAAGCAGTGCTTTTGCAGAAAGGCAAAAAATTCATCCCATTTGGGTAATTCACTGGTGGTTTAGGATAATTCAAATTGTTTTTTTTTTTTTGTTTTGTTTTGTTTTTGTTTCCATTACATTTAATTTGGCACAGTTTTTAACAGTTTACAGTTGATTTGTCTAAATTTTTAAGAATAATATTTGATATTTGATAAGTATTGAACTGTATATTGAACTTAATTTTCTGTGTTAGATTTTCGCTTAATAAGATTTCATATACAGACCTTCTCAATATGGCAGTTTTTTTAACAAAATTTACACTTTAAATAATTTTTTATTCGACACAGTAAAGTTAAATGAGTTTTCCCGCAGTGCAAGCAAATGTTGGCTAAGCCTAACCCTTTCAAGTTTAAATTTCCTTTATTTCGAATAGCTGAACAATCATTTCTTCGATGATCTTTAGATCTTGATCTCCCTATAAACCCTTTGTTGTTTTCTTTAGAGTAATTATTTGTAACTTTATATACATTAGATGTAGATGTGCTCTTACACACTTCTTTATTTTAAATTTTTGAAGTTTCGATTGCTAAAGCAATTTCTACAGTTTATTCAAACGAAATATTTGATTGCTGTAAAATGTTTCGTGAATTCAGGCATCACATAAACCACAAATAAATTGATCCCTTAGTAGCGGATTAAAATACCTTTACAACAGTCAATATTTTCACAATTGGATTTAAATTCCGAGTTTTTTAGAGAGTTCTTTTAAAGCAGTAACATAAGAATTTATTGACTCACCTGGATGTTGTTTTCTATAAAAGAACTTATGCTGCTCAGCCAAGATGTCTATTCTTTTACAAAGATGGTCTTTCAATAACTGCAGGATTTCATCATAGGTTTTTGAAGCTAGTAAATCAGGTGCGGAGATATTAGACAGTAGATGGTAAGATTTTGAACTCAAGCAGTTAATAAGAATCATCTTCTTTGCTTCTTCGGGAGAAGCATCTGTAAGTCCTTTTAGTTGGTAATAATTTTCTAACCGTTGAACGAACTTATCAAACGTCTCACAGGTTTCATCGTAACAATCAAAATGAAGATTTTGACTTTTAAGAATACCTTTGATATTAGTATGATTTTCAATTCTCTCCGGCTGAGGTGGCGTTGTTGCATTTACTTTGAGTAGGAAATTATTTACAGTTCGTATTAATTCGTTTATTTAAGTCATAGTTTACATCGTCGCCAATTTATTATTATGTATTTATTATAAGAAATGAAAAGCGATAGTTAAAAACAACATTTAATTCATGGAATCGAATAGACTGTTGCCAAAACCAAGAGGCAAGAGATAATAAAATGTTGATGCCAAATTCAAATAAGACATAACAAGAAATATTTGTGTTTCTTAATTACAAAAATTTTGGTATCTGATAAGTAAAGATGTTTAAAAAAAGCGTTGCTAACCAAATACAATTTGTGTAAGGGACTCCGTCCCTAAAGTATTAAAATGACTTCTATATTACGTAGCGTGGCTGTACGTGGTCCCGGTGTGTGATCCCTTAACAAACTTAAGCTGTTTAAATTAGACAAATCTTTTTTTTTTTTTTTTTTTTTTTTTTTTTTGTCAGACTATGTTGAAGAAGACATGAAAGCTTTAAACCTACAAGTGTATATTTATGACATAGTTTTATTAAATTCTTCAAACAAACTGATTGTCTTTTTAAATGAAGTTTGAAATAAAATGCATTCGGTATTAGTAATTTTTTTCTTCTGTTTTAATCTATGAAAATATGATCACAGATACATTAAAATATAAAAAATTGTCATAAAGATGACTGTAGTATATTAGTAAGAATTTGCTGTGTATATCTCGAAAAAATAAAGTAAACAAAGTAGCGGATGAAATTCATTAACGATTATTACCCTTTACGAGAAATAAATGAATTTTTAAAGTAAACGTTTTAAGGAGCAGACATTTTAAATAAAAATTTTCACATACAAAAGTCAATCTTTAAGGAATAAAAGATTTAAATTTACATAAAGGAAGATCGTTTTACAAGTTGTACCAGAAACTATAACGTCAAGAAGAGTATTGATCCAATCCCAAATTTATTGTCTTAAGACACATTGTTTAATTTATGTTTCATGAGATTAACATTTACGAGAAAAAAATTCATGCAAAAAGTATAAGATTTTATTCTATGTATGATTAATACAATATTTTCACACTTAAAAGAAAATATTCAAGTTACTTCAGAGCTATTTTTAAATAAAAAAGAACCTTAAGCAGTAGTGAAAATTGTACCTTGAAGAAGTTTACTCATCCATTTGAAAATTCATTTTCTTAAGATAAACCTTTAATTTATATATCATAAATTATTCTACCCTCAAAGGGTATATTTACATTCTTTGTGTATTCGATCGGTTTTGGTCACAATGTCTATATTTTAAAATTTATGGAACCTTATACTTAACGGATTGTTTTTCACCCACAAAATTCAGCGCAAAATATTTTTTTTAGCCTTATAGGAAAGCCAGGATAAAAATTGATAAAAGTCCATCATGCTTTTAACATTACCTAAAAGATCTCAAAATCTGGTAAGGAAACAAATCTTGATGGTAAACAAATGATTTTCAATTTTCTTTAATAAACTTGTACTGGAGCATCTAGATGTAAATATATTGTGTTTGTAGGCTTTCCAGTAACAGAAATACTCACTGTTATTAACGATTTCCTTCGCAAATTAACATAATTTTATAAAAAATTGAACTTTTTTGTGAAATGTTTGTTTATGTAATTGACCATCAAAATAAATGATAACTCTTATTAAGAAATCAAAATGATATCAATATACATATGTATTATAATAGTATATATTTATTTGCGTAAACTGTAATTATTTGACAGCAAATGGATAAAATTATAGAATCTGTAAAAAACCATGACTGTAAAATTTGTCATTTATGATTATTTTTCATGGATCAATGATAAATATTTGAATCTTAAAAATTTCATGGTTGATATTTACTTTTTATTTAATATTATGTCAGAATATGAACAGTTTTATCGCAAATACTTAATGACATTTTTTTCTTTATTCATTCGCTTTAAAACAGTCGAAACATTCCAAATAATCACTAAAATACATACCTCCGAAATTCTAAACGATTGTACGAAAGTTGAAGAATACAATATTTTAGCCAATCTTAAGCCAATTTAGCAACTGCTTAGTGGCTGCAATTCCACGAAAAAATAATTACTTTCCTTCTGAAAATTAAAATTATTTTTATTTTTACCTTTTATTTGCAATTTTGCGTTTAGTTTAGAATGCGTGTAATGATAAATTTTATGCATTAGAAATTTTTACATTTGCATAACATGCTTAGAAAGTTTTTCGTTTAATGATTTTAAAAATAAATATTAAAATTATCCGAAATCTCAATATAAAAATGTAACTTTTTGCATTTACTTAATAACACATTATTTTCAGCTTTTACTATTTATAGTTTGTATCAAATAGCAACACGTAACTGAATATTACTAAAAAGGATTTTTTCACTCATAAAGTAATACATATTTGTATCAAAATTTCTATGACGCAGGAAACTTATATTTTTATTCAGCTTAGAAATAAAATATAATCAGGTCATCAAAATAGGGTAATATCGAATACATGCATAAGTAGTACAATCACCTCTCATTTATGCGCCTCTCGTTTATACGCGTCTCGTTTATACGCTTATACGCTATAATATAAGAATGTTTATATCCCAGAGTAGAAAAGATTCAAGAATATTTGGATTCTGGATGCTATGCATATGACCGTTTCCCTTGGAATATCGTAACAGGCACAACAACTTCTAACTGCTTTAGAAAGGCGAATTTTTTCATTTAAATGCTGCTGAAGCTATTCCATTACAGGAAAATGAAAACAACAGCAATGATTTTAAAATAGACGAAGAAGAATGGAACAGCATAATCCAAGATTATCTTTTTTTTCAAAATATCGTCAATGTTGATATTAACGTCAATAATAGATATTGAAACAGTGTTTGGTGACATGACAGCTGAAAAAGTAGAAGTGTTTTTGTAAATATGGTTCTTTTCAAAATATTGGTCCTTTTCAAAATAAATTTATTTGGTCTTTGTCAATCTGACCACTATGGGAATCCTGGTATTAATAAATAATACATTCATGCAATTGATAAAAAAAAAAAACTCTTTAACGTTGATTATTTTTTATTTTTATTTATTAAGAGCCATTTCGATCATTTTAGCTTTTCTTCTAAGGTCAGGCGCAGCCTTTATTTTTAGCGTGCCAAAACATAAGTTTGAAACTTTAGTCAGGTCACAGCATTTTATAACATGGTTATAAAAAGCGCTAATGAAAATAAGTTAAGTAATATAACAATGTAATATAACAAAGTTAATATTAAGAATGGGATTCAACGTTTATCATGGAAGAAATATTACCACAAAAAAAATGAACACCACTCTTTCCGAATAATAAATTTCGTAGTAGATTTTTAATGCAAATGGTCTAGAAATATTCCCAGAAGTTTACTATCTGACAATTGTGCCAATTTTTACCGCAACAAAATTCCAACACTAAAAATTAATATTAGCCATGTAATAAGTATAAAACATAATAATATAACAATGCAGAATTTTCAGGTTCTAAAAAAATGCCTTTTCCTCGAATAAATCAATCTTTTTCTGAATGTTTTTTTTTTTTCTTTTAGTTGTAAAAATAGTGAAAGTATTATTTGGAATGATGTTTGATTAATGTTGAAGATTAAGAAAGGTATATTACATAGCACTACATGCAGAAATAACTTTTGACTAAGGAAATGGCTTTTAACATAATTTTAAGTTAATATTAATAACAGGATAGATTTTATCCTCTTCTGAAATTATGTAAAAGAACACTGTAAATCTTAAATATTCTTATGCGCATTCAGCCGCGCATAGAAGATCGCCGGGCCAAATGCCACCCGTGTGCCGCAGTTTCAGTATGAATGGACAAGAGGCAATATTTCAATTTTCACTTCATAATTCTTTTTATATTACGTTATTACTATTTAAGAATATTTATATATAAAATAATTGTGGCATATACACATGGCATATAATCAGATTTGAATTTTTTTTCCAAGCAGTTAATAATTCCTATTGCAAAACTTCGCAATAGTTGCCCCACAAATTCTATTAAACGAATGAACGATATCAACAGACATTATCTTGGCGATTTTTGAAATTGGCATCCTTTTGTCTAGAATTTGTTTTGTCCTACGTCGCACATCCGTACATACAACAAATAACTAGCGTGCGAACAAACACTTACTTCGCCCGAAATCCTTTCTAGAAATTACATTTTATTTCTTATAAGAACTTCATTCACACTTGTAAAAGAAATCGATTGTTCACCGCTCATTTGTAAAGATGGTATATACACTGTATGGCCAAAGGTGACCAGTCACTTGCGATTTTAGACGTTTTGTTAAACATCTAAAAAAAAAATAACATGAGCAATTAACTTAAAACTGCAGGTGCATAAACAATATAGTATAGGTCATATATTTCCCCGAAAATGATTTCCCGAAACCCTTTATGGGACCGTCAACAAATTGAAAAAGAACGTATATCTTTTGGATAACCCTGTAAAAACTATTGTAGCAAAAGCGTTCAAACTCGAGATTATTAATAAGTGGCTTATTGTAATATACTGTGTTAATTTTTATGATGATAGAATGTATACTCGTAAAGAAATTAAGGTTTTTATAAAGATAGTCCCAAATTTTGCCAAGTTTTTTGCCTATAATTTGGAGAGTTCTAAATATTAAAAAAAAGTTCTTTTTCGAAAATGTGACAAACAACATTGTACTCAATACTCTGCAATCAGAATTAAAAAATAATAAAACTTGGATGAAAAATAGCAAGTTTTCTAAAAAACTTTTCACTGCGCATGCGCGAAAGCAATAAAAATATAATGTGCATAATGTAAACTCCTGTGTATAAAACGTGTAAAGCTAAACTATGTATATATATATATATATATATAAGAGTTATACTTTATACGAGTGTATAACATATGTATTTTTTTTTTTTCGCAGTGTTACTCAGTATCCTAAATCTGAAAAAATACGAAAGACAATACTTGAAAATGTATCTAAAGTCCCAAAGGAATTATATAAATTTGGCATAAAAATGTATATAGAGCTAGGTATATAGAGCTAGGTATATAGGGCTAAGTATATAGAGCAACTATTGTGAAAGTTTCAAAATCATACTTTAAAAATTTTGAAAATTATCGTCGATAGAATAAGCTCGAAATCCGTTGCTCCCAAAAGGAAGCAAAAAGATGAGGGGTTGTATCCAAATATACAACCGTGCAATATTATGTACGCTACCTTGGCACTAATCAACATGTATTTGATTATCAAATATCTATCAGATTTTTATCTCCATAGTACGATGCATTGTATTTCCTGTAATCAATAGCGATCTTTCTTGGATTTTAAAGATATATTTTTTACATGAATTAGATTTCCAAATAAAATCTTTATAACAAGATGTTATCTTTAGATACGATATTGTGTAGATTTGTATGACCTTTTCAAATGTAAACGGACTTATGACATTATTGGAATGATTTTATGTTATTTTGCCAAGAAACCTGTCATTATTTTTTTAGTCTTCTTTTTTAATCCGCACACCCTTACAGAATATTTTTTAAATTGTTGTACATGTTTAAAAAGGATATTTACCTATTCATAGTTTTGAACTCTTTTTCTTTTACTACAATACATCAAATTGCTTGACAATCTTAAGAAACTTTGTTCATTTTTAATGATTTTTTTATTTTTTTGAAATAGAAAACGTGTAAAGCTAAACTATGTATATACACATATATATATATATATATATATATATATATATATATATATATATATATATATATATATATATATATATAAGAGTTATACTTTATACGAGTGTATAACATATGTATTTTTTTTTTTCGCATGTTACTCAGTATTCTAAATCTGAAAAAATACGAAAGACAATACTTGAAAATGTATCCTAAGTCCCAAAGGAATTATATAAATTTGGCATAAAAATGTTCAACCTTTTTCAATATTTTTTATCAATATAAAACAAATAAAAGAAAACCGCAATCAATATGTTCATCTGTAGTTTCTTCTACACTTAACCAACTCTTAGGCAAATAAACACTTCAGTTGCGTGATGTAGTCTCTATGAATCCAGCGACTGTAGTTCGTTTTCTATCTTCATTCTGAAGTTCCAGCTTTGCTAAGCTGTTTCGTAACTAGCTAAAAAGGTGGTAATAACATGAAACATTTTTTAAATACGACATTATGTATATTTTTATGAATTTTTGAAATGTGAATGGAATTTTGGTGCTCGTAGAACTACTATTTTTCTTTTTTACCGCCAAAACTGTCATTGATTGACTAGCCGTTAAAAAAAAAAATAAAAAAATAAATAAAATATGTAGTCGCATAAGGTACTTTTTAAATTATTATTTGTTTAAATATGAATTTACTTCTGCATTTAATTTAGATATTTTTTACTACAAAACATCCAATTCTTAAATGTATCTGAGGAAGTAGAAATATATATATATAACAGATATCTTTATTGTGCGTCTTAGATGTAAATATTTCTCTCAAAAGTTCTTTATTTTAGCTTTCAAACAAATGTATGAACCAAAACACTGGATAATGATTTGAGGATACAATGGGAATCAATAATAATATTCTATTAGGTGTACAAAAAAAGCAAAAAAGTTTTGGACATTTTTATTATATTTTACCCCCCAAAATAATAATGAATAAAACCGCAATTAATATGTTCATTATTAGTTTCTATTAAAATTGGCCAAATCTCAGGCACCTAATCGATTTTGTAGAGCAACAAGGCTTGATCTTTAAACGCTATGGGATGGGGGGGGGGTAATTTCATTAATTGTTTTTCGTATTTCATCCTCATTCTGAAATTGATGCTTTGCTGAATATTTTGTAAAGAGATAAAAGGATAGAAACTGTGTTTGTTCCGGATTCTGTAAAACTTTTAATTGCAGACTGTTTATGATGTAGTTAGAAAACATCTATTTATTCTCGTACAGTCGAGCTGTACGTAATATCATTTTCACTGGCAACTGACTTCGAAGATATTTCTATTAGGCGCCAGCGGTCTGTGAAACACATCAGCGGAACATGACGCAGGGACAAAAATAACTGAAAAGTAATCTCATCATGGATGGTACCAAAAAAAGATGAGGTAGGGGTGATATAACAGATCTAGAATTTCGGAAAAATGATCTACAATAAAAATAAATGCTACATATAAAGTTTATGTAAACAATAAAAATAATAAGTAGGCTAGGTACAGTGCAATATTTTTAAAATAATTTATATTTTTTAATATTGATTTTGATTTTTCCCATTTTTACATATGAAAAAAATGAAAAATAGCGACGTGGAAAACAGTATCAACTGAGTGTGATGGAGTTGGTTGCAGCAAGAATGTGAAAAAATGATTAAATTAATCCGAGTGGCACGAACCCGATCCGGGTGACACATGCCTTACAAAGGTCCAGCACACGGAATGAGTGCATCCATAGCATTACGCTACTGGCAACACCAATTATCAGTATAAAGTTTCTTTTTATTGGTTTTTTTCGGTAAATTATTAAGCAGAATAGCATAATATTCAACGTTCCAGCTAGCTTGCGTATCTTTATCCCACCAAATCAAAAGCAACAAAGTTTTATTATACTGAAGCTTGATAATATGTTTGAATAGTACGAGGTACCGCGCTTACCTGTACAAGAATTTATAGGATATGTGTAACTCTTTTTTTTATATATTATCATGAAATTTGGTAGAACTTTTTTATGCGCCTAATATATAGTTATTCATTAAAAATGCGAATTACCCAGTTTCTAAATACTGATCTTAAATGCAGTGACTTGTTCAAAGAACGTTTAAAGTGGGGTTAAAAACTACCAAATCTGAATGAAATATGAATTTGTTTAACAACACAAATTGTGAAGAAATTTTGATTTTTTATAGAAGAAAGAGAAATAAGTAAATATATTCAATAGATATTTTATTTAGCGGAATTCCACTCAACTGTATTGAGGCGTAATATACTGCTCTTTCTGTGCATTCCTCAATGCAACATTATACATACTGCCTCTAAATCCGGCGAAGTAGCTAAAGAAAATTATCAAATAGTATTGAGCAAAATCAAATCAAGCTTTCATTTTTTTTAAAGGACGTTCTGAAATATAAGATATCAATTTCACATAGTTGCATTTAATATCATGGTCGATTTTGAAAGGAGCGAGCAGGAAGGTCTTCAGACTGAGACATTTCAAACAAAAGCCAAAAGTATTAAAATCGGACAAACCGCTCAAGTACTGCGTGTAAACATACATGAAATAAAAAGAATAAGCAAACGAATAGTAAAATTTCATTCAATTAATGTTCTCTTTAAATATGTAGGCTTAAAATAAAAATTTAATTTACTTATTAAATTATTATAAAATTTAAGTTCCATATTCAGAATTTTGAGTACATTAAAAAAATTAATAACACTATTAACTAGAAATTTAACAGAAATGATATATTTTTTATGGAATTATAATTTCTTATACTACAACACGAAAAGCAGTTTATAGTACAGCAAAAAATATACATGGAAACACCATTAAGTTTTCACTTAAATATAGTTGAATGCATCAAATTTTATGAAAACTTAAGTCATTAATCATTTTGAGGGAATACTTTAAAGAACTTATTTTATTTTTCTGGGGAAATTGAAGTTATCACGCGCCATATTTTAAGATTTTGAAATACTTTTGTAAAATGAGATATTTTAAAAATTATTTTATTTTTCGATGTCAAAATCAAAATCTATATTCATTTGTAATATAGGGAAGAACTTTTATATCTAAGAATTCGTGATAAAGAAATATTTCGTGGGTGATTTTTCTGTCATAAGTTAAGATAAAAAAAATGAATGTTATAGGAAATGATTGCATACATTTTATTTTATTTCAAATGTTACCTTTAAAAACAGGAATTTATAAATGCAAATTAATTATTTGCTGCTTTAGAATAAGAGCTATCATTTAAGTAGAAATCAAATATTTTTTCACAATCCCATTTTAGTAATAATGTTTAATGGAAAAAAGAAATGAGTACAATATAGACATGCGTACTCTTTTGTATTTAAAACTTATCTATTCTTCCTGCCGTCTATCTTAAAACTTTCACGACGGAAAACGAGAATTCTGGTTTCCATTCAAAAAACATCATTGAGTAATTCCGTGGCTTGTACCTTGCAAAAAACGCATTTATATCATGCTGTCCAAATTTCTTTAGAATCGAAGACATTTTATATTAAATTCGTAGATTGAAAGATATTTACCAATGCCTAAAGTTTGGAAACTTATCTAGAACACTAGTTTACAAAAGACTTTCAGAAGAAGCGGGAGCTTCCTCTTTTGTAAAAATCAGATTTGATAAATTCCCGTCGACAATGTGTTAAAAGAAAAAAAAATATATAAAAAAAGACAGTACTTTAAAAAAAAAAGTAAAATATCATAAAAATAATAAGAAAACAATTGCATTTAAATGTTATAAAGTAA
The DNA here is from genome assembly GCA_963932465.1 of Maratus speciosus. Classification (NCBI taxonomy): domain Eukaryota; kingdom Metazoa; phylum Arthropoda; class Arachnida; order Araneae; family Salticidae; genus Maratus; species Maratus speciosus. Next base: position 547,057,453 of record OZ010786.1, on the reverse strand, counting down.
ATTTTATAAAAACAAACATTACACTTTACCAGCTGGGATTATCGAAAGGCTCAACTCAGAAATTTTTTCAGTAAGGAACTCTCTGAAATATGATTGAATTGATGCTTTTTTTTAATAATCAGCATCTTTTAAAAATGCATTCTGATTTCTATGATATAGCCTCAAACAACTCATATAATAAATTAAATTATCTCGAATTAATAACTGATTTAATTCCCTGGTCAAACGCTCGTCAAATCGATATATGTTCACAAACAGACGCTAGCTCGTTTAATAATAATAATAATAATAATACAAACAGCCTTGTTCAGAACTATATGTCAAAAATTAAAAGGCAGGTAGAGAGGACCTAAATAAGCAGATTTCGTATAGGGATGTGGGCACGAAAATGTAGTGTTGAGACCGTAGAGTACGCTGTTCAATGCTGCGGATGAATGCTCTTCGTCGATTTGAATCATCATTTTCTATAAGGATTTTGAGTTACATGGATTATTACACCAATACATAGTTTACCGACATGAATTTCATGTATGGAATTGCATAAGGAGATGGATTGAACGATTTTCGTGTACGATTTTGCAGGATCCCAACTCCTAATGAAGACGCTCAAATCTTTTAGAATACATTTGAACGTCTGCATTAAGCGTTGTGCTCTAGTGGAACGTTTTATGCTTCCAGGCGTGATAAGGGCTCTGTAAGATATCGCAGAATTCCTTAAGTAGAAGAAGCAGTATTACGCCTAGTAGAGGATAGTCCTTCGACATGCTCATAAGATGTTGGAAATTTTTGGGGTGAGAGCCATTTCCTTCCCATGTCGGCACGCCCCGAATTGGCGTAACGATGCATGTTGCGCCAAATCCTTGAGGGAATGACGATTCAGACTAGCGAAGTGCTTTCATCCACGAAATTAACAGCACCCTCTATTGCCTCAATGATGCATTTCTGTACCTACATTACTCTACGAAATATGCTTATTTAGGTCCCCTTTTCCTCCCTTTAAATTTTTGACATACAGTTCTTAACTACCCCGTATTGTAAAACAAATAAGGTATTGATTTACAAAGGCTAATAACGACGCACGGATGTCTTTGTAGCGTACTGAACAAGTATAATCTCGCAGTAAAAAAGTGGGTTGTCAGACCGTTCACAATATTTGAAAGATTTTTTTAAAGGGAAAAAATGTACTTTGTTGTAGGTTGTTGGGAGGAAAATACTTGCTAGTCCAAAAGCATTGCTATTAAAGTAATGAAAATTAAGAATTAAAAAATGCATTTATTAATTAAACATTAAGAAGGCAAATCGTATTATTCAAAAAATCTTGTAAATATCTGAATAAAAGATTCCAAACGGCATCGTTTTAGCTTATACAATATTAATAAACAAATATGTTTTTTGTTATTCTTGTAGCGTTTATTAAGATGCTGTAAATAAGCACTAAATTAGTATTGGAGTAGTCACTTAAAGTACTGCACATATTTTTTCAAAAGAAAAACTGTTTTAGGAGTGTAAATTTTCCTTTTATTTATTGCGCCTAGACAATTAAGAATATGTGGCTTATTTCGACTAATTTGTGAAACTTTTCTTAGCTACCTTAGAAATTACAGTATAATGGCTCGAATATCTGAACAAAATCATTTAATTGGCTTAAAACTGTATATGAGTAAATTTATTCTGAGATAAAACTAATCTTTGTATATTTAAAGTTTTAATCTTTAAGAACTTAAAAAATATATATTTCTCACGGAAAATTTAGAAAATATTTAAATGAAATCACACAATATGTATGCTTGATTTTGATTAAAATTAATTAAAATTAAAATTAATTCGATTAAAATTCGAAACAGATATCAAAATTTTAATCTTTTTATGCCCCAACGGTATTTTAAAGTTCTGGTAAAGTAACTTGTTATAAAATTCATTTAATACATTGATTAGTATTAATACAATTTAGAATTAGTTATAGATATTTTACTTTATCTTGTTCCAAACGCATTATTGGTTGCACAAAACAAAAAATATTTATTTAAGGATGATTTATTTTGCGTTTGCATATTTTCTGCTTTCATGACGTTGAAAGATTGTGTCTGAAGTTTCAATTCTAAAAAAATAAATAAATAAATAAATAAAATATATAAAAAAAGTTTTAAGTAAAATATTTTAAATAACAGACTTGAGTAGAGTTATACATAATGCACAAAATCCCTATACATGAAAACTATTAATTTTAATTGGCACAATACTTCTAAAATTTACTAAACGATTGTGTAAATCTTCTAATGTCGTTTCAAAATCTCACGAAAAATGTTTTACAGCATGAAATTTCCACGAAATCATAATTTGGGATATAAAAGTTTAAAAAAAATATTTTTTATAATTATTAAATTTATTTTTTTAAGTAAAATACTAAAATTCTACTATATATATATGTTTTGTTTAATGGAATAAATAAGCTATCAATTTAAGACATTTTAATTAATCACACCAAAAGTTAACCACAAAAAAATATTAATAGTGTCTTTTTTTTCATAATCTCATTTTTTATTCTTATTTAATGTATTTTTTTCCTTTTATGATCTTATTCGCATTGAACTAATATTTTTCAACTGAATGTTTCAATTGTTCAAACGTACAACTTGGATATATATTTTAAATATGTTTATTACAAAAAAGAAGCTTCAGAAAAAATATAAAAGAAACGACACAAAACGTACATTTAACTTTAATTAATTTTTATTATATTTATATTTGTTACAACAAATAATATAAACTGCACAATAGTAAAAGAATAAATTTTACTTCGTTTTATTCATATGCTTCACAATTTAGTTATTTTAATAAAAAAATATTAAAACCTTAATTATTTATATTATTTCGTTAAATATCATTAAACTATCTATTAATTTAGGACGTTTTAATTAATCACGCCAAAAGTAAATCACCAATTAAAAATAATTGTTGATTAATATTTTATAGGAAATTTCATTTTTAAAACAATTAAATTATAAAGTATTGTTCAACTTTATCATGTCATTCATATCAAACTAAAACGAAAAATATCCTGAAGGTAAATCTTGAGATGGAAATTTCATTGCTTATTAAAAAAAAAAAAAAAAAAAAAAAAAAAAAAAAAAAAAAAAACATGTTTATGTTTACATGAAATAGAAAAACATTAACTGTAGATTTCCACGAAAAATAAAATGAAAATATGTGTAACCAAGAATTGTAATAATGTAATGCCAGTGTGAAGCATATATATAAAATTTCTTTTAAAAATCTTTTTTCAATAATTTATTAAATTATAATAAATAATGCTTAAAATTTTTCTGACATTAGGGAAGAACAAAAATGTGTAGGTTTAAGAGCTCAAAAATGGTATATAATATTAAAGACAAGTAATATTTCAAGAAAGGCATCTGAAATGTTTTAAATATCTATATCACGCATTATATCGTGCATAGTATACGAGAAGTCACAACCCAGTAGAATATATTTTTAATATCTATCTAAACACGCAACTTTTAATTAAATTTATTAAAAACTAAAATACGTAATATTTAATAAGGCTTTTTCGTGCATACAAATGACTACGAGAGCTTCTAAATCTGAAATCCTCTTATTCCTTTACAATTTTTTCCCTCTTTATAGAGGATATGTATTTCGTAAAAACATAAATGCAGATACTTCATAAAAATAAAAAAGTTAATTAATCACTCTGTAAAAAAAATCTGTAAAGTTAGTAATTGTTTTCAAGGGAACTGAGATTTTAGGACTGTTTATGTAACGGACACAACGAAAATTCATGTAACAGATACACTTTTGCGCCGTAAATAAAAAAAATATATATATCGGAATTTTAGTAGCTTCTTTTGTAAAGCTACTGATTTCTGTAGCTTTACAAAAACTAGTTTTGTAGATTTACACCCCTTTGTGTACAGTGTTCAGATTAAATTTTATTAAGCATACAAATTTTACATTTATTTTTACAGTGCATAAGATATGCTTACATTCTGCAGAAGAAAATATTTATAAAATGTTTTTGCTTAACATTAAAACCGTAATTGAATACAAAATATTTAAGATATCAAGAATATATTCAATAATATGTTCTATACTTAATTAATCTTAATTATGTTACATAAAACCTTGTTGGCTGGTTGGTTGTGTTCATGACGGCCAATTATCAATATGTATTATATAGGCTATAAGCTATAAGGGAGGGGTAGTCGCGTCCATGCGGGGGTCTTTTTAAGGGAATCGAACTCGTATTTACGCAAGGTAATCCGAGGTACAAAGAAAACCACGAAGACTCCGAATAGTTAGGCCGATGGGCGCGATTGGGTTCGAACCCAGTACCTCCCGTCTACCAACTTCGAGAGAAGAACCTCTCAGCAACTGGTGGGGCTCCTTCTCAGCTGTCGACTAAAATATGTATGAATTGCAAAAATAAAGTAATCAACAATAAACTTCAACTGCCGATATTTATACAATAAATTGCCAGGTGATAGATAACATAAAATACAGACGATGATCCTATAAAAGCATGACGTCAATTAAATATGTGTAAAACATATTATATCATGTGAAACGAAAATGTACAGGATAGAAAATCACATTCAAGTTAATTTTTTTTAAAGGAAATATTTTGAAACTGGTGTGAATTAATACGAACTAAAAGATCTTCTTAAAACCCCATCAAAAACTTAAATGCGCTAGGCATATCGAAAGATCTGAGTCTTTCTTTTCAGGCGCAAAGAAGACGTGCTTCTACTATGAAAGCAGCAGCAAGACTCATAGCCTTGCTGCTGCTTTCATAGTAGAAGCACGCCTTCTTTGCATCAGACGGAGAAAGACTCAGATTTTTTTATGGTGTTTTAAGAAGATCTTTTAGTTCGTATTTTTTTTAATTAAAAAGTCACATCTACACTTGCAGTTTGTAAGTAGAATCATAAGTGAAATGAGTCATATTAAGTAAAGCGTTTTCGTGGGTAGGAAGTAAAATATTTTATTTTGTAAAAAAGACAAAGTAAGAAAAAACTTATGAAAGACTATTATGCACCTTCCTATGCACTCTATGTACTCATGCACTCTCACTAACCAATCCTTATGAAAAAAAAATTGCAAGAAAAACGCATAAAAAATTTTTTTAATCAAAATTTTTTAAAAATAAAAATTAATTTACTTACAAATGAATTTTGAGAAAAACAGACATTACTAAATGGATAATGTATTTATCATTTTCTCAAAATAAATAAGGATGATATTTGGTGATAATATGTGGCTGCTGTATATATCAACATCTCTGTTCATTTAAAAAGCAAATAAAGAACACAAATCATCAATTTTTGTCGAATATATATTTTAACTGTCTTATATTATGTAAAAATATTAAAATTTAAAAAATATATATATTGTCAAAAAATAGCTATAAAGTACCAACAAGTACCGTTTTTTTTTTTTTTTTTTTGTTGAATGGCTCATGTACAATGTATTGAAACTTTGCATTCCATGAATAAATTAAACTCAATTGTTTCTCTTCCCACTGCCCGAACAGATCTGTTCACTAGATATCTGTTTACTACGCTATACTTTTCACTGCAACAGAAGCATTATTTATATTAATATAATTCTACAGATATAATCCAAATTTGAAAAAGTAGGTTATCGTTAATACTCTCAAAGATTATATTCCTATACGTAAATATTTTTTTTTAATTTCAAATTCGAAAAATTACCTTTTTTTATAATTAAAAAAAAATAAGGATAAAACAACATTACAATTTTGCCCTTTTGCTTGGCGGTCAGGGGATTAACACATTGGCGACGGGATCTGAAAATCTTTTGTAAATTGGTGTTCTAGATACTTTTCCCCTGTTTATGCACGGTAAATATATTCCAATGTATATATTTAATCTAACATGCCTTACAATCTAAAAAGAAAAACATGGGCAACATTAGATAAATGCGTTTTCTGTAAGGTAGAAGCCACGGCTTCGGTCAATGATGTTTTTTGAATGAAAACGAGAATTCTCGTTTCTCGTCGTGAATGTGTTAAGAGGGTCCAGTGTAGGGTTGCACGGTGTCTCGCGCAAATAGGAGTTCAAATGCTCTGGACACCACTAATGTCCTACAGTTTATTTCGCCATCTTTAATCGCAAGTAATTCTGTCATTAGATAAGTTGAAGAAAATTAATTTAAAATACTGATGTGACGAGCATTTGGAAACCCGATTTACGCGGGAAAACTGGCAACAGTAGTCTGGGGAGATAAAAAATATATATATAAAACGCATTCTTGTTAATACAGTATTATAAAGTTAAAAAAATAAAGCAAACCATTTATTTCTAATGTGATTACGTCACCAGATATAAAAAATCTTTTTTATGCTATTTTTTCTGTCCTTCCCGTTACTAAAACATTTATCTCCGAACGGATCTTTTCATAAATGTTCATATTTCATACGATTTGTATAAACTTTCTTGCAAGATATATATGTGTATATGATTTTTTATAGAGTTTGTTTTTTGTTATGTATTTAAAAAAATGTCCCCAGGATTTTTTTTTTCTTTTCTCGGATGAAAAGTTTGAAAACATTGTATAACTCGCTCTCAAAAATCTTATTTTAAAAGATATATTATACATTCTGTAATTATTTTTTTTAATTAGAAATCTTGAAGTCAAACTAACAAGAAGCCTTTTCCGAAAAAAAAAAAATAATGAAATCAGGCAAGATGTTGATGAGTTATGCTAAATGATTTAATAAAATTGAAATTAAAATTATTGATTCTTTTTAAAGCAAAATTTCAATAACTACAAAAACATTTTTAGCTGAAACGTAATCTTTATATAGAATGAGGGGTTTCAGGAAAACACTTTGTAAGTAAATAAAACAATATTTTGACTCCGCTCTGCCTTAAACACTTTGTTTTTAAATTTCAATCTGATATGACACATACAACTTAAAATACTGATGATTCGGGTTCCTTTTTAAGATACCGCTGGTTTTCTTGGAAATAAAACATATTTCATCTTTTTCAATATTTAAAGAATAAATATGATAAAAGAGTAATAGTGTATGAAATTATGTGTGAGATTATCGTTATATTTTCGAGCAATATTGTGTATTTTCCAATTTTTTTTTCAGAAATTTTACTAACATCATATTGTTATTGCCCTCGAAAATTACAATTAATTTTCCAATTAATTTTAATGCCAATATTTACTTTAATTGCTATATTTATTTTAATTATGATGTTTAATTAGAAAACAAAGTAAAGGAAACTCTTTTAAAACTCCATACCCCAAATCAAAACTTCGATATTTTAACACAATAGACCTTATACGAATAAAAGAGATTTATTTTCGAAGTACTTGGTTTAAAACCACTCGAACGCCTAATAAAAAACTTAAAGATCCTCGGAGAGATTTGTAAATGAATCTTTTGAGTGAGAAAATGGAGACAAACTAAATAAAAACAATGCAATTTAGACTTCTCGAGCGAAATTTTAGGGATTAGTTACACGCACTATAATAAATATTTTTGTGTAGGAAACTAAGGACTATATTCTCCTTATTCAGTCAAAATACAGTGTTTCTCACTTGTCGTGATCCATGAATTCCGTTGCGCAATTTAAAATTAAAGAAGATAGTGAAACATATTATATTCGATCTCTGCAAAATGAAATGACAACACTTGACGTTTTGGAAAGTTTAAACATTCGCATTCAAGCAGCAATGAGGAAGTCCCATAAATAATTGTCTGGATGTTATGCTTTCAGGATATGTTGTATAGTTCAATGAACTAATGGAAAATCACATTTTCGACCTAATTCTAACTTCAGTGAGTACCGTCTCTTAAGAAAATGAAAAAAGTGTTTTATTTCAGAGTTTTTTGGCTATCTGCGTCTAACCGGATTTTATTTCTTACCAGTGGATTTAGCGAAAAATGTATTATGTCTATCTTTTACAGAATAACCCAGAAAAAAATACAACCTATATGTTTAAAATGCTAAGAGGTATCTTAAGTTTACCTTCCCGGTACTGCCATGATTCGAATTCCTGTTATTGCCTCCATTTAATTCTGGTCTGAGATGTGGGGAATTTGTCCCCAGGCGCATCGAAAAACAATCAGAAGTCTCGACACTTCGCTAGAAAAAACTAATTCATCAAATTGCATGCACCTTGTTTTAAATGTAAGATATTTGACAACAGATTTCTTATCGTGCATTCATTTGTCCAAAATTTTAGTAATAGTCGGGAATTTTCAATTCAAATGTAATTTCTGAACATCCGCAACACGTATATACATCTGTGCTTTTGGACAGATGCAATACACATGCGCTCGGCGCACGATGGGTTGCATTATCACAGGTGGAGAAATATGTGCGTTATTTAATATACTCTTTATTTATTTAACATTGTTGCGTCCATGGTTTATTGGCACTCACTTCTTCTTCAATTGATAAGTTGTTTTCGTTGCATGGCAACCGAATTTTATTTGTTGTTGTTCTAAAAGAGTCATCCATGCGGGAGGTGGCTATTTTATATGTGTGAAATAAATAATCTATATATATAAAAGCCTTTCTCTGTGTGTATGTCCTTTATACAAATCTTTAATTTTTGACCGATTTGCACGAAACTTGCTGTACATAGGCTTTAGAACGTGGAATAGATCCCTGTCTGTTTTAAAAAATCATCAGACAAATATTTATCCCTTTTTTCTATCATCTTTCATAATTTAACATTATAGATATATCTCATTTTAAATTTTCAAATTCAATAGCTTCTTTCCTGTTGCCATACATCTAAAAAACTGCTCAATAATTAAAAAAAAATGATAACTCAAGTACTTTGTTTTATTAGCCAATAAAAATTCAGACTCGACTGCTATATTTTTACATTTTTGAAATCGACGTCATTCTAATCAGAAAATGCACATTTTTTCATATATTTGTGTAAAAACTTTAACTAAGCATGTTTTAAAATGACCTTAGAAGTACTTCAGTTGAATGTTAAAAAATCTATTTTAATGAAGTCGTTTCAATATCAAGAATCAAATAAGGAAAATGATAATAGTAAAAAAAAAAAAATCGTTTGCTAGATATGACGTCAATGTCATCAATATAATTTCAAACTGGCTCTAAAAACTGGATGCTACAATTTATTCCCTATTTTTTTGTAATCTTTAATTATATCATTTAGATAAATGTTTTAATACCTGAAATGCAGTGATAACATTCTACGATTTGTATTGAATACGATTATATAAAATACAATTTTTGTACGATTTATATTAAATAGAAATTATAGTTACTACTTTTAGGGTAAGCTTTTTTTTCTTTTTTAAACAAAATTTCATGACTGACAGACTTTTCTGTTAGACGTTGAAATAATAGGATGCATGATGTTTAGCGATCAAATTGCAGTAAAAGCGTAATTTATGGTACGGTTAGGTTGTTGCCACCAACAATATGGTGCTAGGCGTTACTGATAGACGTTACTCTTTTCTTCATAATATTGCATTAATAGCAAACGGATATATCTTTCTGAATTGGGTTCCAGGTATATTTAAAAATATATCCGTGATTGAAAATTAATTTAAAATGGATAAACAATCCGTAAATTGAGATAAGCTTTTGAAAAAAAAATTACTGAAAGTACTTTTTGTTCTATTAGATTTTGGAATAATCAAATGTGCGATGTTTAAAGGTCAAATTGCAGTAAAAGTTAAATTTATGGTTGGGTTAGGTTATTGCCACCAACAATATGATGCTAGAGTTACTCATAGTTCATCAATGTCTTTACTTTATAATATTGCATTAAGAGGAAACGGGTATATCTTTCGTAATTGGGCTGCATGTAGGGATTAGATTTCCACGTTTTTACACACAGGTATATTCTTAAAGAAAATGTTGTTCTGTTAAATCAAGAGAGTGTCCCGATTAAATGAAATATCATTTACTCTAACAAAATACTGGTGTGAAAAAATGCGGAAATCTTATCCCTGGCTGCATGCAATTCAAAAATATCAATGATTAAAAATTACTTTAAAATCCATTCACATGAAAAAATTGAGATACAATTTTCAAATAAATTTCATTTGACCGAAGCTTTTTCTATTCGACAGTGTGAAAAACAAAATTGTATGATGATAAGTTAAAAAAAAATTAGTAAAGGCAAAATTTATGGGTTAGGTCATTGCCATCATCAGTATAATGTCACAATTGGCATTGTGTTTGTAGGGTTTTTTTTTTCTTTGTATATTCTGAAGATGACTCAATGAAAGAGTCGAAACATGTACATTTTTAATATTTTTAATGTTTTTTTTTATTGAAATGACGCTTTTTAAGCAAATAATTGTACTTTAATATATGTTATAACATTTGTTTGGAATATACATTATAATGGTATAGTTAATAGTAGACGCAATTAAAACTATTTTACTTATATTTCTTATCGGTCTTTTAACGATTTGTGGACGGCAATGCACCAATCTCAGTTATTGTCACTGCCGTATTGTTTCATTTTAATGTATTTTACCCGGGTGGACCATTATTATTGACACGACTGAAGCCGGGTAGATCTGCTAGTGTTTTATATAAAAGAATAATCCTTTAAAATTTAGATTAATAACACGCAACCTTTGACAAAGTGGTGAAACCCTGGACGTTATGAATTTTTAAAGGTCAGTTTCCATATTTATTTATTATTTTCAAGTTTGAAAACTAATAAGTTTCAAATTCTGTTAGATATCCGAAATGGATATTTTGATTAAACAGAGAGCTCCAATTAGGGATAAATTACAAAACTTTACCAATGTTTAAAAATTCTATTAGAAAATAACGATGCAATTGATAATATTGAAGAGAAATTTTCATCTTTAGAGAGAATATTTTGCCATTTAACGGATCTTGATAACGAAGTATTAGGGTTATTATTAAATGATGTTTCTGATACGAAATACGCAGACGAGTTTGAAATTGTAGAAAATTACAGAGAAAAATTCGATGAAATGAAAACTCGCGTTAAGCTTTTAACTCAGAATTCTACTTTCGAACTACAAAATGCCGTTGTTAAGTCTAATTTAAAACTTCCGAAAATTGAGCTTATTCAATTTGGCGGAGAAGTAGGAGATTGGCTCACATTTTGGAGTCAGTTTAGCAGAATTCACGAAGGTAAATCACTAGAGAATATAGATAAATTCCACTATTTAATACAGTGTATGCCCCCTGGTAGTAGAGCAAGAGAAATTATTGATAGTTACCCTCCAACCTCAGAAAATTATAACAAAGCTATTGAAAGCTTAAAGGATTCCATTCGGACGAGAGGAATTGCGTGTAGAATTTTATGTGCGTGAACTTTTAAGTCTAGTTGTAAAAAACGCTACGAGCACAAAAATAAAAAGCAACATAGTTCACCTTTATGATAAATTAGAGTCTTATTTGCGATCTCTTGAATCCATTGGTATGACATCTGATAAATATTCGGCTATGTTGTTTGCTTTAGTTGAATCTTGTATTCGTGAGGAATTTCTTAGAGTTTGGCTTAGGAACACAGTGTTGAATACAAGTGAGAATTCCTATGGGGATAAATTATCACAGTTGTTGTTATTTCTGTGCACCGAAGTTGAAGGGGAAGAGCGAGTTTCAATCGCAAAAATAGGAATCAATCAAAATGATACTCCTTTGAGAAGCCAAAAATATAGAGTAGTTGAGTCGAGTCCAACTGCTAATAATTTATTTTCTAACGTAAAGAAAGGGACTGCTGTACGTTGTTTATTTTGTGATAAGGTCCATGAGACTAAGAATTGTTTTAAGGGACAAAATCTTTCGTTAGAAGAGAAGCAAAGTATTTTAAAGCGTAATAAAGGCTGCTTTTCATGTCTTAAGGCAGGTCATTTATCGAAAAATTGCAAAAGTTACGTAAAATGTGTCGTTTGTGGTAAAAAACATTGGCCCATTATGTGTTCCGAGTTGAAACATAATTTTAAAGCTCCAACAGAAGATGATCGGAAATTTAATTCAGATTCCACGCTTTCCAATTATAGTGGTTCCTCTGAAGTTTTACTGCAGACATTATTGGTTAACGTAGAAGTAAATGGAAAACAATCGAGCGTCAGAGCTCTTATTGGTACTGGTTCTCAACGTTCTTACGTTCTAAATTCAACAGCAGAAAGGCTTGGCTTAAAACCAACACGGACTGAAGTTTTGCTCCATACGATGTTTGGAGGAAGCACTAATAGAAGAAAACATAAATGTTATACATTGAAAATTAATGACTTCAGAGGCAATTATCCTTGCAATATACAAGTGTTAGATCAACAGGTAATTTGTGGTAGTGTTCCTAGAATGAAAAAGGGTGCTTGCTTCAAAGAGCTTCAAGAAAGGGGCGTTCAGCTACACGATGTGGGAGTGACGTCTCCTCAAATAGAGATCTTATTAGGGGCTGATAACGCTGGAAAATTATTTTCTGGATTGACGTTTCAGTTGAAATGTGGTCTCGTCGATATGAAGACACATTTAGGTTGGTTGGTAATGGGAAAACCAAATGTAAAGTACGTCAATAACTGTGTCGCATTTCTATTAGCTCAAAGTGACGATATCGCTAATTTATGGAATCTAGAAGCTATAGGTATTACTGATCATTGCGAACGTAAAAATCAGAAAGAGTTAGAAGAAGATGCATTGCGTCATTTCAGGAATACAGTCCATATTAATGATGATGGAAGATATGAAGTTAGCCTTCCTTGGGTAGAAAATAAAGTTGACCTTCCAAGTAATAGAGAAGGTGCTGCCACCACTTCCAAGTTGAGAAGAGATGGTAAATTAAATGCGTATGATGAAGTATTCAAAAAATGGTTGGCAAATGGTATTATAGAAGAAAGTAAAGAAGGTCCAGGCCACTATTTACCTCATCGTGGAGTATTTAAAGAAAATTCTACCTCAAAAACTCGTCCTGTATTTGATGCATCCTTCAAGCAAACCAAACATAATCTATCTTTAAACGACTGCTTTTTGAAAGGGCCTAATTTTTTGGACGAAATTCCTTCAGTGCTTATGAAATTTCGCCAAGAAGAAATCGGGGTAACGTCTAATATAAAGAAGGCCTTCCTTCAAATTTCAGTAGCCAAACCAGATCGCGAATATTTGAAGTTTATATGGGATGGTAAAGAACGGAAGAAAAAAGTGTTCCAATATTGTGGAGTCATTTTCGGCTTGAATTGCAGTCCATTTCTCTTAAACGCAATTTTACGTTTTCATTTAGAAAAGGTATGTTCCTCTTTCAGCTCAGTATCGTGCATTGGGAAAATTGTTGAAAAGCTCAGCACGTCCTTTTATGTCGATAATTGCGTCACTTCAGTCAAAACTAAAGTAGAATTGAAACAGTTTATAGATATTTCGACAAAAGTTATGGCAGAAGCCAAATTTGACTTACGAGGGTGGGAGCGTACCAATTTGCAAGAGTCAAAAAGCTTTACTGATGATTCATGTACTGAATCAAATATATCTTCTGTATTAGGTTTGGTGTGGAATAAATCAACTGATACTATTAGCTGTTACATACCCACAGCCGATATCAACCTAAGCACTGTTACCAGACGAAGCATACTATCAATTGTTCAAAAAATCTTCTATCCGATTGGATTTTCCTGCAGCAGTTGCCCAAGATATTCCAAGCGAAAACCTTTCTCAGATTCTCTCTCAGTGTTTGGATGTATCTCCATCGTTTCTTTAAATCGTGCTTATCAATTAGGTTTAAATCTGCGACATAAATTGTCTGAATATTTTGTAAAAACATAGATGGCGTTAGAGGAATTAATGCATCAGGATCTCTGACTTACATTTCCGAAGATCCTGATGCATTAATTCCTCTAACGCCATCTATGTTTTTACAAAATATTCAGACAATTGATGTCGCAGATTTAAACGTAATTGATAAGCACGATTTATAGAAACGATGGAGATACCTCCAAACATTGAGAGAGAATCTGAGAAAGCGTTTTCGCTTGGAATATCTTAGGCAACTGCTGCAGGAAAATCCAATCGGATCGAAGATTTTTTGATCAATTGATAGTATGCTTCGTCTGGTAACAGTGCTTTGGTTGATATCGGCTGTGGGTATGTAACAGCTAAGAGTATCAGTTGATTTATTCCACACCAAACCTAATACAGAAAATATATTTGATTCAGTACATGAATCATCAATAAAGCTTTTTGACTCTTGCAAATCGGTATGCTCTCAACAAGAACTATATCACAAACGTGGTAGACAACACTTGCAAATTCACGTTGATGATATAGTTCTTGTTGAGAGTGATTCAAGAAAACGAACTTTCTGGCCATTGGCAAAAGTTCTTGAACTTTATACTGGCAAAGATGGCAACATACGTGTTGCAAAATTGAAAACTTCATCGGGAGAGATAATTCGACCTATTCGTAAACTATATCCATTAGAGAAGGAATGTGGTTCACAAGCTTCAGATGAACAATCTAGTGATACTTTTACCTCAGCTCCAGATTTGCCGATCAAGCAACTATCCCGAATGTTCCTACTTCTGATTGAGATTCGCTCACTGATCTTGAACCAAAACCAGAACATTCCTTAACTCCAGATTTTCTAAGAGAAAACAAAAATGTTACTACTAGAAGTGGTAGAACTGTCAAATTACCTACAAGATTTCGACAGGACTGTATGTGAACTTCGTTTAGTTGAACTTTAATGTTTAACATTATGTTTTTCAACTTAGTTTATTTATCATTGATATGTAAGTATATGTATTTTATGATATTGTTGAGCAATGTGAGTTTTGATTGTAATGTCCTACAATCAAAAGGTGGCAGTGTGTTGTGTCCATGGTTTATCGGCACGCACTTCTTTTTCAATTGATAAGTTGTTTTCGTTGCATGGCAACCGGCTTTTATTTGTTGTTGTTCTAAAACAGTCATCCATGCGAGAGGTGGCTATTTTATATGTGTGAAATAAATAATGTTTTATATAAAAGAATATTCCTTTAAATTTTAGATTAATAACACGCAATCTCTGACAAACATCCTATAGATGTAGAAATACACTTTACTTTTGTATGACACTTTATAAGTTCAAGAAATTTTATTTCTTGAAGTGTTAAAGATGGCGGTAATGTCGAATTGATATACATTACACAGATGTTTACAGATTGTTTGTTTGGAGTTTAAACGAAAAATAGTACTGTTTTTCACTGGAGTGAGGGGGGGGGGGGGAACTTTTAAAGTATTTTTTTTTAAATACTATTTGAAATTCTCACTTTCTTCAAACGTTCACACCGACGTCGATATTCACGTTTTTCGCTGTGAGACGGCACTCGAAATCATGCTTTGCTTCATCTGGCGGCGCGGTTCAATTATTGTATGTGATGACCGCATCTCATATTTATTGAATTAAATTCGAATATAACTAGCAGAGTTTATTGTGAAAGTCAGAAAGTTCATAAGGAGTTAGTAAATTACTTGGGAACATAATTGCATTCATGATACTTCAGAAACTTAATATTTTCTATTATAATGTATTTTATATGTCTTTGTAATTTCTACCTATTTTTGAGTAAGTACCTGTAACATATTTATTGATTTGTAATATTTTTATTTATATTGTATCATAAATTTTGTATTTTATGGTTAAATAGCCTCAAAATGTACTTTAATCTTTAAATTTGATTATTACTTTAGGCTGAATTTAAAGCATAATATTTTACGAACGTATAGATGCAATATTAAAGGAATGTATCAAATGTATTTCTTATAATCCTGCGCGGAACACATGTATGTCAAGTCACCTTTCTGAAAACCCTTAATTACTATGTTTTTATTAATCTAAATTCTAATTATTTTTCATAAAAAATATTTAAAGGAATATATAAACAAACATTTGCACTACTTACACAAACACATTGTTTAATCTAAATAAATATTTCCAGCTGCAAAAATGTTTAGATATTGTGTTAAAATCAAGCAGCACTGAAAATGATAAATCCTCTTATACTTTATCAGTCAGTTGGAAAATTTTCAAATTGTATGGTATCTTTCAGAATGATTAGGATTGTACTAAATTGAAAATAAAAATCTTTCTTAATGTAGGCTGATGAATAATGGAGATAGAAAGTTCTGCTAAAATAGAAATAATAATAAATATTGGATTACTCCGAGTTCTTTTTATCTACATTTTACTAACAAATAAAAATTATCATAAAATTTTCTAAGAATATATTTTATCGAAAATTTCATACAAGAAGTATCTTTAGTTTCCTGAATTTCGGTTTAAAAAGAAAGAATATATATATATATTTTTTAATATATATATAAGAAATAACTTTGAATGAATCAGAAAGTTCGTAGTGTTTCATTGAAAAGTTCATACATGCTGACATGCTCAATAAACCCTTCACACTTGTATTCGCATTAAAACAACACTGTATATAAATTCGTCTTTTTAATAGTATTAAATATTGAGATTCAAGAAAATATGTTTAAATATTTGACGATAAACATATTTATCAATTTTAATTTTTCTTTATTTGCATCGCTTTTATATAAACCTATCAAAATATACTAAAGAAAAACGAACTAAAAATCCTAAATTATTATTAGATAATGTCTATTATAAAAATATTTCAATAAAGAACATTGATACGAACCATTGCATTAATATTTATCCTATGTATTTAAATTATTTTCTTTAAAATTTATTTTATGTACTGGAATTAAAATAAATTCTTAAAAGAGTACTTACTCATAAATAATATATTATTTTTCAATGAAATCATTTAAAGGGATAAGATAGTACATTTTTTAATTTTAGGTGAAACTTCAGACCTATTCATCTTCGCTGATGTCATTTTTAAGACAGGAATTCATAGAATATGTTAATTTGTTTTGTGAACCAAAAAGTAAATTAAAATATATTTTTTCAAAAGTCGAACATCCTCGAATTAAATCTCAGAGACTGACAGTATTAAGACTTTAACTTACCGATATGATTAAATATTTTTTTATGAAATTTATTTTCGTTTCAATAATTTTTAATTATGAAAAACTAACCCTCGTGTTGACAGGTTTGAAATATACATTTTCTTGATAAACTAATACTTAAAATATAGATTCTTGGCAAAATTTCAAGAAATCATTTTATTCTATAATAAATCTTTTTATATATATATAACTTTTCAGGTATTTTATATAAAAAAAGCGCTGCTACTTTTTTATATAAAAACATTTATTCAGATACGGGGACTTGTTACTCTAGTAAATATTTTTTTAAATCTTTTTCTTATTTTTATTTTTTTGGCAGATTAATAAATAGGTATAAATTGAAAGTTGAGTTATTAAAGAAAAAACAAATATAGTAAAAATTAAAGTGCTATTTTTAACAGTTTGCTGTTGTTTTTAAGGTGATTAAAAACTGTAATTCTCTTATAATAAAAAAATAAGTAATTTGTTTGTGTGTGCTTTACTAAAAAGTTTGTTTTATAATGGTATGGATCAGTTTTATAAGGGTATAATGTCTTCCTAAGGATAATCTTTAATTCCGAATTCCGGAAACAGTTAATTTTCGAATTTGAATATGTGTCATCACATTTAAACATAGCATTGAATTATTTTATAACATTAATGTGGGAATGGAACATAAGACTCAATGGTTAAATGAACGTGATATCTCAAGGGAGACTCGTAAAAGGTGAACTCAAAATTGCAGAGCGAGAGGAGGTGGTTCTATAGAAATTCAGCAATGGAGTCGGTTGGTAGTTTTTGAAGCAAGGCTCAGGGAAGCTCTTGCGAGTTATACGATGTTATTTTGAATATTAAATTTTATGTTTGGTAATATATTAAACCTTTTTATACCTATTCACAGTTTGTAGAGCATTAGTTTCGATTAAGCAATACATTATTCACATTAAAACCAACAGCTTTGGGGTCTCGGGCAGGGGATTTGGACTATTTGGAATATTTGAACTATTTGGAAGATTTGGAAGATTTGAATATTTATAACGAAGCTATTTTGTACTTGAATAAAAAAAGAAAAGTATTTTTCTGAACTGATATTTATGATACAAAAAATGAACTGTTCGTCTTATGTATAAAGATTAGAGATGATCCGTAATCAAGCCTACGAGATAGTGTAATATTTTGTTCTGTTGAAGTGTCAAAAAATTGAACAATGTCCGTCCTAAATAAAGCTAGAAAAGCAGATTTGTTTACATTGTGTGATGACCTAGGTATAGTTGCGCGTCAGAGTTCAAGAATTATTGACTTGATAAAGTTGGTAACTGAATCAAATGATTATGAAGAAAATTTTGTTAAAGCTGACTCGAAGTCATTGCTGCTGAAAGAGAAGAAATGAAACAGCTAGAAGCAGAAAAGGAAGAAAGAAGGCTAGAAGCAGAAAAGGGAGAAAGTAGGCTAGAAGCAGAAAATGAAGAAAGAAGGCTAGAAGCTGAAAAGGAAGAAAGAAGGTTAGAAGCAGAACAGGAAGAAAGAAGGCTAGAAGCAGAAAAAGAAGAAAGAAGGCAAGAGTCAGAAAGAAGATTAGAGGAAAAGAAATTAGCGATAGAGTCAGAAAGAGAAGTAAAGAAATTGCAAATGGAATACGAATTAAGAAAAATTGAGCTTCAGGGCAATATGACAAGTGTAAGCGACGGTTCGGCAGTAACTGGTCCAGGTATGCAACCAGATTTGTTCAAATTAAAGCCACATTTTGACGGAAAGGGTGATATTAGTATGTATTTATCTTTATTTGAGAGACAAATTTCTAGAATGAATATAGTAAAAGAAAATTGGGTAATGCATTTATTAAGTTTAATTCAGTTCGAAATTACTAATGCTATAGTAAGAGAACCGAAAACATTGACAAATGTTTACGATTACGTAAAAAACCTGCTTCTTAAAAGATTCAAAATGATGCCAGAAGAGTTTAGGCAAAAATTAATGTCGCATAAGAAAGAATATTCTGCCACTTGGCGCAATTTAGCATTCGAGTTAAGAAATTATTTGGAAGAGTGGATAGGCGGTCTTGATGTATCTAATTTTGAAGACTTGAAAGAATTAATAGAAGTAGATCACATCAAACGAAGATTACCTATAGAAATGAAAGAACATTTTATTGATGATCTTCCAAAAATTAAAACCGCTGAGGTATAACGAAATAAATTAGACTATTATGAAACAGCAAGACGTGATGTTAAAACCATGAACAAAAATTCACACCAATTTGAAGATAGGAAGTCGAAAATGCGTGAAAATTATAATTCAATCCATGGTTACCAGCTCAAAGTTATGATAATTTAAGAAAACACCAATTTATAAAGAATAGCAGCCAAAATCATTGGAGCCAAAACCGCAATTATCCAATCACAAAGAAGTGAATTGCTGAGTAATTTAAGGAAAAAACAGCGCCAAGCCGGATTGCATGATAGATATTGATATTAACGGGGAAAATGGACATGTATTTTTTGATACTGGAAGTGATATAAGTTTGATGAGTTATGAATAATATACTAAGATGGGATCGCCAAAATTATGTTCAAATAACATCTCTTTGTCAGGCATAGATGAAGTAGTTGTTTATACTAAAGGATACTGTCCTTGTGAATTTAGTATTGATGGATTTCTAACCACAGTAAATTTGTATGTTTTAAAATCTCTTGCATATTGTATCTTATTGGGATATGATGTGATTAGCAAATTAAATATGGCGACAGTTGAGAACGGAATTAAAATCGTTGGGAAACGCAAAAATGTTCAAGTAGGTTACATTGAAGTTTTGACGAATTCCATTATAAAATTGAAAAATGCTGCCAGAATTAAGAATGAAATGAAAGCGTCATCGTTGGATAATTCACATGATGAAAATATTATAGTTGCAAATGATAATAATGCACGGGATAATTTCTTGATTAATTTAGCGAGCGTCATAGATGATGATGAAATTGATTTTAATCACGTGAAAAATTTGAAAATAAGAAATAAATAAATAAATTAGTAAAGTAATACAAACAAAATAAATCAAAAGTTACAAGATCGGGCAAAATTTTATCTGGTGAAATTGATAGTACTGCACATGTTAGAAAAGGCTGCGTAACAGATTGCTTAAGAATTTCGATTATAGGGAAATGAACAAAAAATTTAATAGACCAATTGATAACAGAAGCAATAATAGATATGGACAAAAATATGTTAAACAGTCATTTAACCATGGAAGTTACAATAAATATAAATATGGGAAACAGAGTTCAGAGAATCCTTACCAAGATGAATCAGCGATTCCCCAAAATTTTGAGATTAACGATTCTTTGATACCTCAAAATATGACAGAAAGTAAAGGTGAATGAATAGATCATCGGATATGGTTGAACCTAATGATGCATTTGAAATGCTAGAAAGTGCTTCACCTGCTTCAAAAGTAAAGTATAATCAAAATTTTTTTCCTACGTACAAATATAGAGGCTACTATCATGGTCGAAATAATTATAATTATGATGGTCGACGATCAGGCAGATGTAGCTATCAGGAGCAAAGAGATTCCCGACCATCACACAGGTATAGTGTACAACGAACTGCAGATTCGTCTAGCAAATTTAAAAAGAGATATGAAAATGATCTTAGAACTCATGATCAGGATAATTACAAATTGGATTATAGGTCAGGAAGTTACAGACATAATAATGGGTACTATGGAAAACAAAGGTATAACGACTGTAGAAATAGTTCTCATCATGGATTTAAAAGAGCTTATAGTGGAAGAGATGCTTATTCCAATTCTTATAATTCTGGACGTAATAGGTATACAGATTCTAAAGATAGAGATAAATATACAGAAAAAAATTACAGGGAAAACAGGCATGCTGATTCTAAGGATAGAGATAAATATACAGAATATATAAAGCCGTGGGATAACGCATCTGTATAACGTGATAAGTTTTTGTTTTATGTTTATCTGTTTATTTGTCTAAATTTATGTGTCTAAAGTTTTATCAGAAGTAACGACGAGGTCGCCAGAAACGACAGGATGACCGAAATTGTGGGAATGAAAGATAAGACTCAATGGTTAAACGAACGTATATCTCAAGCGAGATTCGTAAAAGGTGAACTCAAATTGCAGAGCGAGAGGAGGTGATTATATAGATATTCAGCAAAGGAGTCGGTTGGTAGTTTTTGAAGCAAGGCTCAGGGAAGCTCTTGCGAGTTATGCGATGTTATTTTGAATATTAAGCTGTATATTTGGTAATATATTAAACCTTTATATACCTATTCACAGTTTGTAGAGCATTAGTTTCGATTAAGCAATACATTATTCAGATTAAAACCCACATTAATATACATATATGTTAAACCTAAAACTTAAAAAAATGATATCATTAACATTATATCTAATCAAAATTAAATTTTTCTTATCTAAGGTGACAGAGTAAAAATCGTAAAATATAGTTAAAAAATGATCAGTCATCAAATATTGTTTTAATCACAAAGTTTGACGATGAAAAATTTTAAGCAGCGGAAACATTTCTTTAATATTTAAATTAAATATTTTCGTTTTAAAATATGACTTTTGAATAAAAGTTTTTTCTTTCTATTTTGATTAAAATACAAATGCTGAACTATATATATATAAATTGATTTAATTGCAAATGAGATACTATTTCAAAATCTGGCTGAACGCTATAGAAATAAGTTTAAAAAATAAAAATAAAGCTTTTATGATTTCATTTTGTTTCAAAGTCAAAAACATAAAAAAAAACGTTTATTTTTTAACTTTTCTATACATTTGCACAGAAAAGTTATTTTTACGCGTTTTGACGGTGTAATATTTTAATCTGAATGATGTATAGATATTTAAATTTACGAAAATTAAAAAGGTGTGTTCACATCACCTTACTTCATTTTAATTAATTTTTAAAATATCTCCATTAATCATACATATTATAAAGCAAAGCTTTAAAAAATTCCCTGTGAAATATCCAAGTGTACGTTATTTATCGATTCAACGTTTACGTCAGATTAATAGAAACGTGTCTGAAAACTTGATAAAATAAAATCTAAGTAACATTCTTTAGTATTCTTCTTTCTTTCTTCTCAATTAATTATAATTTTTACATAATTCTCTCATCATATGAATTACAGGAGAAACCAGAAGAAGTAATTGTAAAATTGGCTGTATTATTGGCTGTGTTATTTATTACCATGGTCACCAAACATTACAGTTTTAATCCGGAAAGTCAAAATCGTAAAATCAGCCGTGCGAAATTCTCAATAATGGTATTTTTTTAAGTGTACGATAATATTTTTCAGTAAATTTCATATAATTTTATGTATTTTATATGTTTTTTATAATTTTAAAAGCAGTTAAAATTATGATTATGGAGTCAAAAATTAAACTTTTAGTGTAAATCTCTTCCACATACACACATATGCAAAAATAATTTACTTTAAGAGATTCAAAATACTTTTCATCATAGTATGGAATACCATTACTATGAAAAGATGCCACTTTGTTTTCCCCATTAATATTATTCTTATATCCATGAACTCAGACTAGTAAATATTGTGCATTCTGTTATTTTTTTAACATATTGACCATATTGTCATTTTCCCTTATAAGCAGATTGACTGTTTTAAATGTTAGGATCAAAAAATATTTTTTAAGAAGATTTCTACAATTTTTCTGCGTTAATACTATAAAAAATAGGCGAAACATATTTCAATAAAAATTCCTTGCTGAATTAAATTTCAGATATTCTTTTTACAAAGTCATTTCTTTTTAGCTTTTTCTGCATATTTTTTTTTTTCTTGCTTAACCATACTTTAAAAAAGTTTTGTTAATCACATTGGACTAATCTTACAGAATCTTGTCACTCGTCAAATAGCGTATTTACAGTATTGTTAAAAATTGTGTTTATATTTAAAAGGGACATTGGGCGGCGTTTCAAATTACAGAATATTAGAGAGATGAAATTAGTGATTACAAAAATTATGGTTTTTCATATTGAAGCAAACGAACAAAAGAAAATTTATTAGGGTAACTCTAGGATAGATGGCCATAGTTTTAAAAGATTGAAATAGACACTCTCAGAATGCAAATACAAGAAATATGTATGTATATTTAAAATTCATATACACATACTCATTATATTTTATGCCAAAAATAATTAAATATTGAAAACAAAAAATGTTAAACAAAATTGAAAATAAAATGGCAGATGGCCGTCTCTCCTTTAAGCCGAGGAGAGATGGCTATCCAATAGAAGAAAGAAAAAGTGAATTTAAATAAGAAAAAATATAACAAATTTCATATAGCTAATCATTCAAAACATACAGCAATTTGTAAAGATGCAGTTATATGGTGGAAAATGAGTGAATAAAACTCGAATAAACAAAATTCGAAGTATAATTTCAATACTTCACTTTTCGTAAAATCTTACCACATGCTTTGCAAAGGTCTTGATATTTTATACACGTTTCATGAAACCACTTCAGATACCTTATGCATTATATCCAGACATGCGTTTTGGATGTGATAGTACATTGTTTTGAATAACCAACCAAGTGATCCTAATCCAATTGTATGTACTCGGAATTTGTTGAATCTGATAATTTAAACGTATTTCGTTTTCTTCGTTGCTGGAGGTGTCATGTTTTTTTCCTCTCGTTAATTTTAATTTTATTACGTCAATTTAGTTTATTTATCAGCTTTATCAGTTTCTGTTATGAAAGTTTATGATATTTTTCAATATTTTCTGCAACAAATAAATCGTTAGGTATTATATTATTATTATTATTATTATTATTAAAATATTTATATTAGTTAAAATTTAAATAATTTTATCAATTAATATATTTATAAACATAAACGTTATTTATTTGAAATTTAATTATACTTAGTTAAAATCATCACTCCATATAATTTTGAAATATTGATTAAAGTTGGACATCTCTCATCGTTTTCAAGAGACCATCTCTCCTCAAATTGAAGGAATGATGGTCGACCAATTTAAAGAATCAATGGCTATTGTTCTTCTTTGTTTAAGCTTAGAAGTAAAGATTAGATTACATACGTGCCTTAAAAGTCCACATAGTAAAAAATATATACATAGTGTATACGTACTGCACAACGTTCAGATACCTAAGTCAAAAAACAATATTTAACCTCTAAATTAAATAAACGTTAAAATTACACTTGCTTTTTATAATCGAAAAACACAACTGCACGTCGTAATAAATAAACTTGTTGAACTATTTCATAAGAACAAAGTTTATGTTGCAGTCTATGATCAAGTTTTGGAAATATTTAGAATGATCATCTCTCCTCTATGCCATCTATCTCAGGGTTACCCTATTATTTTATTTTTTTCTCAAATTATTTTACAAAAAAAAAAAATAAATAAATAAAAAAAAAACCTCCAAAGTAGGGACAAATTTTTCTATTCCAATGGTGCAGAATGGAATAATGTCTGTCGACATATCATGTAACGTGTAAACGATTATACCATTGCAACTGTTCTACAAAATTAAAAGGCAGCGAAAATGACGTAATTGTAATTTTATTCATAAAATTCAGCTTTAAAACCTCACCTTTTATTGTTTTAATTTTCGTTCAAATATGAAAGTTAAATGCTCTACTTTGTCTGCAAATAATTATTAGCTTTTTGTTATTATTGTTATTATTTTGGTATTTTTGTTATTCTTATTAGCTTTTTGTCGGTATTTACTCTGCTGGAATCCAAAGAGGTAGTAGACCTGCCGCGAGAGGACTTTTGTTAAGAAATATAATGTAACATAGAATGAGATTGTATTTAAGCTACCATAATCACATATTGCGCGTACTGAGAGGCCTGGAGTTAAAGAACTAACAAACGAAAATGAACATTTCGAACATTATTCATGTGAAATAGTCAATGTCTGGAATCATTATAATGGTCTCTAATTTAGTAGTGTCATTTAGAGTATATTTTAAAACCTGTTCTTAAAACGGTTTCATTTCCCTACCATCAAAAATACACTGTGAATAACAAACTAAAAGAATTTTTTCTTTAATAGCTAAATTTTGTACACCGCATAAGATATATAATATCGCAATGAGATATATATCGTTTTTAGCAACGCGGGAAGGGCATTCTAATAGAAGGTCCATATTGAAATACAAGTTCAAATTCATCATTTCATTTAATCCACCGTTCATTTGGAAATATTAACCAGCACAGCTTGCGTAGCCAGCTAGTATTATATAAATAATTGTATGGAGTACAAAACGTGACTTATTAAACTTTGTGACCTTATTTTTTTGAAATGGTATTGCATCTGCCGTAGATAATATTTAATGTTTATCATAGTACTTAGTAATATTATTTGACTTAATAATGACGTATGTCAAGAGTATGTGAGTGTTAAACATTTGTTTTCGAATTAAAGAAAAAATATGCTAAACATTTTCTTAACGGATTCTATCGACTTCAGTCACTCGTAAATTTTCAATTTTGTCAAATACATAACACATTATTAACATAGGTGAAAACTATTAAAATGAAAATTATAAATAGGGAACTCTAGGATAGATGGCCATAGAGGAGAGATGGTGATTCTAAATATTTCCAAAACTTGATCATAGATTGCAACATAAACTTTGTTTGTATAAAATAGTTCAACAAGTTTATTTATTGCGACGTGCAGTTGTGTTTTTCGATTATAAAAAGTAAGTGTAATTTTAATGTTTATTTAATTTAGTGGTTAAATATTTTTTTGACTTAGGTATTTGAACATTTTGCAGTACGTACGTTGTATATATTTTTGACTATGTGGACTTTTAAGGCACGACCATTATTCATTCAATTTCAGGAGAGATGACCACATGAAATCGTGGAGAGATGGCCAATGTTCCGTACTTGTAATCTCATTGTAGCATCGCCTTTGGCGACGGAACCCCACTCCCGCATCTGTGCCAATTGGCATCTATTTGTGTAACCCTTTTTTATGCAAACTAGTTCATGTATTTATTGCGTAGTTTTTTTTTTTTGTTTTTTTTTTTTTTTTTTGAAGAAAACCAATCTCAAAATGGCAACAAGCCATTCTCTCAACTTTATAGAAAATTTCAAATTCAACATTGGCAACTAGCCATATTCTTTTTCTATCTTTGAAAAATAAAACTTTCTTTTTGTTAGTGAAATACAGTCCGCTTAATTTTCTTAGTACACCCCCGTACAGCCAACTTTAATCAATATTTCGAAATTATACGTAGTGATGATTTTAAATAAATATAATTAAATTAAAAAAATATATATAACGTTTACGTTTATAAATATATTAATTATTATAATTATAACTAATATAAATATTTTAATAATAATAATAATAATAATAATAATAATAATAATAATAATAAACACCTAAAGATTTATTTGTTTCAGAAAATACTGAAAAACGTCATAAACTTTAATAACAGAAACTGATAAAGTTGATAAATAAAAAACTAAACTGACGTAATAAACCTAAATTTAACGCGAGGAAAAAAAAAACACGATACTTAAAGTAGCGAAGAAAACGAATTACATTTAAATTATCATATTCTACAGATTCCGAATAAATAGAATTGGATTAGGATTACTATGTTGGTTATTGAAAAAAAATGTAATATTCCATCCAAAATGCATGTCTAGATACAATGCATACGGTATCTGAAGTGGTTTCATAAAACGTGTATAAATTATCAAGACCTTTGCCAAACATGTAGTAATATTTTACGAAAAGTGAAGTATTGAAATTATGCTTCAAATTTTGTTTATTCGAGTTTTATTCACTCATTTTCCATCATGTAACTGCATCTTTACAAATTGCTGTATGTTATTTAATGATTGACTATATGAAATGTGTTATATTTTTGCTATTAAAATTCAATTTTTATTTCTTGTATCGGATAGCCATCTCTCCTCGGCTTTAAGGAGAGATGTCCATCTGCCATTTTAAATTCAATTTTGTTTAACATTTTTTGTTTTCAATATTTAATTATTTTTTGCATAAAATATTATTATGAGTATGTGTATAAGAATTTTAAATATGCATAAATATTTCTTGCATTTGCATTCTGAGAGTTTTTATTTAAATCTTTAAAAAGTATGGCCATCTATTCTATAATTACCCTATATAATGAAGAGTGATATTATTGTCATTATAATTTAAACTTTCAACAACATTTTTAAAGGTGCCCATAAATTATGGAAATAATTAGCTGATAATTCACTTTCTTG
Organism: Maratus speciosus; assembly: GCA_963932465.1. Lineage (NCBI taxonomy): Eukaryota > Metazoa > Arthropoda > Arachnida > Araneae > Salticidae > Maratus > Maratus speciosus. The sequence continues at coordinate 547,030,194 of OZ010786.1, read as the reverse complement.
AAAACGAATATCTAAATGAGCAATCATATAAAATTAGTTATATAATTACATGATAATATAATATTTAATTACATATTTATAAATATAAATTTATATTTCTGTGTATAATGTTCTACACATTTTTTTAAAGCGAACATATATTATGCATACACATACAATGAGTCTACAAGCCACGAAGAATTTTGATTTCCCTTAACCCGATATTACACGCGGGAGAAAAACGAACGGGATTACTCGCACTGGGTATGTCATACCCATGCGGTTTCTTCCAATGTTTTGCAATAAAATCTATATAAAACATAAAACATTACGAAAAAAGAAGGGGTAATAGGGTTTTAAACAGATATTAAACATGTTACTTACATTTATTTTGTACATTCGCTGCGTCTATCTATATTGAATGCATATTCGAGAAAAACTGCCGGTTTTACTCGCTCTGGGTATGTCATACCCATGGCGGTTTCTTCCAATATTTTTACCTTAAAACCTACATAAAACATATAACACTACAAAAAAGGAAGGGATAATAGAGTTTTTAAAATGTTATTTACATTTATTCTGCAAATTTTCCGTATCTATCTGTACTCAGAGCCGTTACAGAAATGCTCGCTTTGGGTGTGAGATACACATATGTGGTGATTACGATAGATCTATATTTCGAATTATTTAACCGCTTTCCCCCTCTAAGATTATGATCCTCGAGGCAGCTGCTCAAAGACTCATCCAATTCTGAAGAAAGGTTAGGGAGAAAAACTGCAAAAAAGCTGCACTGGGTGTGACATACCCGGCGCGAGCAACCTCGGAACATACCTCATCAAAACTTTGAAATTCTCTTGTTTAATTAATAATTTGCAATTGTGTTTATTGCTAGGTCTTTCTCTACATCTTCAAAAAATATTTTCATGGGTCTACCAAATATACCTTCCCATATTGATTGCCCAATGCCTATATCTTCTTCGTGCATCTGCCATCCCTCATTCTGAGTAAGTGGCCTAAACATTGCATTCTTGTAATTTTAAAGGTATTTATTATGCATTTTATGTTATATAGCTGTTCAATGTCCGTATTTGATTTGATGCGCCAAGTATTGTTTTCCTTAATTGCTCGGAACGTTTGTCCAAAGATCTTCCCCTACTATGGAATGGGTAACTTTTCATAGTTGGGTACAGTGGTAAAAGAACATATATTTCCTGATGTAAGTCGATCTTTAATTGCTGCTCGCACAGGCACGTTATCACAGGCGATAATATGTCCTAAATAATTATGTAATATAATATATATGCGATAATATGTACTAACTCTGGTACTTCATTAAATTGTAATTCATTATTTATGACTAATGTTACTCTTGTCTGTAAATTATTTCTATCCATTTTCATGTATTTTGTTTTTTCTCTGCTAACGCCAAGGCCCAGTTTTTTCTCCTTATATCTCTAGTTTATGGAATATTTCACTTCATTTTCCTTAATTTTGGCAATTGTCACTTTAATCAGGAAATGCATGAATTTGCAATGAACTATTAGTAATATTTTTTTCTTGTTGCAGATGCTTCTAATTATTTTCTCTTGGCATAAAGTAAAAAAGCATTGTCCAGAGAATATTACGTTGTTTTAATTCTTATTTCACTGTAAATACCCTTCAAAGTCTTCCGTATACCTTAACTTTAGCATTTGTGTTTTACAGTGTCAATCTAACAAGTTTAACAGTTTTATCAACTATTTAAAATTTCCGTTTACTTTTCAAATAACTGATTTTTACTTATACTTCGGTAAGCTTGTTTAAAAATCACTGAAATTTTCGACCAATAGAACGTTTAATATATGTTTTGGAAAGAATAATAAAAGTAAGAAAATTTTGAGCTTTTGATATTAATACATTATATTTATTTGCTATTTACAATTATAAAATTATATTGAAATTTAAACATCATATAAAAATAATATATTTAGGGAACTATTATACACAAAACAATTATTATAACGTTACATAAATTCTACTTACTTGTAAATAAAATTATAAACAATTAAGATATTTTCAGCACGAAACATTACACAGTGAAACACTCTACAATAAATGCAGAATATTGTAATAAAATTTTGCAGTTACATAAGATTAAACAGCCCCAGTAAGAAATTACCGTCAATTGCCGGTAGAGTAATCAAATTATTTTCTCTAGTCCTGCCAGTGATATACAGATTCGCATACATGCTACGCAATATGCTAAAATTTTGTTCACCTGGAAAGAGCATAACATACACTTTCAGAAATTTATGCCTATGGGTGGAAATATACTCGAAACTTTTTGAATTGCAATTCATATTATCTACATATTTTAATACACTTCACATATAAATCTAAAGCGTATTGCAGAAAAATACACGTATCACAACTAAAAATGCACTTTCATCAATCACAATTCATAAGGTGGTATCTGTCCTTATCTTTGCCTATCCACGTACATGAATTTATTTATTAAATAGTTATCGGATATTATACTATATTTTGTTCAGATAGAAAGTACACATACTTACATATATACTCGGAAATATACTCGAAACTTTTTGTACTGCAGTTCATATTATCTACATATTTTTATACACTCCACATATAAAACAAGTGTATTGCAGAAAAATGCACATATCACAAATAAAAATGCACTTTCATCAATCACAATTCATAAGGTGGCATCTATCCTTATTTTTGCCTATCCACGTACATGAATTTATTTATTAAATAGTTATCGGATAGTATACAATATTTTGTTCAGATAGAAAGTACTGCCTTATATATATACTCGGAAATATACTCGAAACTTTTTGTACAGCAGTTCATATTATCTACATATTTTTATACGCTCCACATATAAATCTAAAGTGTATTGCAGAAAAATACTCGTATCACAACTAAAATGAACTTTCATCAATCACAATTCATAAGGTGGTATCTATCCTTATCTTTGCCTATCCACGTTCATGAATTTATTTGTTAAACAGTTATCGGATAGTATACTATATTTTGTTCAGATAGAAAGTACTTAACACAAATAAATACCACTCTTAAGTAAATCATCGCCATAGAGATTAATGTAAGAAAATTCTTTTCTGTACATGTTCAATCGAATTTATGCGTATCATGCAATATACAACCAATTTGTGTTACTTAAAAACGTATATCATGTTGAAAACGCACTTCCAGTAAGCTTGCAGGCATTAATAGAATACCTTTTTTTGGTAAATAAAGGTAAATCAACGGATAGGTAAATCAACGATAATTGCTACGCAATGCATATTGCATAGAAAGTATGTATTAGTGTACCTCAATAATGTACATTAATTTTATCACACTTCAAATTCTGCAACGGTATTTAAATGTACTGCAAATATTTCTTTTGTCCATAGACAATACAGTAAAATATTTCTTTTGTGTGTTCCTGCAGTGTAAAAATACACGCTCTATATTCAATAGGGAATGCCATGTAGTAAATTTCAATAATATATATTAATGGCGTGGTAATCTAAAAATACTTACAAATGTTAGAGCTCGGGGGTCGAACAAAACACAGACTATACAAACGAAATTATAAGCACTTTTCAACTTTGCTTGAATGTGTGTTGAATTCCATGCTAATATCTTAAATATCGCTTAAGATATTGTTCGTAAGAAGTTGTCCCTCACAAAACACATGTTTCGCGTACATAGATACGATAAAGAAAATCTATATGTACACGTATTATAAAAATGTTTTATATTTAAAACAGTAAAAAAATACATTTAATTTATTGAATTAAAAATAAAGGCACTATTTAAATATTATCAACTTATTAATGGAAGCTTATTTTTTCACAGTAATAAAAAAACTGGAGAAACATGTAAAATTACTTACCACAAAAAATCTCTTTATGAAGAAAATGTCTTTTCATATACTCTCAGATTATAATGATTTGTTGTAACACATACATACACTTTATTTAAAGCACAGCTTTCATTGGTAATGTTTAACAAAAAGGCATTTCTAATTTTATAAAATGTTTGATGGTGTCATTATTAATTTAATCTTAATTGATAAGTAAGTTATGAGAAAAAAAGAACACTTTATAAAGTACGTGCATAAAATATTATGCCTGGCTAAATAAAAAGTAAAATTTTGCAATTTAATTATAGAAGCATATTTGAAAGTTAATTGAATTACAAAGAGCACGTGTTATGTTCACTTAAAGTTAATGTGGATTGGAAGTTTTTATATGTAAGAGAAATAATTCTTTTTAGCTGTAGGAAGCTCTCATACTGAGTTATTACAAAAAAAAAGTTAAAGTACTATTTTAGATTGAAAATACTTATAAAATATTTATTTTTAACGCATGTTTAATACTTAAGGGGAAAATAGCCACGTTGGAATATTCGGACTTTAACGTTGAACCTAAGGACCGGCATTTTAAATTTTTCGCTTTCATTTTAACATTTTTAATGTTTTTGTGTTTAAAATAGCTTTTTTCAATATCTAACGAGGATAGTTTTAATTTATTTGCTTTTAGTTGTACTTCTGTTAAAGAAAAGTTTTCAATTTGGGTTTTAAGAGGGACCGGTACAGAAAATCCTTTTTTTACAGATATTTTCAAACGAAAATATTTTGTGAAAAATGGGTTTATATAATGAATATATTACATGTGAGAAAATACTAAAAACTTAAACATTTTTTTAATTAAAATGTAAAAAATTAACATATTTATTTTTTTATATAACTATTGAACCATTTGCCTGTTTTGCATCATTTTTACACTGTTGTATACAGAAAAAGGGTAATTTATACTTGACTTCAGGATTTTTAAAAATATTAATTATTAAGTTCATAATACATTTTAAGGTGAAAATATGAAGTTTTTCTATGATTGACTAGTGTATTAATTATCATATTTTGACAATTGTTTTTCAATTTTCAAAGTTCCGAAGACAATTTATTAGAAATATAATACTGATTCCGTGTTGAAAATGTCATACATATACCTCATAAAAAAATTTAGATAAACACTTTAAAATTTGAAAAATCATGAAAAAATTTATTTTGAGATAAAAGAAAATAGAGTTTTCTTTACTTACCTTGCGCGCGCTGAATCACAAGGAAAGAAAATGTTATATCTCTGGATCTAATTAATATAAAAACATACGATTTGCGGTGTTTAGCTAAAAAAATGCATTTATTGAGACTTTTCGGTCCCATACACTCTTAATCACTGTCTCGCTACTCATCAAAAAATAAAATAAAAATAAAAATTACCAGGCAAACTGATGGCATTGAGCTCACAGTCAATTCACACTAATTGAATATTTTACCCATATTTATCTCTATTATTCATAAAATAGAACTCAATCTTTATGATCAAAACGTTAAATAATCAGGAAGGTGCCCTATAAACCGGTATACAAATTTCGAAGCAATTCGGATAATTCTCCCTGAGAAACCCATTTATTTAAATTAAGGGTGGTATTGGCCCTCATTCCCCCGTTTATGTTTAAGAAATAAACCCCCAAATCTAATCAATGAAGCACATTATCAGAATAAACATGTCTACTAAATTTAAAGCAAATCATATAATTCTGCATGAAAAACCTATCTAAATTAAGGGGGTAGGGGATTAGCCCCACGTAACAGCCTTTATACTTAACCAATGAACCTCGAAATCTCATCAGGGAAGCGCCTTATGAAAATAAACCGATATGCCAAATTTGAAGCAAATCGGATAATTATCCATGAAAAACCCATTTATATAAATTAAGGTGGTGGATTACCCGCACTCCTACCACCTTTATACTTAACCAATGAACACGCAAAACTAATTAGGGAAGCTCCTTGTCAGAATGAGCCTATTTGGAGCAAATCGGAATTTTAAAACAAATCGGATGTTTCTACCAAGTGTTATTGCTTAACGTACGTACATACATACGTACGGACATGTATATAGAACCTGCGGGCTCATTAGTTCTCACGATTTGATAGCCTTTGAGCTAAAAAAATGAGCCTTAATTGCACCAGTTACCTACTGTGAGCTTCAGATCAGGACCTACCTTTGACCATCTAATTTCTGCGCAAGTTTCGTATTGTGAGCTTCTGATAAGGACCTATCTTGGGCTATTTTCATCCACATTTTCAGACCACTACGTACGGTAGATAGTTACTAGCCTTCGCCTTCACACACTACACATATACACGACAAGCTATGCTATTTTTTTATATAAATATGCGAATAAAGATAAAATTAAAAGTTGACTTTCACTATTGAATTTTACGTGTGTGGATTGGATATTCCCCAATTTATTTACTATGAAATCAAAATAATGATTCAAAAGAAAACTATTAAATAATAAGCGTAATCTGAGGAATGAAAGACATTTTTCAAGTTGGCAATACGTTCTATAACGTCTAGTGTTCTTTTTGCATACTGTAAAATTAAAAGTTGACTTCTGTAAAATTAAAAGGAGAAATTTTGAAATATTAATAAAAAAATAACACGAAAACAGGTGGATCAAGCATGGAACCTCGATGAAAAACCCTCGCTCCGTGTGAATGACTACGTAATCTAACAGGGGAACAATTTTTGGTGCGGCTTTTATCTAGCATAGCGATCTTGTGCAATTTTTAGGCTTACATAAAAGTTATATAACCGATAAAATTTCTGTGTTAAAATAATATTTTATATACTTTTTAATACTTTTAATTTTTTATTATTGGATTTTTATTTTTTATTTCACGACAAAAGTGAGTTAAGACGCCAAATGTGGCGCAGGAAATTTTTCGCCCACTTTATTCTTAGAGTGTAAGAGTGTATGCACGCTACGTATTAGAATTAAATCAGATTGCTATTTGTTGATTAATTGATAATATAGCAAACAAGAATAAGAGTTTTCTATACAGACGATAAATATGTAAATAGTAAATATGTTTCTATTAAAAACTTTCAAGATCATTTAAAACTGTTTTTTTAGTGAAATACAAAATAAGCAAACTGTTTCCTTCTGTAGTCTGATAGAATAACGTTTCGAATGTTTAAAATGAAATGTTGTTGTATTAAATGTTATGTCTTTTGATAAACGCAATCATAAAGTAAATTCATATTTTTATAAAATTTAGATAATTTACTCTGCCTAATTAGGTTGGACATTACAATTTCTAGTGAAGTCCAAAACACTGCTAACACACGACAAGCAGGTATGACATTCGGCTAGGGTTGCCTCAGAGCTCTACTTAAAAAAAAAAAAAAAAAAAAAAAAAAAAAAAACTCCAACTTTTCCCCTGCTAAAAAATGTGAATATAATGTTGTAATTTTTCAAAATAAAATTCTCAGGTTCTTGAAAGAATTTTTAAACCTTTTCAATATTTTATACCTATTACAGGCTAATTTGAAATTTTAATGAATTTCTTTATAAAAAAATGTATGTTAACAGAAAGTTAAGTGGTTTCAAAAATTGCATTTTCAGAAAGTTATACAGCTGTAAAATCAGAAAATATTGTTTTAACAGAAAAACTTTATCTATTCTCAAACATCCTAATATAGGGCTTTAAAATGCACAATCTCTCAATGCTAGATGGGAGCAGCACGAAAAGTGGTTCCCTTGTAAGAGCAACTTGTAAGAGTTACCCTGTTTCCCTCCGCGGCTTTTTTATTGATAACTCGAGGTAGGATAGGAGAGTGAAGATCACATATGCCAACAAAATTTACATAATGAACGTTTGCAGGATATTTCAATTTGCATACCGGCCGAAAGGTGGTAGCAGTGTGCGGTAACAAATTTAACACGTACTGAACACGCTCAAAGTATAATCGCGCTGACTCAAATGCATTCCATTGTTTGATATCATAATCCATTTTTTATCTTTTGAAGAATCGAAAACACATTATTATTTTACAGTGCAAAAAACTGTCATATTATACTGATGATATATATTGGCCAACCACAGAGTCATTTTTTGTATTATCTTATAAATTTCTGTCTCTTATACGTCATTTATCACTTGATTATCCTTTAACGACACTTTGATGTATGATAATGATGTAGGATGTTTTGCTCTTGTTATGATTTATGAGAAAGTTTTCTTCAATCGGTTGACATGGATATTATGATAAAATATGTCTAATCATAAAATCATCATATATATATATATATATTACATATAAATAATGAAAAATTATTGCACAACTGGCGCTAATAGCAGCTCATGTCAAATGCAACAAAATGTATTTCATCATTACTGGCTAATCTTTTTTACAATAATAATTATCCTATACAGTTTTTGAAATATTATTTAAAGACAGTTTTAAAAAGTGAGTGGCAACATTGTGGACTGGCGGCGTGAGCAACTTATGGCGTCATCCCTCCAGAACATTCCATGTGACACGTAAATTCTAAAGTCTTTTTTAAAGATTGGATTTGCGAGGATGTTTTGAATCAAAGGAGGTATGCAGATACATAGCTGCCAACTTTTACGCTTTTTGGCTACCACTAAAATTTCAAAGAGATTTTCGCCTTGTTTAATCATGAGATTTCGATGATTGAGTAAGATAATATTTTTTATAAAATTTTAGTGGTATGAAAAAGCGTAAAATTTGGCAGCTGTGCAAGTTTTTGAGAATGGACTCAGAGTGAAAATTAATAGTTTTGTTATTGATACGTGAAGAACATTATACAGGTTCCGTCTTCATGTTTTTGAAATTTTTCCTTGCAGGTTTGCGAGGGTGCATGATCTTCTGCATTCATACATGTTAAGTTAATTTCATTTGTTTATATTTAAATTGTAAATTTTAAAGTAATTTTCTAAAAGATCATTTTTTAAGCGATTTTTGTTTTTGCATTTAAAATTATACTTTGTTTTTGTAGACATTTGGTTTATTTTAGCCTCTTTGAATTTAGTTTCTTAAATGACAATAGTTTTTTCTTTATTGAGTGCAGGATGGACGTGTGTTCAGAAACCTGCAGACTTTTAACAGTGGGGGTGGAGTTAGGTTTGTCTGCCCTCCCACAGATGAAGGACAAACCGTTATTTGCCTGTGTTTTTGTTTGTTTTTTACCAGTATTTTTGAAAGTTTATGAGTTTTTTAAAGTTATATATTGCAGATATACACTTTATTTTCGGAGTCAGTAGTGATGAAATATATATATATATATATATATATATATACATATATATATACCAAATGTCCCAAAAATGACTGATCGATTATAAAATTCAATAACTTGCAAACGGTGACAGATATTAAATAATTCTTGCAGGTGTGTTATGTAAGATGTCAGGCGTTTTTATGCTGCGATAATCAGTTTTAGTTACAAATAGCATCGATAGATGGAACTACAAGCAATAACCGCTAAATCCAGATTCGATTTTTCGGTAAAATGTATTGAATGGATCCTGAAGTACCAAAAATCTGGATTGAGCACCTATTGTTCCCAGCGCCATCTATTGTTTGAAATTCGACCTAAAATCAAGGATCACAGTAAAAAATATCCTTACATCATACGTAACCCAACTGCAGGAATTTTTTTAATTATCTGTCACCGTTTGCAAGTTATTGAATTTTAAAATCCATCAGGACACCCGGTATATATATATACGTTTTTGAATGACGCTTCTTTCAATGCATCATACGCAGTTCTACAGATATTTACTCGAATTACCGTATATACTCGCGTATATATCAAGGAATTTCTGGCAATTTTCGGCCAGAATATTGGGGGCGGGGGTCGACTTATACGAGAGACAATTAAAATCAAAACAGCAAAAAACTTCGAGTGCTGCAAATTTCTGTTTTTTATGTGTAAGAATAATAAAATAATATTGAAAATATACAAATAATAATAATTTATCATTAAAAAATATTTCATTGATTTGTTTTTGTTTACTTACTAATTTTTCGCATTGGCGAATCTCTCCTACCATATGGAGCGCGCGTTTTTCTCCCAACTTTTCTTCTGGCGCGAAATGTGCATTAAACCTAAACACGGTTACTTTTGCTTTGCAGCACACTTCTACGATTATATATATATATATATATATATATATATATATATATATATATATATATATATATATATATATATATATATATATTAAGCAATATAACGTGATGCTGCATTTCAAAAATCAGAATCATCCGAATTTCCAAACAGTTCCATAAAAAAATAAAATGGCTCGATAGGCCCCGCTTTAACGGTCCATATTCGGACTGAAAATCAAGATCAAGCAAGCTTTTGCCCTTTTACTCTACGCGATGTTGCTGTCCTCGCTGAGCTGGCCTTAGGACACCTGCGTTACCTTTTGACAGATGTACCGACCTAGTCGAACTCCCCGTCTGGCACTGTCCTCGGAGCAGATCGAAGGCTCGATGCGAGGTCGAGCACGGTTAAAGCTAGAAATGTGATCCCGCGAAGGACCACTATCGCCTCAACGAGTCAGTAAAGACAAGCTGAAAGACGAAATACTGTATCATAATGCTGCTTTTTTTTACCTTAATAAAGGCGCCCGGGACCACTATGCTTTACAGACTTGGTTTCCTTGCCTCAGCAGTCCCTCTTAGGCAATCAAACAGTTCCGTAAATTCAGCTGCAGTCATTTTTTTAATCGGATTTATCGGATTTCTTCTCTCTCCGATTCTAGTTCGCTTGTTAACGAACCGTCCGAAATGGCCGTCCGTCACATTATCAATACAGCATTTTTAAAATGAATTCACGATGACATATTTTTATATAGAGCCCCGCGATTCATTTATCCAATGTACGGCTGTAACAATGCCTATTTTTTTAAAGTTACCAGCTTCGGTTTTTTTAAGTTCATCAATTGTCGTCCATTCCATCCGTTTTTTCGAAGATTATCTTTGAAATCTCCGACATCAAGTGACTGAAGGATTGATTTAAGTCTACCGTGAATTACAGCAATCTGTGCTTTTTGTGAGCATTTACGGCATCTGTGGTATGTGCACTGCATGAGTCCCAGATAAGAAGACTTTTTTATGGGAAACTGCTCCCAGTCGCCGATTCCACACTTTTTCCAAACAGCCTTGAACGACGTCTTCGTCCATCCAATCTTTCGGATGAGCTCGAACGATTACGCCTGCCGCAAATTTTGTTCTTTTAGAGAGTATTTCTTGTCTTAAAAATGACAACAGGAGACAATTTCATTCCGTTCGCTAAACATGATAAAACAATCTCAAATCTACTTTTTGCATGGCCTGTTTTTCGAATAAGAATAGAATTTTCCCCTTTTCTATTCACTGCCCTGATGAGCGGAATATCAAATGTTACTGGTGTTTTGTCCATTTTTCCAATGTGGTCCAATTCAAAATTATGGTCTTTTCTTAACCTTATCATGTGTTTTTGCCAGCAAACTATTTAATATTCTAAGTCCGATGGCAGAGTATAGGATATTTTTTTGTTTCTGTCTTAAATTTAAATCCTTACGTTTCATAAATCTCGTGCACCATCCGTCAGGAACAGGGTGGGCGGTAGCGGAGCGAGGTTAAAATCTTTTGACAGGTGTAATGTTCGAAGGCGGTTTCACGTTCGAGTTACTATAAAGCCATTTTTACTTTTTTCCCAAATCCGGGAATTAAGCGCTTCCACCTCTCATTGCCTTCTTTTTGGGGTATTTTTAGAAGCATATCTTTATTTTTTCGCCACTCTCGAACTTGCCGCTCATTCACTTGAAACTTTCGTGCAACTGCACTGTTATATGACCTCTCAGCTTCTGTAATCTCTTAACTCAAAATAAGCGGTTTAATTTGACCTTTTACCTGACCTGATTGGTAATCCATGATCTAACAAATATTAAAAAACAGCGCGCTGTATAAACCACAAAAACCGAAAACAATACAGAAGAATCCACACGTGTCTGTCAACCTGTCCTGAACACAAACGCTTTTCCTGATCATAAAATTCCTCTGTGCATTTTCTCACGCAGACGAATTGTCTGAGGAAACCGGTCTTTGGTAACCCCTCATTGATAAAATCACTTTACCTACCTCAAAACTTTGGTGTGTTCCAGAGCAGCAGTCATCGGCGCACGGTACGAAACTGGATTTGACAATAGTTCGTTGTTTTAGGGAGAATTTGTAAAGCGTCCAGAACTTGATTTTATGCAAAATTGATGTAAAAAGCTAGAGGGTCAATATGCGGGTTTTGATTTTTTGTCGAATTTGCATTCTAAAGTTAGACGGTCGACTTATACGCGAGCATATACGTACTTATTTCTTACATAACAATATAAGCATCTTCTGTAGAATATGATGTACAAAGTATTTTATAGTATATTTGTAGTATAATTGTTAGAAGATCTGGAACAACAACAACAAAAGAAAAAGTTCAAATTACGCGTGAAATTGGTTTCTCAAATGCAAGATAGCGGAGCTATACGGTCCAGAAACAAGGACTGAAGTCCATAAAAATAGGTGAGCAAATTGATTAATTTCGAAACAGCACCGAAAACTGGCGATATGAAGCAATTAAAATAATAAAACTTTGTAAAAAATCACCATAAATTTTAAAAAAATACATAGGACGCGTTTCGAACTAAAAATATAACACCTCGTCATCAGCTACAAAACATGTGTCCCTAAGCGGACAAGGTCAAAAATGAACTGAAAGGTAGAATATGTATTGTTTTTATTTTATGGTGATTTTTTAGAAAGTTTTATTATTTTAATTTAAAATGATTAATTGTTTTTATAAGTTACACAAATGGCTACAAAATTAAGACAGTATTTTAATCGACTGTTCGTCAGTACATATACGTTTCAAAAAGTTCGACATAGAATAGAATCATATTGAATATTACATGAATACGTACAGTCGTGGAAAAAAAAGTAAACACCCCCTACTAACTCTTCAACAAATTATCGTACAAGACAGTTACTGGTACCAAACGATTAGAAATAAAGTCTACTTTTAAATTATGTATATAAAATTTGCTTAGGGGGCCATCTACACATTAAAACGAAATCAAGCCTCATTTTTTTCAATGGCAATACCCAATTTTAACAAAATATTTCAAATCATCTGTTTAAACAATGCCCAGACACCAAATTTCAAGTTAATTGCATGATAAGTTTTTGAATTATAAATATTCAAAATTTAGTGCTTCTAATGTTAAATTACATTTTCATATTTTTATTTATATCTCCTGAAATTATGCCCCTAATGTGCTAATATTTTGTGTAGCAATAATACTAATATACCCAAACATAGATACGTTGCATTTGTAGTTTTTATAATTTTATGATATGAATTCTGAAATTAATATTCGAAAAAATATGAATTGCAACCTATAGGTTTTTTTTATAGATTTAGTTTTATTAAGTTGTGCTTTATGGAAATCCAAAATTTCCCAATTTTCTTCCAAGTAGTTTTCAAATTATGCTTAAAAAACGACAAAAGGATGTTTTAAGGGGCCGTCTCTGATAAAAGTGACAAGATATTTTGAAATTTCTTCTGCTGTTGTGCAGTCTAGCAGGTTTCATTGGCTACTTGAGTAGTGCTTAACTGCCTTGATCAAGAAGGGGGCTCTCTCGGTTAACAATCGAGTACGGAACTTCAATTTGGATACCGCCCTTAAAATACGCTCGATTTAAAATAACTAAATTCTTGGGAACTTATGGTATAAATTGCATAAAAATTTGTTTTTAGGGTAATTGAAGGGTGTAGAGTTCATTTATATGTCAGAATTGTGTACTGATATTGAATAAAACAAAGTTATGGTCTAAAAGTTATTAATAAGTAGATGGCCCCCTAAGCAAATTTTATATATATCATTTAAAAGTAGACTTTATTTCCAATCATTCGGTACTAGTAACTTTCTTCTACGATAATTTGTTGAGGAGTTAGTAGGCGGTATTTATTTTTTTTTTTCGACGACTGTACATAAAATGCTTTTATGGGAGAATTTTTGCACTTTATATTAATACTAGGGGGCTCTGCCCCCTGCAAGCTACGCTCGCCAACCCCCGTTCAGACACCGCAGAATCTAAATTTACGCTAATTTGACCGGTTTTTAAAAGATTAGAGAAGATTTAATTGTAATGAAAAAACCTATAGCGATCTCCCTGCAAACGGGTTTCCATTCAATTCCCTGTGATTGCGAAAATTTAAGGCCGAATCAGTTGCTGGTAAGACATCCAATGGTTGTTTTTGTGTTTGATTAAAGAAGATCAGTTAAACATTTGAAAAGAAGGTAAAATAAAATGAATTAAGTAAACAGAGTCTTTGCCGACCGATATTTTTAACAGCGTTATAAAACGATTGATATAATACAATTTACTACAATTTACTGCTTTATCACCTTCAAAGACGGTGGTTCATTTTTGGATCACTTAATTTTAATTCTCAAATGCCACATTGGCACCAGAATATTGGAGTGAAAATTTTTCTTTTATTAAGAAAGTGAACGAAAGTATTTTCGTATTTCGAAATTTGTTTGTAAATTCCGGTGCCATTCACTGATTTCAACATTATACGAATAGAAGTACCTTGCCCTTGAAAGGGTTAAAAGTATATTAATGTATTTAATATTTTAAAGTTTCCTTTCTCTTTTAATATTCACGGTAAATACAATTATCAAGACATAATTTTCAATATTTTTCTGCTTTTAACACGTAACACATTTAATAGTAATTTTTTTTAAAAATTTTGTTTTTAATAGCCATGTGTAAATAAATTTGTAATCGTTAGGAAATATTATTCTTTGCGCTGTTTTTAGAATTGAAAACAATCTCTATAATAATAGCCTAAGTCATGTGACTATCATCAACAGTTCCTTCGCTTTTCACTAGAAAGGTTCAAATTTTGATTATTAAAGTTTTTAATCAATTAATTAATTAATTAAAGTTAGTTGTTTGATTTTAAAAGTAATTTTTTCGAATAAAACTACATAAAATTTGCCATGATCGTAAAGAATTCTTGGTACTTTTATGTTAGCCGAGTTCAAATCTCGCCAATAGCTTTTTTTGGTACTTTTCCGTTATACGGACACCATGCCAAAATGTATGCTAATGCACCAAATATTTCAACCCTGATCGTGAAAAGGATTTTTGGTACTACTTAGTTTTCCCGTCGACCAAAAATCTACAACCAAACTATAAGATTAAATGCCAATAATGGTTGATCGTAAATGTCACATTTACTTGACTTTAAGCAAGTTATACGTGTTTACGTCATTAAAATGATTTATTTTTCGACGTTTTATTTGTATTTTTATTAATGCTATACTAATTTATTTGTTCTTTCGTTATTTAAAATAAAAATTATGTCAATTTGTATAATTTGGCGAAATTGGTCGACGGGATAACTAAGTAGTACTGGATTTGTATTGTAAACCATGCGAAATATTGTGATTTGCTATTATTTGCTATACTTCATTGTATAACAGTTATTTCTTGACTTATTTTAAGTATATATTTGTGATTTAGTAAAATAGTTCGTAAGAGTCTGTAGTTTTCAAATGTTAAATTTTTTAAAGGCTCACTTTACTATCGACAGTGTTTTTTTCTTTTATTTTTCAAATGTTTCAATTCACGTGCTTTTCATTTTGCGCCAACTATTACGCTTGGCGACAATGGTGTCCATATAACGGAAACGTACCATTTTTTTTAACTCGTAAGTTAGCATTTTTTTTATTTTTCGAGTGGTAATTTAAAACGGTACTACTTGGTTATCCCTATGACCAAAAATCTATCGCCAGACTATATAAGATTAAGTGCCAATAATGGTTGATCGTAAATGTCATATTAACTTGACTGTAAGGAAGGTATATATGTTTACGCTATCAAGTGATTTTTATTTCGACGCTTTATTTGTATTTGTATTTTTAATACTAATTTATTTATTCTTTCGTTATTTAAAATAAAAATTACGTCAACTTGTATAATTTGGCGATATTGGTCATTCGTTTTTAATTTGAAATTAAATGTCATGATTTCTTTCATTACTTAGTATTTAACACAGATGCCATATAAATGTTTGGCGTGATTTTTTTTTTTACCACAATTTGGCGAAAACCTCGTTTTCGAATACCAATGACATTATTTATTTTAAATCATTTTCTGTTGCTTTAAATTATTTCCTATTATTTTAAAAATGAAATAACAATTAAAAAAGTTATAAGCTGTAGAACAAAGGAATTTGTAACTTTTTTTTTTTAAAATAAAAAGACAATAAATGTAAATAGTAAACATTTATTAATGAATAACCAACAATAGCCGGGTTGAGATGTCAGGCAAAATAACGCCATTTTGGCGCCAATTACGTATCCCGGTGCGAATATGACATCTGAGCCTAATATTTTTCTTTTCGTTTCGGTCAAAAAAAAAAAAAAAAAGAAGTGAAAGCCATTAATTTGAAATGTTTCAGTTTTAAAGGAAAGTTTTGTATTAAATAAAATGATAACGAAATACAAAAAAAAAAAAAAAAAAAGCATTTTTCTTAGGGAGATTTAAGGGAGGACAAGCTGGTCGCCAAATTAATTTTAAATTATAACCATTAACCATTTCTGATATCTGAAAAAAAATATATCTGTTATGATTGAAATTTGAGTTGCCATCATTAGAAAAAAGTATTTAAAATTAGAAAAAAAAATAATATTTCGAAAACTAATTCGAATTTAAGAATTCTAATACCAGTTTTAAGATCTCTGGATCAATACGAGTTTTTGGTGTTAATTTCATCACAAAGTATTCCATATTTTAGGAGAAATCGCCGTGAAACATAATCATTTGTTTAGTCAGTCGTTTCCTAGAATCGTTACATAAATTTGTTTCAATTTAGTCGTTTCGTAAATTCGTTTAGGATTTTATATATATAGGGTAGATTAAATAATAAATCGTTCGAAAAAATATTAAACATAGATTAAGTAATATTATATATTTTACTTAAAAATATAATAGTCAATAATCATACATCATACTCTTACATAATGATAGTAATATGGTATTTTATTAATCTCAGCATAAGAAAATGAAATAAAGTCAATGGACATCAGTTTACTGATTTTTCAAGTATTTGCTTTAAGCGCAAAGCTGCTGCAGTAAAATAAATGAGGATTTTTCCACTACAGCTTTACATACATACTGTTCAAATATACCATTTTAAAATTATATAATGAATAATATGTTAAAGGTTTTAATTATGTGTTAAATAACTAACTAGAATCATCATACTATGAATTATTCCCATTGGAAACTTTGACACTATTTTCTGATGCATATATTCAGCAATGTTTAATGAACTGTCGTTTCAAATCAAACAAAGTGTTTTAACAAACTTTGAATGCATTACATCGGCACGTCAAAACCATATAAACGACAGGTCAAAAACCATTATCAGAATATCTCTTTTATCGTTTGAATGTTGAACGTGCATACACAGTAAAATAAAATCTGTAATTCTACAGATGCAAATTTACAAAATCTGTATGCTTACTAAAATTTTATCTCTACACTGTACAAAGAAAAGATGTAAATATTTAAAACCAGTCTTTGTAAAGCTACAGAATTCAGTAGCGTTACAAAATTTATACTACCAAAATTACTAATTAATAATCTTACTAAAATTTTATCTATAACCCGGGATGCAGTTACATAAAAAGTTCTGGAATCCCAATGTCCTAAAAATTTTTTAGTAACCTTACATATTTTTTGATTTACGGTGCAAAAGCGTATATGTTACATACTTTTTTGTTGTTGCTGTTACATAAAATGTTCTATGAAACCCAGTTTCGTATAAAATTTTTAGTAACTTTTTTTAGATTTTTTACAGTGTAGAAAAAGGAATGTAGATATCAGAAACAATATAAATGAGAAGACTCCTGAGACTCTTGGATTTATAATATTTAGAGACTTTTTCATGATTGAAATTGAGAAAATTACCTGTAATTTTTAAACAGGGTGTTTTAATGAATTGTAAGTATGCTATGTGAAAGACGTAAATATATAAAACCAGTTTTTGTAAAGCTACAGAATTCAGTAGCGTTACAAAATTTATACTACCAAAATTACTAATTAATAATCTTACTAAAATTTTATCTGTAACCCGGGTTGCAGTTACATAAAAAGTTCTGGAATCCCAATGTCCTAAAAAACAACTTCTTTTTGAAACAAAACGAAATATTAATTTTCGAAATATTATTTTTTTTCTAATTTTAAATATTTTTTTCTAATGATGGCAACTCAAATTTCAATCATAACATATATATATATTTTTTTCATATATCAGAAATGGTTATAATTTTAAATTAATTTGGCGACCAGTTTGTCCTTCCTTAAATCTCCCTAAGAAAAATGCTTTTTTTTTATTTCGTTATCATTTTATTTAATACAAAACTTTCCTTTAAAACTGAAACATTTCAAATTAATGGCTTTCACTTCTTTCTTTTTTTTTTTGAGCGAAACGAAAGGAAAAATATTAGGCTCAGATGTCATGTTCGCACCGGGGTACGTAATTGGCGCCAAAATGGCGTTATTTTGCCTGACATCGCAACCCGGCTATTGTTGCTTATTCATTAATAAATGTTTACTATTTACATTTATTGTCTTTTTATTTTAAAAAAAAAAAGTTACAAATTGCTTTGTTCTATAGTTTATAATTTTTTTAATTGTTATTTCATTTTTAAAATAATAGAAAATAATTTAAAGCAACAGAAAATAATTTTACTTTTTGAACAAACTTCTTGTTCAAATCCTCATTGATCGTTGAGAGGATTGTATGTGCATAGAAAAAGGGATGATGACATCAGAGATAATATACACAAGTGTATTGCTTTTCACTAAAAATATTGATATTATTAGATAATACGTTTTATTTTTAAATAACTGAAATTTTAAAGCGAACAACGTGTTTTAACGACATGCTAGTGTACGGAGTCGAAAGCGTTGTCCAACGTTTTGGTATGATCCCTTACTCGTCATTATAATTTTTGAATATGAATTATAAAAGTGGAAATGATTTCAGTTATAATGTATATAAAATTTAATGTGATTTTGAACGTTAATAAAAAGGAATGAACAAAAGGAAATCAGCTTTAAACATTTTATATACAGTCGTGGCACAAAGTTTAGGACCACCGTGCAGAAACTAGCGTTTTTAAAATTGAAACCGCTGATAACGTCATAAATCAAATTGATTTTCGTCAGATGGCGTCATTCCGTCTGACAGTGGAGTTACTGTATTTGCTTTTCTTTTGAACTTTGAGTAATAAATGTCGCAGATGCAATTTATTGTCTGGATCTTAAATTTCAGTGGTGGTCATAAACTTCACAAATTAAAATATGTATTAAGAAATCATTATCATGCTGATAAAATTCTTATGAAATAAACTATAGTAGATGACTACTTAAGTAAATGTAGTGAATATTTGCTTAAAGACATATATAAGTTTGGCTACATGATAGTTTTCATTGTGTTTATTACGAAGCTATTCATTTTTACAATACATTACAGAATAAATTTAATAGCTCTAAAACTACGTTTTGAATACAAACACAATTATCACTTGCAACAAACGGATATAATGATAAATACAGGTTTTACATAATAATTAATGAAACAGTTCCAGAAAAATATTTTTTTTTTCTGCAGTAATATTTGTAAATACGAAAATTTAGCTCAACAAATAAAACAGAAAATTGCATACTTTTGAATATTATGTAGCTTATCAATAAATAATGACGAACATTTTGTAAACTTCAATATTTAAAATATCTTTTTTTTTTCAGTTTATAGCTACAAATTATCATGAAACAGTATCGATTTTTTTTTTCTATAATACGTATGATTAGTGTAACAATTTTTCACATATTTGAAAAATGTCTAAAAAAGGCACGTTATCCTGTATACGTTTTCGACATTGCTGAAAACAATTCATAATACGATTGCTGCTACTATATTTCATTACATTATATACATAAATTTCATACAATCTAATAGTAACACATAAAAGAACATGCTATGGTGCTGGTGGTTTATTATTACATTCTAACTATAGTGATATATCAATATTTTGTATTTATACACTTTATATAATTAAATAAAAATAAAAATTTCTTTTGCAAAAATTATGTTTTCCAGTAAGGCATCATGTGTTTCCAAATAAACGCTTCAAGATCACAGTCTCATATAATTATAATGAAAATTTTCCAATCAGCATTTTTTATTACAAATATGTGAGGAAATATGCGGCATATTTTGCAGACATTTTCGTAATTTCTTTAAGACCTAATATATCTGTAGAATAAAATAAAATGTTTTGATTATAAAAACTACATTTTTTTTTCAATTATCTCACAGGTAAACTATGTTTTATACAGTTTCTTTGAAATATGTTTTAGAACATGAGGTAATGTTACAAAAAGTAGCAAGGAAGTAATTATTTTTATTCTAGAATAGTTTGTAAAATATTCTTAAACATTATTTACTTATTTATTATTACTTTTGTATATACTAAGGATGTTTGAATAACCGAATAAATATGGGAAAACGATGACAATCACGGACATTTTTGCATCATCAGCAAACACCACAGATTTTCGTGACATATCAGAACAAAAACAAATACGTAATATTTTATTAGCAGAAAAACCACACTTGGCACTTTATCTTAAGCCCATTTATACGGAGATTAATATTATTCTTGGATAAATATATAATATAAGCAATGCGTCTTTTTTTATCTTTTACATGGTTTATATATGCTTCTTAGAATTATTGCAAATTATACACAAAAATGCTGCGAGGTTTTAATTATTTAAGAAAATAATTATTTTTATTCTAGAATGATTTGTATTAAATTCTAAATATTTTCCTGCTTAGTTTTATTACTTCTGTAGTTAATAAGGATGTTTGAATAAATATGGGAAAATGATGACAACCACGGACATTATAGTAGCCTTAGTAAACACCACAGGTTTTCGCGACATATCAGGACAAAAATAAATATGTAATATTTTTTTAACAGTAAAGCCACACTTGATACTTTATCTTAGGCTGATTAATATGAAGATTAATGTTAATGTTGAATGAATACATAATATAATCAATGCGTCTTTTTTATCTTTTACTTGGTTTATGAATGCTTCTTAGAATTATTTAAAACTATATATAAAAAATGCTGCGAGTTTCCCAACTTATTTTTAGTACTTCTGTAATTACTAACGATGTTTAAATCAACAATACATATGGAAAAAATATGACAACCACGGAAATTTTTGCAGCCTTAGTAAACACCACAGAATTTCATGACATATCAGGACAAAAACAAATATGTAATATTTTATTAGCAGAAGAGCTACACTTGACACTTCATCTTAGGCTGATTAATATAAATATTAATGTTATTCTTGGATAAATAAATAATATAAGTATTGCGGGTTTTTTTTTTAAATATTTTCTTAGCTTATGAATGCTTCTTAGAATTTTTTTCCAATTATAAAAGAAAATGATGCGAGTTTCTAATTATTTAACAACACATGTTGTTAAATAATTATCATCTGTGTTCACTATTTTTATAATCTCATAGTTAGAATTTTGAAGAAACTATAAGTGGAAGTGGCTTAATTTGAAAAAGTACATTTTAAAAGAATTAATAATATTATTTTTGTAAAATAATTAAATATCTATCATGTAGTTCTTTTTATAAAATTAATTTTTTAATACATATAAAGGTAAACATTGCTAAAAAGCAACAAAAAGTCACGGAAGACAATATTGGCAAAATAGCCATTTATTTTTAAATGTATTTTTTGATTCATTTTAATCTAACCTAAAAGAGAAGAATACATTTTTTGTTTAAACAATTAAAATAAATGCTCCATAATTTTATTCGAGCAAACAATTGAAAACACTGTATTGAAATGCATATAAAAAATAATTTCGAATTTTGAGATAACTTTAAACGATTATTTTTGTAACATATTATAGTTCTATGTCCGTTCTTACCCAGTAGAAGAATGGAGAAGAGTAAAAATATGTTTACAAAATAAACTGCGATAGTTAATGCTCACACATACCAGAATAGCTTCTTAATTTATTTTTAAGAATCATAATTATAAAATGTGATTTATTGATTTCAATTATCGAATGATTATCCATGATTATCGATTATCTGAAGCACTTGGGGTCCTATCGCCTACACGTTCCGTGTCATTAAAAAATGCAAAAATTGTAAGAAAAAAATGATACATAAAGAAAAAAATAGAAACAGCTTAAAAATGATACATTCTGACTAATATTTAAATATTGCTACACTAGATGGCAGCACATGACAGTCCCTAATTTTAGCAGGCTGCCAAATAGATTTTTCCCATAATTCATTGCGTATTAGCTTTCCCGCAGAGTGTTTTGAGACGCACATTGTAGAGATGTTCGAAATACAAGCTGCTTGCTTGTTTTTTTGTTTGTTTGTTTGTTTTTTCCCGGAGTTTTTGAGAGGCGGGGAATGATGAACTGTTTTTCGAATCAGTGGATTTCTTCTGAAATTCTTAAAGTTTGTACACATGTATTATAGTTGTACACATGTATTATAGTTGTACATATGCGTGTAAATGACGTATTCTTGTATCTTTAATATGCGCTATTAAAAGTTTTGTACTAAATCTTAGAGTTGCGGATCTAATTTTGGAGTGATGAGTCCATTTTTAAAGATTGTAGCGTCTACTTATGGAAAGTAAGGAGGCTATAATATGCAGCTTAATGTTTGTAATTTCTCAAAACAAACCATAAAAAAAGAAGCAAAATACAAAATTTTGGTCACCGAAGCCTGCAGGAAATATTTCTATGCATCTTATGAGCTTTATTATTATTTTTATTCTACAACTTATATTTAATTTACTAGCTAGTGGACTATTTTAAATTGAAAAATAAAACAGAATTGATAAAAATAATATAATAAATATAATAAAATACTATTTAGTGCAATAAAATTGTAAGAAAAAGTTGAATTGAAAATAACTATAAACATAATTATAAACATTTATTAATAAACCTTTTTTAGGTAGCTTTCTTTACAAAAATGCTACCTATTGCAGCCGTTCGGAGGAAAGCGATTTCAAAAAATTTTGGTATATTTTCATCGATCATGACCCCCAGACCCCGAAACCACCCTCCGTTCAAAATTGATATATATATATATATATATATATATGACATATGTCACACTGTAACTCCCGTAATTATGAACCGATTTCGATGTAATTCGGTGTGTACATAGTAAATACCAATGTCTCGACCGAGTTCGTTGGCCAGCTTCATCCGCCGATTTGTTTCAAAATGGCGGCCATTTAAACTTAAAAAAAAAATTTAAAACTTGAAATGTGGTACCAAAAAATTAAAAATGGAAAAATATTTTTTTCTTATGTATTTGACCTTTATACAAAGATTCCGGAGCAGTTTTTGTTTCGTCTATATCTTAAAGAATGGCTGAGTTGTAGCATTTTGAATTTCTAGCGTGGCTGACATTTTGAAACGTCTTGAATTTTGTCACGCGATAAAAGGCGTATTTATCAACCGATTTGGATGTAATTCGGTGTGTACATAGTACATACCAATCTCTCGACCGAGTTCGTTGTCCAGCTTCATCCGCCATTTTGTTTCAAAATGGCGGCCATTTAAATTTTTTTTAAAAATTTAAAATTTGAAATGTGGTACCAAAAAATTGAAAATGGAAAAATATTTTTTTCTTATGTATTTGACCTTTATACAAAGATTTCGGAGTAGTTTTTGTTTCGTCTATATCTTAAAAAATGGCTGAGTTATAGCATTTTGAATTTCTAGCGTGGCTGACATTTTGAAACGTCCTGAATTTTGTCACGCGATAAAAGGCGTATTTATGAACCGATTTGGATGTAACTTCGTTTATACATAGTACATACCAATGTCTCGACCGGGTTCGTTGGCCAGCTTCACCCGCCATCTTGTTTAAAAATGGCGGCCATTTAAATTTTTAAGAAAAATCTAAATTTAAAATGTGGTACCAAAAATTGAAAATTGAAAAAATATTTTCTTCTTATGTGTTTGACCTTGATAAAAAGATTCAGGAGCAGTTTTTGTTTCGTCTATATCTTAAGAAATGGCTGAGTTATAGCATTTTGAATTTCTAGCGTGGCTGACATTTTGAAACGTCCTGATTTTTCTCACGTAATAACAGGCGTATTTATGAACCGACTTGGATGTACCTTGGTGTGTACATAGTACATACAAATATCTCGACCGAGTTCGTTGGCCAGCTTCATCCGCCATCTTGTTTCAAAATGGCGGCCATTTAAAAAAATTAAAAAATAAAAAAAATTAAATGAGACACCAAAAAAATTGGAAAATGAAAAAGATTTTTTTGTATGTGTTTGACCTTAATACAAAAATTCAGGAACAGTTTTTCTTTCGTCTATATCTAAAAAAAAATGACTGAGTAATAGCATTTTGAATTTCTCTTGTTGCTGACATTTTAAAACGACCTGATTTTTGTCACGCGATAACAGGCGTATTTATGAACCTATTTGGATGTAACTTGGTCTGTACATAGTACATACCAATGTCTCGACCGAGTTCGTTGGCCAGCTTCATTCGCCATCTTGTTTCAAAAGGGTTGCCATTTAAAAACAATTAAATTTAAAATTCAAAATGAGGTATTAAAAAATTGGAAAATGAAAAAAATTTTTTTTATGTGTTTGGCCTTGATACAAAGATTCCGGAGCAGTTTTTGTTTCTGAAAATTTGTTCTTTTGTTTATATCTTAAAAAAATGGTTGATTTATAGCACTTTGAATTTCTAGCATGGCTAACATTTTGAAACGATCTTGTATTTGTCACGCGATAACACACGTATTCGCCTATTTCGATGTAAGAAGGCATGTGGATAGTATACATCAACACCTCCACCAAGTTCGCTGGCCAGATTCATCAGCCATCTTGTTTCAAAATGGCGGCCATTAAATTAAAAAATATATATATATTTAAAGTGAGGTACAAAAAAATTAGAAATTGAAAAAGGCTTCTTTCTTAAGTATTTGATCTTGATATAAGGATTCAGGAGCATTTTTTGTTTGTCTTTACCTTAAAAAATGGCTCAGATATAGCAGTTTCAATTTCTATTGTGGGTGACATTTTGAAAAATCTGATTTTTTGCATGCGACAGCACTCCTATATATTAACCAATTCCGATGTGAGTGAGCATGTGCACAGCAATTACTAAGGTCTCGACCAAGTTCACTGCTTAGCCTCATCCACCATGCTGTCTTAAAATGACAGGCACTTTAACAAATTGCCGAATTTGGCAGCCAAATATAAGTTACTTTAAAGAAAAGCAGCTTGGATAAAGCTGACTAATTTCGCGAAATTCTCATTCATTATATTGATAAAAATTAGTATTGAATCTCCTATATTCGGTTTCCACTAAATTGAGCTTCGTGTGTTTGCACGATATAATTTGGCTTTTTTTAAATAAGGATTATGAAAGCTACCTCTTCCTCCCGGCACTGGCCGGAAGGACTTTTTTAATTACAGCATTATTATAAACGTTTCTTTTGACATTTGAATGTTATGTAAATATTTTAGTATATTTATTCAAGTTAGGATTATTATATAACTAATTAATTAACTTTTATAAATTTGTTTGAACTGTCAATTTGCACCATACAATGAGTATTTCATCATGAAATCGTCAGTATTTCTGACGAAACATAAGAATTCTTGAAGTTGCAATATTGCAGTTTTATTCGAAACATTGTACCAGCTCATAAAATACAAGAAATGTATTCTTAAGATTACTCGAATGTGCTTGAAAATTAACGTTCAAAATATCGTTTAACAGTTCATTCCATAACTCGACACAATTCAGTTTTGATGTGTGTTGTGAGTCAGTAGAAAGAGCACTTGCGCACATGTCTTCTAAATTATGCCTTTGGTTATAGGGGAAAAATAAGTAAAATGGCATGAAAAGATAAAAAAAGAAACATAAAGAGCTTGAGAAGGATAAATGCTGTTTCATATTTGTAATTTCTGAAAACAAACAATAGTGTAAATAAAGTAAAATACAATAAATTGGACACTAAATCCTACGAGGAGGAAATATACAACCTTTGAGTATCATTATTATTTTTATTCTACAATATATTTTTTAATTTGTTAGCTATTAGATTGTTTTAGAATGAAATAAATACTATTATTAAATATTAAATTAACCCTTAAATGCAGGGTGTTGGTTTTCGGCAACATACCGAATATAGGCTTCTAAAATGCTATTAGAATAATATTGAAGCTATAATGTTTCCAATAAAATACATTCACAAAATATTATTAAATCGATTTTCAACATGTAGATGGCAACACTTATGCGGTTTATGAATAAAGATAGATTTATTTTTTCAATTGTTGCTACTTGTTCTTTTTGTTTTGTTTGGAAGCTTGCGAAATACCCTATTTTGTTTTGCAGTGAGTAAGTAAAATTTATTTCTTATTATAGTTCCTAAAATTCTTGTGTGTTTAATATTATAGAATTTTATAAAGAGAAATTATTTTTTGAATTAAAGTCCAGTATTGCCGACTAGTAACAAACTTATTTTTAGCCGTAAAGCATACTTAAAACAAAATATGATTTTTTAAAGTATTTTTCCCAAGATTTATTAATAAAATAAAAGCCGAAAAAATTATTGCATTTATTTTTGAAAAATCAGCCATTTAAGGGTTAAAATTTACAATAAAATATTTTTTAGTGCAAAAATATTAAGACGTAGCTGAAAGGGAGACAATAACAACCATTTCTTTTGACATTTTAATGTTGTATAAATATGTAACTATCATTATAACTGAAGGGAATGTATTAATTAATTATTTAACAGCTATAAAAATTTATGATAATAACAACTATATTGAACATTATGTATGTAACTTTTATGTAACTTTTCTACATTTTAATGTTGTGTAAATACGTGAATACCTTTATAACTGAAGATTATGTATTGCATAATTATGTAAGAGTTATAAAAAATTATGATAATAACAACCATTTCAATATTTTACTGTTGTGTAAATATGTAAATATCTTTATAATTGAAGAGAATGTATTAAATAATAATTTAAGAGCTATAAAAACTTATGATAATAACAACTATTTCTTTTCACATTTTAATATTTTGTAAATAAGTAATTTTATTTATAACTGAAGACAAAGTTTTATATAATTATTTAACAGTTATAAAAATTTTAAAGAAATTTTCAAAATTTCAATTGGTGATTGGTACATAATTAATTAAAGTTTTTAAATTTGTTAAAAGTATTTATTTGCCTCATAAACAATTCAAACATTAAAACACACAATTTATATTTGTTTCAAAGTTTACATTCTTAAAACCGGTTCACAATTCACTCCATAAATCCGATATCTGAAATAGCACAGTTAGAATTATACATTGTAATTTTTTTCTTTATATCAAAGTCCATAAATTAAAATGTATCGACTCTCTGACATAAAGCATCGTTTTTCATTTATAATGACATGAAGCTGAAAGCTTAAGAGAGAAATCGGGATGAAAGTGCTTTATATTTCCACTAGTTCTTGAAAGAGAATTAAGAATTGTAAAACTGTCTTGCTGAAAATGTATGTCTTTTTACTAACTATTATTAAAACATGTTTCTTTTAATTTTCTACTAAATAAAGTAATGACAGTATATTTTAAACAGCAGCAACAACAAAATTATCTAGCGCGAATTTGACTAATGAGGCCTCAGTGTTTCTTTTAACTATAATGGTAAAAGTATTTTATTTTACCAAACTTGCATGTGAATATTTTGTCTGTTATATGTATATGTAAGAACTTGTAGGATCGACATCACGTGTGAGATAAATAAGACTCGGGAACCTCTTATGGATCGAACTGATTTATTTCGTCGTTCATCTTACAGACCGATTCGCGAGTCCGGTCGGACGTGCACCGGGCAAGTTGCGTTGATGATTTGAGGAGCTACATCGCCATAGGTTTTGCAGGCATCTAAAAAAGTGTAAATTTTCTCGTTTTTGGCACGGGTTTTAGCGAATATCTTGGTGTTTCGCAAAATTTTGTGAATAAATCGCACAAAAGACAAGAATTTCGTCAAGAGATCATGGGAAAAAACGCGAATTTCATCTAAGAATCGCAAATTTTGTCAGGAGGTTTCAGAAAAAACGCGAATTTCATCAAACGATCGCAAATAACATGCAAATTTTGTCAAAGGATAGCGAAAAAAACGTGAAATTGTGTCAATAAACTCATGCAAATACGACGAATTTCGTCTAAGAATCGCAGGAAAAACGTGAATTTCGACAAAGGACAGAGAAAAACGCAAATCTTTCTCCATAAATCTCGCAAATAAGGTGAATTTCATCAAAGGGTCGCGAAAAATGCAAATCTCGTCAAAAGATTGTGGAAAAAGGTGAATTTCATCTAAGAATAGCAAATTTTGTTAAAAAATTATTAAAAAAACGCGAATTTCATCAATGGATCGCAAAAAAGGCGAAATTTTGTCAATAAATCGCGCAAATAAGGAGAATTTTGTCAAATGATCGAGAAAAAAAAACTAAATTTCTTTAAAAGATCGTGAGAAAAAACGTAAATTTCATTTAGGAATCGCAATTTCGTCAAAAGATTGAGGAAAAAACGTGAATTTCATCAAAGTATCGCGAAAAAAGCGAATTTCGTCAAAGGATAGCGAAGAAACGTGAAATTTCAATAAATCGTGCAAATAAGATCGCCAAAGGATCGCGAATAAAAAACCCGCAAATTTCGACAAAGTATAGTGAAAAATACATTTTTCTGTGACCGTCAGAATTTTCTTTTACTCATAATCACTCATGCCTCCATTATCTAGGTTCATTGATTGGACTCGAATAGCGATTCCATTTTTCATTAAATGTCTTGCATCTTCACGCTGTCACAACATTGTCATTGTAGCCACCTGTTCGTCAAAAAGTTAATGACAAAATCGTCACAAATCACACAATTTTCACAAAATTGTCACAATGTGACGTCACAACATTGTCACTGTCATCACAGAATCATCACAATGTTAATGACAATTTCGTCACAAATGACACCTATTTCACAAATTGGTCACACCGTGACTTCACAAATCGGTCACAATGTGACGTCACAAATGAGCTCTAAAACGGCCATAACGACTTCACATTCTAGTCACTAGGACTTCACATCGACGTCACGTGACGTCACATCGACGGTCACAAAGTCACAGTGTGACTTCACAACGACGTCGCCGTAACGTCACCATGCCTTACGGGAAATAATGACGAACATTTTGTAAACTTCAATTTTTAAAATATCTTTTTTTTCTGTTTATAGCTACAAATTATCATGAAACAGTATCGATTTTTTTATAATACGTATGATTAGTGTAACAATTTTTCAAATATTTGAAAAATTTCAAAAAACGGCACGTAATCCAGTATACGTTTTCGACATTGCTGAAAACAATTCATAATACGATTGCTGCTACTATATTTCATTACATTATATACATAAATTTCATACAATCTAATAGTAACACATAAAAGAACATGCTATGGTGCTGGTGGTTTATTATTACATTCTGACTATAGTGACATATCAATATTTTGTATTTATACACTTTATATAATTAAATAAAAATAAAAAATTCTTTTGCAAAAATTATGTTTTCCAGTAAGGCATCATGTGTTTCCTAAACTACGCTTCAAGATCACAGTCTCATATAATTATAATGAAAATTTTCCAATCAGCATTTTTTATTACAAATATGTCAGGAAATATGCGGCATACTTTGCAGACATTTTCGTAATTTCTCCAAGATCTAATATATTTGTAGAATAAAATAAAATGTTTTGATTATAAAAACTACATTTTTTTCAATTATCTCACAGGTAAACTATGTTTTATACAGTTTCTTTGAAATATGTTTTAAAACATGAGGTAATGTTACAAAAAGTAGCAAGGAAGTAATTATTTTTATTCTAGAATAGTTTGTAAATTATTCTTAAACATTACTTACTTATTTATTATTACTTTTGTATATACTAAGGATGTTTGAATAACCGAATAAATATGGAAAAACGATGACAATCACGGACATTTTTGCAGCATCAGCAAACGCCACAGATTTTCGTGACATATCAGAACAAAAACAAATACGTAATATTTTATTAGCAGAAAAACCACACTTGGCACTTTATCTTAAGCTCATTTATATGGAGATTAATATTATTCTTGGATAAATATATAATATAAGCAATGCGTCTTTTATTATCTTTTACATGGCTTATATATGCTTCTTAGAATTATTGCAAATTATACACAAAAATGCTGCGAGGTTTTAATTATTTAAGGAAATAATTATTTTTATTCTAGAATGATTTGTATAAAACTCTAAATATTTTCCCGCTTAGTTTTATTACTTCTGTAGTTAATAAGGATGTTTGAATAAATATGGGAAAACGATGCCAACCACGGGCATTATAGTAGCCTTAGTAAACACCACAGATTTTCGCGAAATATCAGGACAAAAATAAATATGTAATATTTTTTTAACAGTAAAGCCACACTTGATACTTTATCTTAGGCTGATTAATATGAAGATTAATGTTAATGTTGAATGAATACATAATATAATCAATGCGTCTTTTTTATCTTTTACTTGGTTTATGAATGTTTCTTAGAATTATTTAAAACTATATATAAAAAATGCTGCGAGTTTCCCAACTTATTTTTAGTACTTCTGTAATTACTAACGATGTTTAAATCAACAATACATATGGAAAAAATATGACAACCACGGAAATTTTTGCAGCCCTTAGTAAACACCACAGAATTTCATGACATATCAGGACAAAAACAAATATGTAATATTTTATTAGCAGAAGAGCTACACTTGACACTTCATCTTAGGCTGATTAATATAAAGATTAATGTTATTCTTGAATAAATAAATAATATAAGCATTGCGGGTTTTTTTTTAATATTTTCTTAGCTTATGAATGCTTCTTAGAAATTTTTCCAATTATAAAAGAAAATGATGCAAGTTTCTAATTATTTAACAACACATGTTGTTAAATAATTATCATCTGTGTTCACTATTTTTATAATCTCATAGTTAGAATTTTGAAGAAACTATAAGTGGAAGTGGCTTAATTTGAAAAAGTACATTTTAAATCAATTAATAATATTATTTTTTTAAAATAATTAAATATCTATCATGTCATTCTTTTCATAAAATTAATTTTTAATACATATAAAGGTAAACATTGTTAAAAAGCAACAAAAAGTCGCTGAAAACAATATTGGCAAAATAGCCATTTTTGATTTACTTTTAAATGTATTTTTTGATTCATTTTAATCTAACCTAAAAGAGAAGAATATATTTTTTGTTTAAACAATTAAAATGAATGCTCCATAATTTTATTCGTTCAAACAATTGAAAACACTGTGTTGAAATGCACATAAAAAATAATTTCTAATTTTGAGATAACTTTAAACGATTATTTTTGTAACATATTATAGTTCCATGTCCGTTCTTACCCAGTAAAAGAATGGAGAAGAGTAAAAATATGTTTACAAAATAAACTGGGATAGTTAATGCTCACACATGCCAGAATAGCTTCTTAATTTATTTTTAAGAGTCATAATTATAAAATGTGATTTATTGATTTCAATTATCGAATGACTATCGATGATTATCGATTATCTGAAGCACTTGGGGTCCTATCTCCTACACGATCCGTGTCATTAAAAAATGCAAAAATTGTAAGGAAAAGTGATACATAAAGAAAAAAAATAGAAGCAGCTTGAAAATGATATATTCTAACAAATATTTAAATATTGCTACACTAGATGGCAGCACACGACAGTCCCTAATTTTAGCAGGCTGTCAAATAGATTTTTCCCCATGATTCATTGCGGATTAGCTTTCCTGCAGAGTGTTTTGAGACGCACAATGTAGAGGTGTTCGAAATACAAGCTGCTTGCTTGTTTTTTTTCCCCCCGGAGTTTTTGAGAGGCGGGGAAGGATGAACTGTTTTTCGAATCAGTGGATTTCTTCTGAAATTCTTAAAGTTTGTACACATGTATTATAGTTGTATATATGCGTGTAAATGACGTATCCTTGTAACTTTAATATGCTCTATTAAAAGTTTTGTACTAAATCTTAGAGTTGCGGATCTAATTTTGGAGTGATGAGTCCATTTTTAAAGATTGTAGCGTCTACTTATGGAAAGTAAGGAGGCTATAATATGCAGCTTAATGTTTGTAATTTCTCAAAACAAACCATAAAAAAGAAGCAAAATACAAAATTTTGGCCACCGAAGCCTACAGGAAATATTTCTATGCATCTTATGAACTTTATTATTATTTTTATTCTACAACTTATATTTACTTTACTAGCTAGTGCACTATTTTAAATTGAAAAATAAAACAGAATTGATAAAAAATAATATAATAAATATAATAAAATACTCTTTAGTGCAATAAAATTGTAAGAAGAAGTTGAATTGAAAATAACTATAAACATAATTATAAACATTTATTAATAAACATATTTTTTTTTAATTACAGCATTATTATAAACGTTTCTTTTGACATTTTAATGTTATGTAAATATTTAAGTATATTTATTGAAGTTAGGATTATTATATAACTAATTAATTAACATTTATAAATTTGTTTGAACTGTCAATTTGCACCATACAATGAGTATTTCATCATGAAATCGTCAGTATTTCTGACGAAACATAAGAATTCTTGAAGTTGCAATATTGCAGTTTTATTCGAAACATTGTACCAGCTCATAAAATACAAGAAATGTATTCTTAAGATTACTCGAATGTGCTTGAAAATTAACGTTTAAAATATCGTTTAACAATTCATTCCATAACTCGGCACAATTCAGTTTCGGTGTGTGCTGTGAGTCAGTAGAAAGAGCACTTGCGCACATGTCTTCTAAATTATGCCTTTGGTTATAGGGAAAAAAATAAGTAAAATGGCATGAAAAGATAAAAAAAGAAACATAAAAAGCTTAAGAAGGATAAATGCTGTTGCATATTTGTAATTTCTGAAAACAAACAATAGTGTAAATAAGGTAAAATACAATAAATTGGATACTAAATCCTACGAGGAGGAAATATACAACCTTTGAATATCATTATTATTTTTATTCTACAATATATTTTTTAATATATTAGCTATTAGACTGTTTTAGAATGAAATAAATACTATTATTAAATATTAAATTAACCCTTAAATGCCGGGTGTTGCTTTTAGGCAACACACCGAATTTAGGCTTCTAAAATGCTATTAGAATAATATTGAAGCTATAATGTTGCCAATAAAATACATTCACAAAATATTATTAAATCGATTTTCAACATATAGATGGCAACACTTGTGCGGTTTATGAATAAAGATAGATTTATTTTTTCAATTGTTGTTACTTGTTCTTTTTGCTTTGTTTGGAAGCTTGCGAAATAACCTATTTTGTTTTGCAGTGAGTAAGTAAAATTTATTTCTTATTATAGTTCCTAAAATTCTTGTGTATTTAATATTATAGAATTTTATAAAGGGAAATTATTTTTTGAATTAAAGTCCAGTATTGCAGACTAGTAACAAAATTATTTTTAGCCGTAAACCATACTTAAAACAAAATTTGATTTTTTAAAGTATTTTTCCCAAGATTTATTAAAAAAATGAAAGCCGAAAAACATTATTGCAATTATTTTTGAAAAATCAGCCATTTAAGGGTTAAAATTTACAATAACATATTTTTTGTGCAAAAATATTAAGACGTAGCTGAAAAGGAGACAATAACAACCATTTCTTTTGACATTTTAATGTTGTATAAATATGTAACTATCATTATAACCAAAGGGAATGTATTAATTAATTATTTAACAGCTATAAAAATTTATGATAATAACAACTATATTGAACATTATGTATGTAACTTTTATGTAACTTTTCTACATTTTAATGTTGTGTAAATATGTGAATACCTTTATAACTGAAGATAATGTATTACATAATTATGTAACAGTTATAAAAATTTATGATAATAACAGCCATTTCAATATTTTACTGTTGTGTAAATATGTAAATATCTTTATAATTCAAGAGAATGTATTAAATAATAATTTAAGAGCTATAAAAACTTATGATAATAACAGCTATTTCTTTTCACATTTTAATATTTTGTAAATAAGTAATTTTATTTATAACTGAAGACAAAGTTTTATATAATTATTTGACAGTTATAAAAATTTTAAAGAAATTTTCAAAATTTCAAGTGGTGATTGATACATAATTAATTAAAGTTTTTAAATTTGTTAAAAGTATTTATTTGCCTCATAAACAATTCAAACATTAAAACACACAATTTATATTTGTTTCAAAGTTTACATTCTTAAAACCGGTTCACAATTCACTCCATAAATCCGATATCTGAAATAGCACAGTTAGAATTATACATTGTAATTTTTTTTCTTTATATCAAAGTCCATAAATTAAAATGTATCGACACTCTGACATAAAGCATCGTTTTTCATTTATAATGACATGAAGCTGAAAGCTTAAGAGAGAAATCGGGATGAAAGTGCTTTATATTTCCACTAGTTCTTGAAAGAGAATTAAGAATTGTAAAACTGTCTTGCTGAAAATGTATGTCTTTTTACTAACTATTATTAAAACATGTTTCTTTTAATTTTCTATTAAATAAAGTAATGACAGTATGTTTTAAACAGCAACAACAACAAAATTATCTAGCGCGAATTTGACTAATGAGGCCTCAGTGTTTCTTTTAACTATAATGGTAACAATATTATATTTTACCAAACTTGCATGTGAATATTTTGTTTGTTATATGTATATGTAAGGACTTCTAGGATCGACATCACGTGTGAGATAAATAAGACTCGGGAACCTCTTATGGATTGAACTGATTTATTTCGTCGTTCATCTTACAGTCAGATTCGCGAGTCCGGTTGGACGTGCACCGGGCCAGTTACGTTGATGATTTGAGGAGCTACATCGCCATATGTTTTGCCAGCATCTCAAAAAGTGCAAATTCTCTCGTTTTTGGCACGGGTTTTAGCGAATATCTTGGTGTTTCTCATATTTTCCAGCAGAGGGCATAGTTGTAAATTTGGGAGGAACATTTCTTTAATTGGCTAATTAGCTTTTGATTGATTGTCCAGGCTCAGAGTTCAGACCTGGGCTTGGCCGGCCCGGGAATCAGCGAACCACAACTGAATGAGAATATTCCGAACGTCAGCATTTTTACTCTTAAAGATCGACCAAAAATGATATCTGGTGATAATAAGATGTATTGCTGGGAAGCAAAGTTACAAGGGGTAAAACTGATTTTAGAATGAGATTTAAAGTTAGGAGAAAAAACTTCGGATTTTAATTTAAATTTTTAAAGCGTTTACTTTGAAATTTAAAAGGATTTTTATCCTTTCAAAAATTTATAATGCAAATTACACCAGCTTATCATAAATCTGCAGTTGAAACTCTTTTTGTAAAATATCTATTAAAATAATAAGAATTATAAAAAACACTGACTGTTTTGGAAATCTTTCAATACTATAAAAGCAAGATATATTTTTTATCGCCAAATTGTGCGACATAGCAAAATATGTAGCCGATTTTAACGAAATCGGATTTGACGTTAGATTGTTTCAAAATGTCAGCCACCCTATAATTTCAAACCGTTATATCTCAACTATTTTAAAAGATAGAGGCAAAATGAAAAATCCGGAATCCTTACATCGAGACCTAACACCTAAGCAAAATAAAATATATTATTTTTATTTTTAGTTGTAAATTTTTGAGTTTTAAATATTTAAGTAGCCGCATTGCGAAAACAAAATGTCGGACCAAGCTGGACAATGAACTTGGTCGAGATCTTGGAAAGACTAATATACATGCTTCGTCGGAAATCGGTTTATAAATGTCAGTTTTATCATATGACAAATATATATATATATATATATAGTATTGAGTATATTTGAGTGAGATATATATATAGTAACAAAATATAGTATTGAAAGATTTCCAAAACAGTCAGTGTTTTTTATAATTCTTATTATTTTAATAGATATTTTACAAAAAGAGTTTCAACTGCAGATTTATGATAAGCTGGTGTAATATGCATTATAAATTTTTGAAAGGATAAAAATCCTTTTAAATTTCAAATTATATATATATATGTATCAACATTCTGTTGGAGTGTGGTTTTGGTGTCTGGGGCAAATATCAATGAAAATAAACCGAACGTTTCCGTAATTGTTTTATCCGAACGGCTGCTGTTTGTTACTTCGTGCTTTTTGTAACGCAAGCTACTTCAAAATAATTGATCTCTTACTTAATATATATCCTGAGGACCAAGCTGCCAGCCTGCATCGTCAACATTACACACTCTACGCTATATAAAGTATGTTGAATTATTATGTTTAATTTGTTTTGTGCTAAACCTTTAAAGAATAAGCAGTATATATATTTTTTTTGATACATACAGGAAAACCTTTGAATAGTTGATAATTTGGATGTGTGCGATGTATCTACTGTTTCGAGCATGTAGCATTGCCAAGGTAAAAACCATTCAAACACATATGTGTTGTGAAACAAAAAGTTTATTTTAACAGAGATACTATCCGGGAGTGTATAATGAGGAACGGATAGGTTTTATAAACTAATAACAAACATAGTTATGTAAAACTATTTCTAATGACAACGGCGAAAATTTTTAAATACGTGTTTTAAACGTTTACAGCTCACGCAATTTTAAAATTTGGATTAAGCGACATTTTTTTTAAAATATATTTAGAATATCAAAGAAATAAGTACTTCTTATCATTGACTCTCAAGGAGAATGAAAGACTCGGTTTATAAATAAACAAAAAAATAATTTGTATATTAATATTTGGAAATTTTTCCAGAACATTCGCCTTGCACACAATATTTCAAATGAAAATCAAATTTTAAATAATTTTGCTTAAAAAGGCGCAAAGGCCAACCAAGTGAAAAAGATTCCATGCCGGGACTCGAACCCGGGCCATCAGTATAACGCACTGATGTTCTACCGACTAAACCTCATGGAACGATACCCAGACTTGAACTTCTCACTATTACAGGTTATCAAGGCTACAAAGCACTACAAGATGGAATACCTTCCGTGAGCCATCGGCATGGGGCAAACACAGACACTGAATTAAATCCAGCATCAATTGAATCTATATATTAATATTTGGAATTTTTTCTAAAGAGAAACATTCGCCTTTCATACAATATTTCAGATGAAAATCAAATTTCAAATTATTTTGCTTAAAAGGCGCAAAGGCCAACCTAGTGAAAAAGATTCCATGCCGGGTCTCGAACCCGGGCCATCAGTTTAGCGCACTGACGTTCTACCGACTAAAACGCATGGAGCTACGTTAAATACAATAAAAGAATTTGTACCATTCCTTTTAGGATAAGCCCCAACAGTGGCCGAGAGGTTCTGCGTGCAAACTTGGTAGGCGGGAGGTGGTGAGTTCGAACCCAATCGCACCCGTCGGCCTAATTATTCCGTGTTTTCCGTAGTTTTCTCGGAATTCCTTGATAGTGTTCAAATTAGGTTCTTTTAGAAAGAGCCCCAAGGAGGGCACCCAACTTTCGAGCCCATATCCGTCTTATAGAGAGTTGGCCGTCATAAACAACATCTTTTAGGAAGAATTAATATCCTTCATTAGTCGCTAGAAAACTCCTTAACAAAACGAGAACAAAAAACTTGTTTTCTGAAAGGTTTATTTCAGTTTGTTTAGCGTTAGAACATAATACAAGTAGGGTGTTCCTCGCATTAATTGAAACATTTTGTAAAGCGGAGAAAAGATTTACTCGAAAAAGGTTGAAAGAAAATTACACATTTCATTTCCCAACAGCGAAAGCGAATTATAGGCTTAATCGGTACACACGTTGATCAGTGGGAATGCTAAGAGCCTGCACTTTACAAGAAGAATTAACCTTTTAAAAGGAAATGGTTGGAAATTTGACCTATGGAAAGAAACTGTAATCCAAAAGAATTACCAAGAGTTAGAATAAATGATACATATTTTTATTAATCACTTATTTTAATCCTCCAAAAGTTAAGGTACAGGGACTGGATGCTTTCGATTGCACACGGTTTTCCGAATATCTACCAACATTATTGACGAATTGTTCTTGAACATCTGGGATGTAAAGAACATGTTTGATTTCATTTGAACCAAATTTAACACAACTTTCCGAAAACCTGAAAAAGAACAGTAGCAACAGTACACTTCAATTAAAACTTGAATATATTGAATATTCGATGAGATATGGGAACTTGTATGAAATAATTTTTAACTGCACATGCGTGGAAGATTTCAAAATTTTTATTTCATAATTTGGCAGTCAGCTATTTAGGGCAACATATCTAAGATGTCCAGTCAAATATCGAGAAATTTCCCAAAGAGAGGGGCGATATAGTGACTTGCTTTCTAAAAATAGATTTATTATAAGGGTTTTTCCACAACTTTTCAATCAACTCACTATATCTTTCTGAGTTTTCACAATATTTGACTCGACTTTTTACAGATGGTACTCAAAATATCTGGCTACCAAACTATGAAATAAAAATTTTGAAATCTTACACGCATGCACAGTTAAAACTTATTTCATACAAGTGCCCATATATCATCAAATATTCAATATATTCATATTTTAATTGTAGTATATTGTTGCTACTGTTCTTTGTCAGATTTTTGGAAAGTTGTTTTAAATTTGGGTGAAAACTATGTATGCTATAAACAAAAAAACTTTTGAATGTTTCACAAAAACTTTAACATCTTCACGAATATGAGTGCTATGCTTACACAAATGCATACAAACGTTGAACAGGAACCAAATAGTCATTTACCACAGTGACAAAACAATTTCCAGCCTTTCTGTTACATAGGTGATCGCAAATATTATTTTATTATTAAATTTATTATTACCCCCTCCCCCCCTAATTGTACCCCCGATAAATCTTCACCGATAAATATGAAATCAAACATGTTCTTTACATCCCAGAAGTTCAAGAACAATTCGCCAATAATGTTGGTAGATATTTCACAAACCGTGTGCAACCGAAAGCATCCAGTCCTTGTACCTTAACTATTGGAGGCCAGTGTAAAAGCCACTGTTATAAGGAGCTCCCTCATTTTTTTAATACTTTACAAAGCTTAAATTATGTATGTTTTTAGGAAATAAAGCTCAAGATAAACATGATAATACTTTTTTGAAATATTATGACATATAATTTCTCTGCAAGAATTTACAATATTTTTCCGTTTTTAATCAAAGTAAACAATAAGACAAAAATCTCATATCCTTCTACGTTAAGGGTACAGTATTTTCAACGAATACTTTGTATTTTCTTTAACCATTGAAATATTTCGATTCGCTGATTATAAAACGTCTTTAAAAGTTAGAAATAAAACTGGTTACACTATCATGTAGTTAGAGACACGTGTCCGTTTATTGGTTTTTCAGGTAACAACATTGACTCAGTGAAAGCGGAAAGAACTTTATTTCGAAAAAGCTTCAGATAAATGCCTCTTACAGTTACTTCAAGGTTCATTTATTTCTTTTTATCGATCTTCTATATCTAAGTGCATTTCAATTGCTGTATGAGATTTAGGGAACTACAAGAAAACGTTTTTCAGTATAACATTCTTTATATAAATGTAATATTATTTACGGTAGGCAAGTTGAACTTATGAATTTATCTTGGTAAGTTTACTTATATTTTTTATTGTTATTTATTTATATTATGCGTAATCTTCATATTGGTAATTTTAATAAAGTTCGAACAATTGCAATTGTAAAATATTATGAGTCTTAGCAATGTATAAAAAATCTAAATGCCATTAAAGTATTTTGAAATTAATACTGAATGATCTTTTTAATTTATTTCTGAATAACGCGCTATAATTCATTATTATTTTTAATAAGACTGTAAGTATATATGTTTTTCTTTTATGTGCATGTACTTCCTAACGTAGAATAATTTCAAATATTATTCTAAGACGGTACAGAAACCATATATGATACAA
The DNA here is from genome assembly GCA_963932465.1 of Maratus speciosus. Lineage (NCBI taxonomy): Eukaryota > Metazoa > Arthropoda > Arachnida > Araneae > Salticidae > Maratus > Maratus speciosus. The sequence goes on along the minus strand of OZ010786.1, from coordinate 546,990,081 downwards.
AAACAAATAAATATGAATTTTTATGGTACAAAAAAGATTAGAAATTGTATGTTTTCATATTATGTTTTCTGATATTTTATTTAATGATAGGACTACTTAAATACCACTATAAAATTCAATTTTGGGCTGTTAGAAGCGAAAGAAAGACATGACAAACAATGTTCTAATGCTACGAATTTATATTAACAATAATCAGAGAAAGTAAGCAGTGGGATGGGTAGCCTTAATTCAGATGTTTGAATCAAATCTCAAAAGAAACAGAATTAAATTTTCAGGAGTCTTAAATTGTCACTGAAAGTGGAATTTTGTAACATGTAATTTCTTTTTTGATTCTCTATAAAGCACAAATCCATAACTATTTTAAAATACTTATATTAATATATATTATATTTAGAATAATTATTCCAAAGCTCTACAATTGATATTTTGCTTTTTAATGTTTAAATTTGAATATTAAAAACTCAGTTGTATAACATTTAAATATTACTTACAAAGAATCGATTTTAATCTGTCAGTGGTTAAAGGAAAAAAAAAATATGCATTTGTTCTTTTTTCGGAATAAGTAATAAAATGAAAAGCGAAAGGATACTATATTGCAACCTTCAGTGAAAACATAAGACTCTTGGTTCCCCTTAAGAGGTAGAGGTTCTTACTTAATCTTGTTAAATTCTAAAATATTTAGCTCTTTTCAGAATATCCTAACACCTTCTTTTATTAGAACCTAAAATGACCACTTTAAAAGTTAACACTTAATATTGAGTGTTTCCCCGTAGATACCAGTACTTCTTTATTTAAAATGTAGAAATTTTCTCTTTATCAAATCAGAGAAATCTGGCAATTCTAATCAATATTCGAAACTCGAGTAGTAAATTATACTGAAAAAAAAACTAGACAATTAGGGCAGAAGGAACTCGCTACCTGATGATTAATGCAATGGGATGAGATATATTCCAAAATTAAAGTTGAGTGCTAAACATCAATATACAATGTCCCCAAAAAGGACGGATGGAATTTAACATTCAATAACATGATAACGATGACAGGTATTAAAAAATAACTTTCAGGAGTTATGTGTGATGTGAGGAGTTTTTTAATAGTGATTCTTGATTTTAGTTCGAATTTCATATAATAGATGGCGCTGAGCGCTGAGTCTAGACCCGCTTTTTTGGTACTTCGGGATACATTCAATGCATTTTAATCTCCTTTTTTTCGCATGGAGGAAGAGAGAGGCTGAAAAATTTAACCTGAATTTAGCGGTTATTGCTTGCAGCGCCATCTATAGATGCTATTTGCAACTAAAACTGCGAATCACAGAATAAAAACTCCTGATGTTTTACATAACACCCCTGCAATAATTTTTATAATATCTGTCACCTTTTTGCAACTGAATTTTAAAATCCATCAGTCATTTTTGGGACATCCAGTACTTACATTACAGCCCTGATAACAAATAACATAGTTGGAAATTTCGTGTGAACACCAATTTTCGAAGACTAAAGTAATTCATTTTCATTCAGCTACAATGTGAATGTAATTGTGCGCTCGCAAGCATAACTCGATTGTACGCTGTATTACCCTTATTAAATAGTATCTAAACACACCGTTTATTCGAGAAATTAAAATGTTGTAAGATTTGAAATACTACGCAAATATTACATAAAACAAAATTACATAAAACGATAATAGGTACTAATATTGCCAGCTAGGCATGCATTTTTAATGGAAAATATATTAGTATCTATCTAAATGATAATTTATCTTTTTATTTAACATTAGATTAAATAAAAGAACTATTAAAGCTAAGTTAGTAAGCTACGATTACTAGTTGAAACTAGCGATAGATATTTGGATTTAAAAATGCATCCAATTAGGAACAATGACATGTTTGCTACAAGCAGTAAAAACAAGTAAATAAAGCTTAAATAAAGTTTAAGCAACTCTAAACTGTTGAACCGAGAGTATATAGCTACTATTGATGACACTATAAAATGTTCCTTTAAAAACACCCACGTAGTAAGCAATCGTTTCTGTTACAATTTTCGGTGTTGAAATGTAATATTATTACGCGACGAACATTGATAAAATGTATTTTAGAATATTTCTAAAATTTTTCATGGCATCGTTATTCGTATTTTGCTTTTGAAAACATACATAACGTATTTTTATTCGAAGATTAAGCTTATTATAATCATATGTATTGCAAACACACAGTTAGCTAATTAAGTATGAAAAAATGGATTAATTTGAGCTCAAATATTAATAATAATAAATAAATCATACCAGTTGAAATTTTGCAACTGATTGAAAAAGTATCCTGGCTTAGTCACTTTTTCACCATGTTGGAGAATTACTATATATATATATATATATATATATATGTTCTCTTATAGTAAAATGTATTTATATTTTCTGTATTATTCAGTATATAATTTCAGATTATTGTTACAAAAAATTACATATCCTAATCTCATTATTATTACATTATTGGCAACTTTAGTTCATAAAAAAGAATGAGAAAATTAAAACAGATAATTTTAATAAAATGTAGAAGAATTCTTTGAAATAAAATTAGTTTATTTTGATTTAGACATTTTAGAGGAAGAATGACATTAAAAAGCTGATTGTAAAGTTAGTTAAGTCCGAGGAACAAAAAGATAGCGCTAGCTTTCCTAATTAAGATTAAAGATCCATTCTACATTTCCAATTATTGTATAGGGCTTTACCTTATAAATAAATTCAGGTGTATTTTGAAATAATAAGTACGTAAATAGAATTCAACAAACATAAAACGTATATATATATATCCTCTACACTGTAAAGCAAAATCTGTAATTTTACAGATTTAAAGTTACAGAAGCATGTATGCTTTTAAAATTTTATCTCTACACTTTACTAAAAATATGTAAATCTACAAAACTAATTTTTGTAAAGCGACAGAAATCTATACCTTTACAAAGGCATCTACTAAAATTACAGTAATCTTAGTAAAATTTTATCTGTTATACGGGTTGTTATATAAAAAGTCCTAGGCATTTCAATTTCGTAAAAAAGGCTTAATAACCTTACGGATTTTTTTAATTACAGTGCAAAAGTGTATATGTTACATGGATTTTTTATGTTAACGTTACATAAAAAATTCTAGGTATCCCAGTATTTAGAAAAATTAATATCCTTACAGATTTCTTTTTACAATGTATTTAAGAAAAGAAAGAACTTATTTTTTCAGATTTCTTCGTAAAAATTATATTGTATATAAAAGAGTATATTATATTTTGTTATAATCAGAAGAGATATTTTGGTTGGGATTAGTCAATGAACGAAGGCATGCACATTGCAAAAAATCTAAGGAATTATTTGACTAAAAGATTCATGTTGGCTATGCATGCGGAAAATTAAGCAGTGTTTAGCTCCACATCGATTCCATCTCTTGAAAAATTTTCGTCATCATCTAATTTGTCTCTCACATCTTTTAATGCTCGTACACTGTAAAAATATTTCCCTTACTTTACACCAAAAAGGGTGGCAACTTTGTTGCCACCCCAAGTGGTGTAATGAAATTCCACTTGTAAACTGGTGTAATGAACCACCAGCTATCAAATGGTACAAACAAACACCAATTTTAGCGGCAACATAGTTGCCACCATTTTTGGTGTAAAGTCACGCTACTGCTTTTCTAGTGTAAAGTAACACTACTGCTTATTTGGTTTGCACTTTCACAGTAAAATAAAAAACAATTTAAAGATTACACTTTAAATCTGATGCAACCATATTTTACAATAAATAGTTTCACGCAAAGAGACTGCTAAACATTGTTTTAACTGCGATAATTTATTATCTCAAGTAAGCAGTTGTTTTAAACATTTTAGTTTTGGTAAACAACGAAATTTCCTCACAAATCATTCGTTCGTTACATCCGGACTTGCGTCATGTGTACTTGACTGTTTTTTTTTTTAACTCAGCGTAGGCCTGACTGGTTTTCGAATAAATAGTCTAAGCAAATTAAAATAAACGTACCATAAATACAACTAAACATTGCAAATTGTAAAAAAATCAGATACAGAGAGCTAAAAACCATAGACATGAGAAAACTCGTGCATACAATATACGTCTTTGTATAGGAGATTCCATGTTTCAAATATAAATTTAAATTAATTCGCATCTTTATGTAACTTGTATTTATCTAAAGTGCTATTAAAAACTCAGTCTAAGATTACGCAGGCGCTCAGCAGTTTTTAAGCAAGCGAATCAAACATACTATCAATACAGATTCGATTGCGCCTGACTAACCAGAACTAGATTCCTGAAACACACGAAACACGCAAAATCAGCAACCATCAAGACAGAGATAACTTTCACAGGAGTCAAGATTAAGCAGTAACAATTTATAGAGTCAACAAACGGTTGAGAAGTTCTTCTCTCAAAGATGATAGACTGGAAACATACCTTACCATTTCGCGTTCGTCGACCTAACCATTTTGAGATCTTGCCATAAATACAGATTGGGTTCACTCAGAAAAACCGCAATAAATGGTTAGCTTTTCCCTCATACTATATCCACCGCGCAAATAATCAGTCGTAAGAAATCTCACCGAATATTTAAATATGTAGCAAATTAGCACCTTGTAATAATATACTAATTTCAAATGCTAAAAGTTGTAAATTAAAACTTTAAAACCAGTAAAAATAGTGTTTTTGACTGCTGACATTTTTCGACTCACCCCGAGTCTTTTTCAAAACAAACAAATAAAACTATTCTAAATTTGCACGGTCTATGAAACGCTATCTTTCAGTTTTCCACGTATTATTTAATTTTTCTTGGATATTTATTTTATTTTTATTTTCATAAACACTGATAAACAGCTCGAGTCACATTTTTGTAAAAACAGGGGTGTATGAAATACCATTTATTAGAGCAGAAGGATCAAAGAATTATTGTTATGACTGACGCAAAATTTAGGTATAGAAAATAAGGAGGATATAGCTGATATTAAATGTAACAGAAAAACCACAGCCCTAGTAATGTTTTATCCTGAAGAAATCATCCAAAAATTTTCAATAAAAATAAAATAGTTTTCCTTCCAGTCTATACTATCAACCATTATAAGAGAAACCATAGAGATTGCAATGCGCAAAAAATCAATATGCAACCATGAATTATTATTTAACTTACCAAAAATAGGGATCGAGGTACTCAATGGTTATGAAAATAAAAATAAACGGTCAAGTGCGAGTATTACTCGCGCACAGTGTGTTCCGTACAATAACATATGAATTAGTAAGTGTATTATTAAAGAAATACCGTTGCTAAAAGAATACTAAGACTTTGTAAAACTATACAACGTAGGGCTGGGTATAGTTGTATAGTATACAGGGTGCAAAGGAAAGCCCCTTTAACCTGAAAATATTTACGAACGGGGAGAGCTACAGCTATACAAAAGAGGTAACTGTACAGTAGAGTGACTACACCCGACCTAATGCAAATGACGGCAGCACACCTAGTGGCGAAATTTGGAAGATAGCCATTGCAAATCGAAAACGAAAAGAGGTAGAGCAAATTTTCCAATTAGAAAGTTTTAGAGCATCAATTAATTAGTACGAAACGACATTTGGTTCACACGGATAAGAGAAATCGTCGCCTGTATACCCAAAAATGTCCGAAATTGGTGAACTACGATTCTACTTTGCCTATTCACATTCTGGAAATGTAGCAGTGCACAATCGCAGATTGTGACGTTGTACTGTGCTTTAATGTCTGTAAAGATTTAATTTCCAATGCATTTAAAATTTTAGAATAATCATTTCAGGGCCAGAAGAATTCTCTTCCTAAACTGATGAAATAATTGACTGACACCAGAATATTCAAACAAATTTCTCGGAAAACAAAAAACCGCTAATTTGCACTTTCATTACAAAAGCAAAATTTTATTAAAATATTCTTGGTGCCATTCAGTGTTGCCAGATTGGAGATTTTGTCCCCATTTTGGGGGATTTTGAACCTCTAGTAGAATTTTTTGAGGACAAGTAGTTCGTAGGGAAACTTTTGGGAACTACAAAAATTTTGTGGAAAAACTTGGGGAATTTTTAATTTCTTTTTGTCCTGTAGAAAAACTGGATTAGTCTCGAACTCAGTTTTGATTTGAAAAACGAAAATACAATCCAGAAATCGGAAATATCAATCATTATTCTCTTCGATGTGGTCGTGATCATTGTTTACTACTTTACAGTTTACACATATTACAGATACATGAGACTCTAAAGTCTTAAGCAGCTTAAATCTGCACGTGACTAAATCTGCAGGACTTTAACGAAATATTCCTACGTCGTTCTTTAAAAAAAAATTTAACTTAAATATTGGAAAGCAGATATTTTTCTCTTATGATATGCAAAAACACATCTACACTGTAAAAAAAAATCTGTGAAGTTACTAAAGTTTTTCTAGGAAACTGGGATTCCAGGAACTTTTTATGTAACGGCAACAAGAAAAATTCCTGTAACAGCGTCTGTTACATTAATTTTTGTTGTTGTCGTTACATAAAAAGTTCCTGGAATCCCAGTTTCCTAGAAAAACTTTAGTAACTTTACAAATTTTTTTTTACAGTGTATTGATACAGCGAAAATACATTGCATTATGGTTATGTACTTCAGTATAGGGATGACAAAAAAATTAAAACAGCGTACCATCTCGTATTCATTCAAATCCCAATTGATAAAAGATTGTCTAAAGCTATGGAGCTAATGTTGTTAAACAATACATTTAAAAACAAACATAAAATGACTTGTCACTGCAAAATATCTCTCATTCTCATGTAGCTACAGAATATGCATTCAGCCAAGTTTAAAAGTTTCTTTTTTATAAATGGAGATTTTTTTTTTTTTTTAAAGGCTTGATTTGGGGAAAATTTTTTAGCTTAAATTACTTAGATATTTTTTATAGCGGTAAATTGAAAATTTAAAAATTCCCTTTTTGAGTAAAAACTGAGTTGGGGACTTTTTCGGAAAAAAAACACTGATTTGGGGAAAATTTCAGGAATTTTGGGGAAATTGACTTTTGACTATCTGGCAACACTGGTGCCATTTGTCAGTTTTGGAATTAAAATTAGGTGGCTAGACCGTCTATCCACCGCTATTCAAAGGGTTAAATCTATGTCGTCGTATTGAAGAGGCTTGCAATAAACATTCTACGCTGAGAAATGTGCATGCAGAAATACTCCTACGAATACGAACGTGTATCGTGAGCAATGGCGAACTTTTCAAATATACTGAATATTAACTTTTTATCACTGTGAGACAACTTGTCTATTTTTTTGCGTGATGTTATTAAAATGTATTTAGATAAGTACGTATTTATAGCATAAATTGTGCGTATTTCTTCATACTATTCCATTCAAACGTTTACACAAAATGGAGTGCATCGATTTCGAACATTTTGGGTAATCCGGCGAAGATTTATCTTATCAATGTAAACCAAATGTCGTATTCTACTAATTAATTGATGCATTAAAACTTTCTAACTGGAAATTTTGCTTTATCTTTTTTAGTTTTTGATTTGCAATGGCTAGCTTTCAAATTTCGCCACTAGAGAGCGCTGCTGTCGTTTTCTTTAAATCGGGTGTAGTCGCTTTACTATACTGTTACCCCACAGGCATAGCTGTAGCTCTCTCCGTTCACAAGTATTTTCAGGTTAAAGGGACTTTCCTTTGCACCTAGTATACACTGTAAAAAAAAATCTGTAGTTCTACAGATGTAAAGTTACATGCTTACTAAACTTTCACCTGTAACTGTACGAAAAAAGCTGCAAATCTACAAATCTAGTTTTTGTAAAGCTACAAAAATCTGTAAATTTACAAATGAATCTACTAAAATTTCAGTAATCTTACTAAACTTTTATTTGTAACCCTGGCTGCAGTTACATGAAAAGTTCTCGGAATCCCAGTTTCCAAAAAAATTCTTAGTAACCTTACAGATTTTTTGATTTTCGGAGCAAAAGTGTGTCTGTTACATGAAATTTTGTTGTTGCCGTTACATGAAAAGTTCTAGGAATCCAAGTTTCCTAGAAAAACTTTAGTAACTTCACAGATTTTTTTTTTTTTACAGTGTACTAGAAAAGTATAAATGGATATACCACAAAAGTTCCAAGATATATGGAACCTAAATAATAGCAAAGATAGGTATTCTGCATATTTGTTATTTCATATAGGTTTTTAGTTAACCTTTAAAGTCATAGAAGGTGTATTGAGAGATCCACTCATTGAAAACTAGTCGCGAAATCCATAGTATTTATGTGATTAGTTCTCATTAAATTAGTCTGTTTTAACAATTTGACGTTTATTGCTTTTATACTGCTACTGGACATTGAATTACATAAATACATCTTTAAAATTTGTTATCCAGGCTTTGAAAGCCGATGGAGCGTAGAGTACGCTGTCCCTGACATTATGTATGCCCAAACCGTCCGTGTCTTTAAGATTTAATATATCGGCTAATTACCGGCGATTTTTTCCGTAATTCATGATTAACAATGCTTTTATACTTCTGCTACGATAAGTACCTACAGCTCTGCTCAACACTTTTGCTGAAGCCCGTAAATCGAAATTTGAATGTAACGGAATATTGCTATTTTTTCAAAAACTATGTGACCTAGGGTAATCGCTATAATTTTCCTGAAAGGTTTAAATTAATGTCTACTACCTCTAATTTTTTTTTTTTTATAATTTTAGTTTCAATAGGTTCGGAATTAGATGGGGGGCAACATATTTTTGCACTATATTTTCCACCATAACTTTGAAAAGATAGTACCTAAAATTAAATGAAATATATTTTTGATTTCAGCGTTACGAAAGCTTTCACACGATACCCCACACGATATACAAAGAAAAGATTTTTTTATCAAGTAACTTAATTAGCCCCTCTAAATTTTTCCTAAATATATTTATGAATATTTATTAATCTGTAAATATGTGGGTCAATAATCTTTATTTCTTCCCCCAATTTGAGCTTTCCACGTTGCATAGTTTACGAGTAAAATTGCTGTGACAGACAGACACAGGAGTGATCTTATAATAGTTCCGTTTTTACTTTTTAAGTACAGAACCCTAATAAAATAAACATCCAAGTAAAATGAAAGAATACTTAGAAAACTGAACGATGGCGTTTCACAGACAGTGCAAATTTAGAATAGTTTTATTTATTTGTTTTGAAATGACCTGGTGTGAGTCAAACTGTCAAACAGTCAAAAAACAACACACAAAACAGTCAAAATAAACGGATTTATAGTTGTTTCTAAAGTTATAATTTCCACATTTTAGCATTTGAAATTAGAACACCGAATATTTATTTTTGTGATAGATAGCAGATCTTGAAAATAAGGCTAATTAGAACTAGAAAAAATTTAAAGTAAAGAAATAATAAAAAAAAATTTCTTAATAATGTCAGAATTGTGTAACGAAAAAATATGTTTAACGATACCTTATTTGTTCATATTTTATATTTTCCGTAAAACAATATATGGAGAGGAAATATTAATGACAATAAATTCTTATTGTTAACCCAATAAAGGACACTGTAACGTTTAACATATAATTCAGAAAACTCTGTTTATAATATAGAAATCTCTGTACACTGTAAAAAAATTCTGTAAAGTTACTAAAATTGTTCTAAGAAACTGGAATTCCTAGAGCTTTTTATATAACGGCAACAACAAAAATTAATGTTACAGTTACATTTTTGCACCGTAAATAAAAAAAAATCTATAAGGTTACTAAAAATCTTTTAGGAAACTGGGATGCCTAGAAATTTTTAGGGCAATTCCATAAATGACGGAATGAAATTTTGAGTTGTCGAATTACAGCTAAAGCAATTACCCCGAATCTATTTTCACACAAAAATTAAGTTTTCAGTTTGCACATGACTGTTATTGACTAAAGGATTAAAAAATATATCTGAAACATTTTTTTTTACTGATTTTATTCTTTCATTTTTGAGTAACTTCTTATTGTGTGACGGAATGACAATTTGGCAACCATAGCTTTAACCTGTTACTTAAAACTGGAAACATTTGTGAATTAGGAAACGATTCAGTTTTTAAACTAATACGTATCTTAAATATGATGGATAAGCAGTACAAAATTAAAATTTAGAGCAACCTGTCTGTACTAGGATTGAAGTTATTAACTGTCATTTGACATGACAGAATGACTGAAAGTTTCTTAAACGTTTATTTAGAAAAATAGTAAACTAATAAATTTCAGACTGAACGTACATTACATAACTATGTATTCTCTCTTGATAGTATTTTCAAAAACATACCGAGCACGATTACCTACTATTTGAAAAAAAAAAAAAATGCACAAAAACATTTGACAAAATGACACAACACAAGACTTTATTGTGTATGCTTTATTATCAAGAATATTGCTTTAAGACTATTGTAAAGCATTAAATATTATACTACATGCAGTCATTTATAAAAAAAAAAGTGCAAAATAAACAACAATCACCTTCTTTTTCCAAGTGTTCTTCAAGAATACTATTTTTACACAACTGCAAGCATTTTACTTTTCAGCCATGATGTTTATTTGAACTATTTCCAGTTGCTAATAAAATAAAAGTTTTGAGTCTAAAACATTAATTTCAATACTTGGGATATATTTCAATATATTTTTTTTTAATTTAATTTATAAAAATTGTGAAAAAAAATATTTTTGATCAAAGTTGACACTTGTATGGAACTGCCCATTATACAACTGCAACCTGGGTTACAGAAAATTTTTTTGTAAGATTACTGTAATTTTAGTAGATTCATTTGTAAAGCTACATATTTCTGTAGCTTTACAAAAACCAGTTTTGTAAATTTACAGCTTTTTTTGTAAAGTGTACAGAAAAAAATTAGTAAGCATAAAGATTTCTGTAACTTTACATCTGTAGAAATGCAGATACACAGTGTAAAAATTTAGAGTTTTTTACAGTGTACACATTAAAGTGCAAAGCTGTGGTTAAACTGCTATTCATTGATGGTAAAAATGGCAGTTAAGAATAAATGGGTACTAAAAGCGTTTTAGCTCCTTTATTATCTGACATTTATCAAAATAATCCTTCTATACATAAAAAAAAAATTGATTTGGAAATGGACCAATGAAAATCTGCGTAGATATTCCCGGCAGATCGGCATCCAATTTGAATGCTTAAGCATGGCCTTTCTTCGTTAATATTAAAAAAACTGTTGCATACAAATATATGAAAATCGGTTGTGTTATAGAGAAATTTTTGATAAACACGCTGATGCAGACAGTTTTCGAATCGAAGAATTATTTTAAGAGATATTTAATGCCAAAGCTGGACAAAATCGTTCATTAAAAAGGTTTTATTGGAGCAAAAACTGTACATAGGAATTTAATCATTTTTAGATCATTTTATGAGTCAGAATTTCCGGGTGTGCAGTCTGCATTTAGTTTTTTAATTTGACTCATTTTTTGAGGTTTTATTTCAATTTTAAATTCAAATTTACAGCATTTCCAGAGATATTTTTTGCGTATTTTAGAAAATTGTATTAATTTAAACTGTTGCCAACTATATAAACAGCGCAAACAATAATGTTTGCTTCAAATAAAAAATTTATTTTACACGTGACTCTTATAAACAGAAAATATAAAAAGCAGGAACTTATTGAAAATTACGTCATAAAAACTATACTTACACGTGGATTTTAAAATAGAAAGAATATTGTAAAATAATAAATTCATTAACATGCGTTAGAAGTCTTAAATAGGAGAAATTACGTCACATCTACATAACATTTCAGTTATTACGTAAAATGAACAAAACATAATATTGCAAAACAGTTTAAATTTAAAAATTGCGCGAGACATTTATTTGATATTTTAAGATGATCATAATATTTTATTTCTAACAAAAGTATTTTTACGTGAATATTAAAAAGAGAAATAAAAATTTGGTGAAAATTACGTCAGATTATAATAGTCAGATTCAAATTATAATTAAATCTTCCAAAATCTTTTTAAAGCCGATCAAATTAGCGTGCTGTTAGAGTCTGCGGTGTCTGAACGGAGGTTGACGAGCGTAGCTCGTAGGGGGCAGAGCCCCCTAGTTTATGACAATTTAAAAGCTTTAACTCTGATTTTATCTGCAGATATTTATCTATTTGAATTTTATAAATAAAGTATAAAATAAGATGTTGCTTTTTAACCCGTATATTTTTAAAATGCACAATATAAGTAAAACTACTTGCAGCTGAGATTACTTCATGAAAATGTATATAACATGAAGCGATCTAATTTCAATACACCTTTTCATTAGAAAATTATTAACAGTTTACGATAATACCAATTTTAACTTAAAATTTCGAACTAAGTGTGCAACAGAAGAAAAATATTGTAAATCATTGTTATAAATCATTTTACTAGAAAATCAACAATTTTCGTTTTAATAAAATTAAATGTGGTAATGATATACTTATCATAAACTAAAGAAGCTACACATCTTATACATGAAATAAAACTACCGTGCAGACCGTCTGCGCTAGAAAATTGTAAAGTTTACATATTTATATAAAATTTCATATCTATGTGTAAAGTTTTTACATGCCAAGAATTTACAAGTTCCAGCATTATTTTCATAAATTATTTACAATGCCCATAACATATTTTTAATTAGATTATGTAAACGAAATTATCTATTTGTTTGAAAAGCGTTTTGAAACCGGAAATATTATATAGTGTATTATTTTATTTAAGAAAAAAATATGTATCGGACTACCCTCTCAGTAATTTTCAGCCTCTCCATATTTTAAATTTTTATCTTCTCTACTTTTTATTGTAGTACTATGTGCTACGCTTAAACTCTTTCCTCATGGCTCCTCTAGGATTTGCTATACACTTACTCATCTACAGGGAGTGGAGTAGCACTGCTACTAGGAATCCCATTGAACTGCACTCCTGTTCACTGTTCACTGATTTAATGATTATTATGTAAACCAAAATTGATGTAAATCGGAATTTTATATATTCTCGATTCAATTTGTAAAAATATGCTCAGTGCAGTTTAGGTTATTTTCCAAATTTTATAAAATAAAGAACAAAAAATATACAAAAAATATTAAATCAATATAAAATATTTTAAGCAATTTTCACACTTTCAGACAACACAATCGATTTAGATAGCCTGATCTATAAATTGAACTTGTCGGCACCGGAAAGTAAAAGCAAAAATTTAATAAATTACCTACTGAAGTTCTTACGTGACGAAAATCATTTGTTACATATGCATAATTTATTCGTGAAATTTATGCAGACGGTGACAGAATGATTTAAGAAGAGCCTTAAATTTAATTTATCATATATTCAATGTTTTGGAATAAATCAAATGGTTTACTATCAGACATTTCCACAGAGAAAACAGATATTTTGTACTTAAATACGTGATTTTAATTTAAAAATATCTTTTATTCTTAATAAACGTACAAAAATATATTTAAAAATATGTTTTATTTTCAATAATCGCAATATCGTTATCCTTAAATTTAATGTATTTTTACAAAATATTATTTAGATATTTAATAAAATAGCAGTAAATTGCATATACCTTATGCATGTACACATCAGAATTGAAAAATGCTTTTAAAACTTCAATTACGTCTACAACAATAAATTGAATTATAAATTCAATTATTTCTACACCATTCACTAAAGCTATAGATCACAGAGAAAAAGCAATGAAAATGAAACCTCTAAATTGTTTTTTAATTTATATTTTAGGGATCCAATATCAGTAGGCTAAAATTTTTCTGCCTAAAATTGCAATATCACTAAAATATCAATTTTAATATCAAATCACTTTATTCACACATTAAGATATATTTTTATTAAGTATACGGTACACTTTGAAAAGATTTTAATGAGTATTTCATAATATTATTATTGACAAGAAATTCATAATTTTAAGAAGATTAAATACTGAATGAAGCAAAAATATATTTTGTGCATTAAAATTTGAAAAATCTGTTTTTTGTAGAAAATAAACTTTAAGAAAACCCTTCTCCTACAATTCCGAACATTTTGAAACATAATTTGTTCCAAATTTTCTGTTGTGCTGTATACATGTAAGGAATAAATGACTACTTGAAGGCAGTCTCTAAATTGCAGTGTGGGTCTTTGATTGCTGCCATTGTAGACAGCCATCAGTTTTATTGTTATGGAAAATCACCCATAGACGTTAACGGGTGGCGGCCAGTTTCTGGGCAGCCTCCTCGATACTGCCTTCCGTCCGATGTCAGATGGCCCATTTTACCGTCTGGTTTGGATTTGCAGTCATTTCGGCTTGGCTTCACATTGGGAACTACTATCGACTTGAGGTATTTCGTTCCTAATAAATTTTTCTTTATTAGTTTTATGGCTGTAAGGATAGTATTTGGAAATTATTAATTAGTATTTTTTTATGAATAAAATGTAATTGCACATGTAGAAAATACATTAAATATGAACATTTATTTAATTAAAGAATTATTTTCGAGAACTAAATTGTTTATATTACTCAAAATCTGATCTATAGTTTTGTAAATTGCACCTTGTGGGTCTCTCGTCCGCTCGCCTAAAATTAAAACAATAAAACGAGTAAATTGAAAAATAATTTTTGAATTTTTGACATTTAAAATATTTTTTATATTATAAAAACACATAAACTGGGAAACAAATAAAACCAATCGGAGTGTTAATCTCTTAAATATAATATTAATGGCTAAAATGTGAAATACTAATTCTCACTGGAACAAGTTAATGCTGCTGCACCTGGAAATCTTATCCAAATCGAAATTGTCACTAATCGATGCCTTTGTTTAAGAGTTCGTAAAAAGTACCTAACTTTTCATAGTGTTGTCCAGACATATATAAGTACATTTGGGGTGTGCGGAAAAATGTGAGAATTCTTATAACTTAATACTGTCTGCTGTATATTATTCACTGTTAAAAATCAGCAGCACACTGTCCAACGACGATTTTGTAAATGAACTGTTACTTGACAATATAAAGAAGCGTTCTTATTGGCGAGTATCGACTAGAATTACGTTTAATTATCTAAAATCATAACGCTGTCCTTTGATACATTTACACATTTTACTTGTTTTGAAAGCGATTTTATTGGTTTTAAAAAATGTCTGTCTCTCTAATTATGGCACATTTTTTCTCTAGGTCTATCTCAAAAACTAACTCACCGAATTTTATCAAAATTCATATTCCGTTAGATATTTTACAAACAAATAGTTGTTAGGTTTGCTTGTACATCATCTTGCAGGTAGTGCTGTCCTGCTGTATTTTTCTTGATTTCCACGATAGCTCATAGCTCAAGAAAAAGTTCCATTAAACTTTTTACTCTGTGAGGCCTTGAAGTTTGGGCTGATTTGTTTTTCTCGTGTATCACCTAACAGCTGGCGTCACTACGTTGCGGTTTCAAGCCTTACCTCAATAGTTATACATGTTTACTAATGCATGACATGTGATTAACATCCTAATTGATCGTACTTCACATAAAATAGTGCATATGTGTTTTGGTGTGTATCGCCCTATAGGTAGCTTTCTTTTCAGTATATTTTTTATATCTATATTTCGGTATCTATTGGTTGGAAGTGCAAGGTAACATGTAAGGCTGTTATCTGAAAACCTATACTCATTACTTTTTTTTTTTTTTTTATTTTGATTATTTATCAGGTACTATCATGAGCTTGGGAACAGATTCCACATCCGGACCTTTATCAATTGATGCAATTTAGCGGGGATGGTTTGCAGTGCGATAAATACAAATCTAGTAAATTTCCTACAATTTTAACCACATTGTTGTTAAAGTATGCCATTTTTACGCAAGATTTGTCTTTCGAGTCAAAGACGGGATATCAGTCATTAGCTTTTTGCGACCTAAATTGTCGCGAATTTTTTTTTTCTTATTGTGTAGAAATACACATTAATTAATATTTGAGATTGATGTTTAAAAAATGTATATGTAGATTTTTTTTAATGTTAACATATGTAAATATGTTGTTTAGTGTTCTTTTATTGTTATTTCACTGATCACTGTACTTACATTTTAAATTAAAAAAAAAAAAAAAATATGCTATATATTCATAATTACTAATGCTTTTGTAAATTAATATTCTATAATGATATAAATTAATATATTATATGATACTTAAAAATGTTATGTGATTTTCAAAGCTATGTTATATGATTTTTGCTATTTAAATATCTATACATATTTTCCTTTTAAAATGTCAGAAAAAAATTATAAGTTACAAATGAAGTAACCAAAAAATAAATTTTAATGTGTCATTTGATGTTTAACCCAGAATGTTTTCTTTTTATAAAGAACAACTATTTTTTCCCTCATAAAGTTATTAATTTCCTCATAGATACCATTGGCAACGAGGTATACCATTATCACTGAGCATGTTTTATTGGAAGAAGGGATCCACATACAAATTTTCTCCATTTCTACTTCGTGTAGCCTATTAAAGCAGGCTGAAAGATTTTCAACAGAGTTAAAATCCTACATGTGTTATTATGGTATAAGGTGTTTTAATTTTCAACTTCCTTAAGTAATTTTGATTTTATTTAACAAATTATTCAGAGCAGATTTATGAGCTGTACATCTAAAAAATTATACGCGTGTAGATATATAATAATTAAATAAATTCCGTAAATAAAGAAAAAAAAATGTGTTTAATCCCTATAAATTTATGCTTTATTTAGCAATGTGACTTCCTTGAAAGTATTTTGTGATATATTTTTAAACACACCTCGAGGAATATTCCTCAGATTTGGAGAGTTTATTTTTATACAGCCATAGTTTTTTTTTCATTAAACACTTTATTTGAACATAAACTGAGCTGAGCAATGGATGTCCCGAAATTGTTTTGAAAGCATTAAATTAGATATATCATTATTTAAAAATATTTAATGTCCACAACTATTTTAGTTACAAAATTGAGTAATTGCTCAACTAATCAATTATAAGCAAGTGGTTTTCAAAATATACATTCAATAATATCCAAATAAACATTTTTCTCCAGATAAAATAGTTTAGTCATTTAGAGTGAGATCTTATTATTTTAAATTAATAATAATCATCACTGAGTGTTGTTTTAAAACAGAAATATATCTCTAGATTTATATAAATGTAAATAATCCTACTATTGCAGTGAAACCTCCAGCACCGTATCCGTTCATGGCGCTGATGAGGTTAATCAAAGGACAATAGATTAACCTTTCAATGAATGAACAGATCAGATACATATATGTTTTTCAATTAAAAGTTATGACCCTCATTTTTCCAATAATGACACTTTGGATAAATTCGTATATATTTACATTTCACCACAAATAATATTTGAGATAAGTCTCACACGAAACATGCATATGCATTGATATGACCGATGTTTAGTTTATTATTATTAGTTTATCATTTTTAGTTATTTTCACTTTATCAATGGTTAACTGTGTATGATAAATTAAATACGAGGCATGCTTTTTAAGTAAGTACGGTTTTTATATTAAAAAAAAGAAAAAAAAAGAAAAATGCATTTTTTTAACAATTTTATCTTTACAAGAACGCTTGGTCATTAATATACCGGGAGATCCAGAAATTCCGGGAGTTTTAAAATCTTAATAATTATGTTAATAATTAGAAAACTATGTACAATAGAAAGGTGCCGTTTTTTACATATATGCTCGGAAACGTGTGGGATTTTTGTTTATAATGAACATTAAAAAAAAAAAAAAATATATAGTTAAAAATATTAACAACAGATGACGCTGTTGTACAACATCAAAAATATCTATATGTGTTATATAAGCAGATAAATTAATTGCACAACATCTTTCTTTTCGAAGGCTAAAGAAATTGCATTTAAAAGGAATTTTGATACAAAACTTTATGTGTAACTGCTATGTTTAGACATGCTTTCTTTGTGTGACAAAGCTTTGTTAGTTAAGCTGTTTTACAAAAAGGATAAACCGGCAAGTGTAACTTTGCTTTCTTATCGTACAATGCGTGGATTTAAAACTTAAAAAAGGCCGATGACGGTCACTAATCTGAAGACTGATTAAAAGGTTTGATGAAACGGGTTCATTGGAAGATCGGCAAAGAAGCGGGAGACACCAAACACATATTGCAGTCGTAAACGAGGTAGAAACGATGCCAATATTTAATCTGCTTTATTATACCTTAACAAAATTACATTACCAATTTCAGCTCCACCTGTTGGCAAAAAAGTGTAACTGATATAATATATATTTTTATTAAAAAAAAACAAATCCCATATATTTCTAAGCATTTCTGTGGCAACTGAATCTTTCTATTGTATATAGTTCACTAATTATTATCATTTCAAAACTCCCGGAACTTCTGGATCACCCGGTACTTCAGTCTTTATTAAGCTGATATTCAGCTTATATTAAGACACTTACTGTATAGAAAGACCAGCTTTAGCATCTCATCTACATATAAATCTTCTGCTTGATCACAGATTTGAGGACTTTATCATCGTTGCAGCACTAAATGCTTTGAGTTAGTTTTTACCTCAGATGATAGAGTCTTGGAGCTAGGTCAGGGCTGATTGGAATGTGGTGAAGTTGTTCCTAACTCTATGTTGCGATGCCATCCGGGGTTTAGCCATACGTAGGGGTAAATGAGTACCACTTCTCCGTGCACTTAAAGACGCACCATAGCGATCAACACTACAGGGATGTTGGCTTGTTAAAGCCGGCTGTGATGTAAATATTAGTGCAGCAAGTAGCATGTTTTTATGACATATAAAAGTTGATCGTACGAAAACATAAGTGTCTGAATGTTCGAGGAGACTATGCTTAAAAGTAGATTAGGGACCAGACATTTATGTAAAAATAAAATAACATTTTTTTTTTTAAATCTGAAAACGATACACATATAAATAACACGCCACCTAAAACAAAAAGCGCTTTTTAGGGTTAAATTAAATGCATATAAATGATGGGTTACTTCCTTATAACAGCTGCTACTTTATTATTTCTTCCCATCCTATATATCATGAAAGAATAAAATAAAGCATATACGTGTTTTCATACGCTCCACTGGTTTTAGAAAAAAATAAAGACATTTAAATTTTTACCACATACAGAAAGCTATAATAATACTTACTTGAAAGTATTTATTCTTGCACTAATGGACCGTTAAAATATTTCAACTGAAATTATTTGTATTTCCGTTTTGGAACATTATACACATGATAAATAAAAAGGAAGATGCACTTAAATCTACTGTGAAAGGTCTGTTTTTTTCAGATTTATGAAACTGATTAAAAATTCATTGCTTCTAAAGCATTGGACATTTGTTATATGTTTACGTTAAATTGTCCAGAACGAATGGTTTTGCGGATATTTTATAACAAAATCAAGTATGACTGAATAAAATATAAGTCTTAAATTTCCTGTCTCAAATTTTGAAATATATTTCCGAATAATTTTTCTCATGTATGTGTGGTGTATGTGTGGTGTATTTACGTATTCGTAGTTATTTCGCTGGGAATTATTTTCTATCAGTTGTGCATCAGTTGTGCTGCAAACAAATTTGTAATTGCAAAGTTGTAAGTTTAAAAATTTATTTATTGTTCTTGGGTTTATTTCTCAGATTCAAGATAAAAATTTAATATTTTTTGTAGTCTTTGTATACATATCCTTTAGAAAATAGGTAACGTTAAATATTTTATAAAATGAAATAATACTCTTAATAAATGATGTTTAAACTTTTATATAATAACTCCATTTTAGATGTGATAGGAATGGTTTTGTGTGGTCTGATGACAACCCTCAGAATGACAGTAAATATTTTATTTCTACAGTTGCCAGCAAAATAATACAAAAAAAATGACACTCAATCCACGATCTCAATGTTCAAATGATGTATTTTATTGTTTCCTGTTTTTAATAGAAGAAGCGGGCGGGAGTTTCTATCACGCGATGTTCATGTGGAGTGGTAGTGCTTGCAACTTGAAATACCTCACCGTTCTTCCATTTTATTTTTTGTACTGGTAGTCGTTCAAGAACGATTTTTTTTGTCGCTGCAGAAAAAATTCTTCTGGTGCACAGATTGTATCGTAAAAAGCTTACAATTGTTGAACAAACGCGCTTTCACTTAAGTAAAAATGTTCCTGTAAGTCATATTTCCTTATATTTACAAGCATCAAGGCAAATTATTTATGCCCTAAAAAGGAAGAGTGCCAATTTACCTCATGGGAGTACACCAAAATGAAAAACCGATTCAGGAAAACCAAGAGAGATTAAGAGAAGGATTGATATATTTTTAAAACGTTAGGTGTTGTTAAAACCAATATTAACAGCTTCAGAAATAAAAAAAGAAACATCGAGATTTACTAATGATTGTGGCCGTTAAGAGCATCTTTCAAAGACTTCAGAAATACTGGGAGTTACCAGACGGAAGGGCAGCAATTAAACTCCGGCTTACTGTTGTCATAAAAAAAGCTAAATAGTTGTGAGAAATTTACAAATTGGATAGCAGGAGACATTCTAATGAAAATGATTTCTATTGAAGTAATGAATAAAACACGGATCTTAATTGTACAAACCTGATATTTCTCAGCTAGTGGAATTATCCTCATGTTCTAATAGAAAGGGACACCGTCATTAATGAATGCGAAATACCCTTTCTAAAATTACACATGCCTTCAATTGTAGATATAATTTATTGTGTTTACATTTTACGATATTTAGAATATTGCACTCTAACATACACTGGTTTCCAAAATTAAGGAAAAATAACAAAACTAGCGATTACTCAAAATGTTACAAGTAGATTTTAATGAAACCGAGACAAAATTTACAACACATAGTAAGGTATAAAATAACATTAAAAGAACTTACCAGACGACTCTGGATTTTCAGAAGTTAATACAATTATAAAAAAAAACTAAATAAATATGTCAGTTTGGTATAGGAAACCTTTAATATGGAGTACGATCACCCACAGAAGCAATACAGCACATACAGCGAAGTGCAATACTGTCAATTATGCGATCGATAAGTTTGCTGGGAAGTGCGAGCCATTTCTCTTTTAAAGCAGTTGTAAGCTTGGCATGGGTCTGAGGAGGATGATTGAGAGCAGAGACACATCTTCCTAAAGCATAGCCAAAGATGCTCAATGGGATTCAAGTTCAGTGATCGCGCTGGCCATTCCATGCGCTGAATTGTTTGGTGCTGAAGATAATCTTCACCGATGTGAACCCTGTGCGGTCTAGCATTATCGTCCTGTAACAGGAAATCTTTACCTATTGCACCAGTATAAGGGTGCACATAAGCATCAAGAATGTCATCTCTATAGACGTGAACATTCACAGTTCCACGTGGAAAGAGATGAGGGTATGTACGCCAGCCCAAAGAGATACTATCCCTACACAGGCACTGCTTCCTCCATACGAATCTCTTTTACGAATGTTTGATGGAAAATAGCGTGTTCCCTGTTCTCTCCAAATCAAACAATGCCTACTATCTCTTTGGAGGCTAAACGAAAACTCATTTGTGACGAGAACACGCCTACATTGATCATCCGTCCAGTGGACATGTTGACGTGCCCAACTTAAACTTCCCTCCGGAGACATGAGGTGAGCGGCACACAAATATCTGGTCGCATCGCGTAAAGACCACCTTCATGATGCTTTCTACGCACAGTAGACGTTGATACCAACCTTCCAGTGACTGCAGCAAGGACGGATTTTAGATCGGGGGGGGGGGGGGTTGCTGTTCTATTCCTCCGTGCACCCGCAAATATCGGCCATCGGTGCTTGTCGTAGCTCTTGCTCGTCCTTCGCTGAACCTTCTGGAGGCCGACCCAGTGTTTTGAAAGTGTTGCCAAAGCCTATGAGTAACAGAAAGACTCACATTTAGCCATATGGCCACCTCTGTTTGACTTTGGCCTACATCGAATCTTCCAATAGCTCTATATCGAGTTATTCGGACAAATGATACCTCGAGGTCATACTAATGAATTCGCTATCTCAGTTTTCTTATCTCATAATCACATCGATACCAGCAGCCGTACTCTCTAGCATGCATTTTTATGCTCCGCACAGATGGCACAATCCTATTTTAGCGCCACTAAATATTGTAATTTTAATCACCATCTCTTAGTTAACAACATATCCAAATTTCATATGAATAGGTTAACTTTTAAACGTGTTATTGCTCTTATTGTGATTTTTCCCTTAATTTTTGGAGACAAGTGTATGTTAGAAGGCCATTTTTAGATAGTCAGTAAATTTTGTATAACAGAAACGTAATTGCTATTTCAAAGATAGTAATAATAATAATATTTAGAAATTTTATTTTGAGTTCAATGTTAAAACTGCGTTCTAAAGGTCCAATGAAAAGATTTAAAATATGGATTAACTGCAGAATATAGTTTCTTTTTATTAT
Source organism: Maratus speciosus (assembly GCA_963932465.1). Classification (NCBI taxonomy): domain Eukaryota; kingdom Metazoa; phylum Arthropoda; class Arachnida; order Araneae; family Salticidae; genus Maratus; species Maratus speciosus. Next base: position 546,967,621 of record OZ010786.1, on the reverse strand, counting down.
TTGAGAAATTTGCATTTTAGTATTATTCGTGCGTTTTAATGCCCCATCAGTGGCCTAGAAGTCCAGCTCTCAAAGATGGTGGATGAGAGTTGCTGGGTTGGAGCCCAATCGCGTCTGTTGTCCTAATCGTTCGGAGTTTTACGAGGTTTTCTTCGAACCTTGAATTTTCTTGTGTAAATACGGTTTTAAGTTCCCTTAGAAAAGCCCCCACTGAGGGTATCCCCTCCCTTTCGAACCTATATCCCTAGTGTACATAATCGGCCGTCGTAAACATCACCGTCGTAAACATGCTTTTAAATAAATAAATGAAATGGCGCTTTCAATAATATTAAATTTTTTAAGACTACTTTTTAATATCAGTTTATAGTTTGAATTATACCTATGTTGGAATTCAATATATTTATTTAATTTGAATATTGTCACTTTTATACCAATTCGCTTATAAATAATCTAAATATTAAAAAAACAACAATTAAGCAAGAAAAGAAAATGCAAACACTGTTTTGGTTTTGCATAATTTATCACAATATTGTGATATTCTTTCCATTAAAGGTGTTTATGTGTACAAAATATTAATAGTGCTAAAAGATTTTACAAATAAAATCTTAATGTTTTTATAACAAAGTTCGTTCGATAATGTAAAATTCGTCAATAAGTTTACTAAAGTTTGAGTAAATTATAACAATATATTGAATACGGCGTTTTCATAACGTTGAGAGTAATGATATAAAAGTAATAGGAGAATTGTCACCTCTACTTCATCATCTTAATAAACATGCCGTAACATAAACTCATCTTTGATACTCTTTTCTTTATAAAATGCAACTTATAATAACATCCTTTATATCACTTTACTTCCATTTTTCGTCTTCCACATTTTTGGATAAAAACATGATTCTTTTTCACATTCTATGTCGAGAGAAACAATGAAACGATCAATAAAAACTCATGTAAGGTTTTTTTTTTTTTTTTTTTTTGTCGCTTGTACATCAAACTATCGATTGTCAAAAGAAAAAAATAAAATAAAAGTTTATTTTTTGATAAATTATGTTGTTTTTAAGGATATCACATATTCTTAAACATTCCGGTTTATTGGGAAGTCTAAAACAAACAACTATATTGCATATAATTTTAATGGTATTTTGTATTTGTTTTTCAGATGTTTTTAAGCATTGAGCACAGTTGAAAAGAACTAAAAATCAAAAAAACATATTTTTACATAATTTTTGTTTTATCGTAATCCTTTTTATAAATTTTTCCATGTGAAATCCAGGATAAAAAGGATATATTTGAATTGATAAAGAAGAACACTTAGATCTTTACAACTATTAAAAATATTTGCTGCGTTAAAAGCATTGATATATAATAGTGCCAGATATATATATATATATATATAAAAGTTATTTAAAAATGACTCTGATTTTTTATGTGAAGGAATAGAAAGATATTTTTAAAACAAATTTTCGTTTATATTAATTCAAAAATATTTTTTGAACTAGAATACATGATCAGCGAATAAATAAATAGAAAGCAAAATTCATTTTTTTGTTAAACTTAAATTTGCACTATGTTCATTATACTTAAAAGATAACAAAAAATATTTAAAAATATGTTGAATTACTTTAATATTTTTTAGTACTTTCAGCTATAAACACAGCTTTCGTCAGATAATAGAAAATAATGTTATTAATGTATAATAGATCTAGCTATTGCCAAAATAGATTAGATCTAGAAAGATGAAGTTCTGAGCTGAAAATATTTACCTTGAATGCATAGGATTTACTTCTTCTGAACTTAAAGATCGTATTAAAGAACATTTGAGAGATAAAGTACAACCGGGAAGCAACAGGCCTGTCAAGACTTAACCAGAAGCAGAATAAACTAGTTAATTTCAAAGACCATATGTCCCTTAAAGAATTATCATGATTTAATTATCCGTGAATCAATATAAATTATTCCTAAAGTAAATACTGTTTGTAATGACGCTTTATCTTACAACTTACGAAAAATTCGGTTCATTTTGCTTAAAGTATAATAAAACAAGTAAAATTCCATTTCCCTCTGTATTCATGTTTTAATTTCTCTGTGTTTTCCGGATCTAAAAATTTACTTTCACTTTCACTCCTTTTGCCACTTACTACGTGAAATTTCAAGTATAATACAATAATAATAGTATTTTTGTAATCCCTGACAAAGGCTATGTTTATAGCTGAAAGTACTAATAAGTATTGACTCCTTAATTCTCGATTCCGTCGAATTCCTTAATTCTCGCTAACAGTTGAAAAGTACTAAAAATAAAAAAAAACGTATTTTTACATAATTTTTGTTTTATCGTAGGCCTTTTTATAAATTTTTCAATGTGAAATCCAGGATAAAAAATATATATTTGAATTGATTCACGGGATGTGTCTTGTAATCAGATTGTTTGATTCTCATCAGTTTTATTAAATAGTGTAATTGGCTTTATTTTGGCCTGTTATTAAATAAGGTGAATATTTATTTTTCAAAAAAGTGGTGCCTGTAAGTAATTTGAATTTTTAGACCGTAATTTAATGCAACCATTAAGAGGTTAAAATAATTTAACATGTTCTTGAATATTTGTTCATCTTTTTTTTGTATTTTGCACATAGTGTAATTTTAAGTTTAGAATTCACGATGTTTTTTTTTCTTCTGTGTAATCATAGACGATATTCGTGTGTAGTTTATTTAACTTAATGACATTATTTATTTTTATTTCTTGTGTGAATGAATAAAGAGAATTGGTGTATATTTTAACTTCATGATATTATTTTTTTTAATTTTATGTCGAAATCCAAGGAGCTATATATGATTTTCAATTTTAGACTATGATAAATAATTACAAATGAATAAATGCTACCTGAAAGCCTCTCTTATAAGACCTACATTAAGTAAACATCAGTATTAATAAGGTGCAAAACAGAAATAGAGACTTCATTGAACTTGAAAAAAATCCGAGTAGGAAAAACATTAATTTTTATCCTTATGCGTTGAATGTTCAAAAGAGGAATTCATACTCCAAGTGAGACAAACGGAAATGTTCCTTTTCAATTGAGAGAACAAGGAAATATTCCATCAAATTTTTTATAAGTTATTATTTTTCCTATAACCAAATCATTATATGTGGATCTTGTGTGTAGGGTACAGAACATCCCTCTTATACTTACGGAACAGAGGTTCGAATTCGTAGTAAGGCGAATCGTTAAAAAACGTTTGTAAAAATATTTAATGAAGATATCTGTTCAATTTAATTACACTTCGGTATATAGAATTAATTATTAAATTAATTTTTCTTGCACTATTGTTCTCATTCATTTCTAAATAAAAATTTCTTTTTTTTGAAGAGCTGAATATTTCTGTTTTAAAAAAGAGGAAATATTAAAATAAACATTTTGTGAAAAAATATGAATAAATGCAAAATTTGCTGCCAGTACATTTTTCTATTTTTTACTTATTTATTTATTTATATATATTTTTTACAGAGTAGTAATGATGGAATTATAAATGAAAGTTATATACTAGTATAAAACCTTCTAGTAATAGCATATTTCCGAATTCATATTCAGTCTTAATTTGAAAAAGAAATCTTCTCTTTTATAAAACAGATATTATACAACAGATTAAATTGGCTGTCTGATAAGCTTACATGGAGTAAATATTAATTAGATATCATAAATTTTTATATGGCAATCTAAAAAGTACAAATATGAAAGTCCCTGCAAAACTTTTACTGTCGTTTGTCAAAGAACAGACAAGTAGCTAAAAAATTTAATCTTCAAGTCATTTGCTTTTCCGAAAGCAGTAAGATTATAAAATGAACTTTTACGTAACGATAACAAATAAGTGAATAGCTGCAGATTCTCGTATTAAAGAATACAAAACAGGTACCATAAACGAAAAAAAAAAAAAACACACATAGAAATAGTTTTCAGGTTATGGAATATTAAGGTGTGTAGACTATTTTTGGAACAAAGTTGGAAGGAAAAATAAGCTGAATTTATCTGCAATTATGACAAAAAGTGATATTTCTTTTTTGTTCTTCAGTATGAATCAAATAGAATATAATAAAATAGGATGAATAGTATTTTATTAGTAAAATTAGAATGTTCGTGAAATTCAAGAAAAAAACTGGCATTGTTTTACCTTGAATTATGGTAAAAATAAATTATATTGAATATTTTAATCAATAAAAAAAATTTAGAAGAATATTTTCCATCAAAATTTATTTATATGCAAAATTCTTTAGAAATGTTTGCCAAACTCAAAATAATAATAAATAATTTCAATTAATTTTTCAATTAATTTACAGCCGTGAAATTACGCTCAAAATTATTGAATATTTAGTACGTGATTTTTCACTTCGCTAACTAGGCGTAGAAGCAACACTCTGTTGGTTCTACGTTTAGTTAGCAGTGTTATAAATCACATACTAAATATTCAAAATAATAATATTTAGATTTATTTCGAATATAAATTTGTTAATCACGATTTAAGAATGATATATAGTGCACATACATTCTGTGTGGCTACCTAAATTTTCTCGATACATTAATATTCAATAAAAAAATATACTGCGTCACGTGCTTCTACAATCATAGTTTATTATTTTTTTCCTGTCTTTAAAATATTCCAATCTTTCCGTTTATTTAAATTCAATTCAATTTAAAATACGTGTATTAAAATTTTATTTATTTTGACAATTGAATGGAAGAAAACCGTAATTATTATTTGTTTCGAGATCGTTTCATTATTCAATCTTAAATGGCGATATGAATTCTATTAAAATTATCTGTTTTGTACTATTTCGTTTTTAGTTACTGTAAAAGTCCTTTCACGCATTATTTCCAGGAAGGCCGTTTCGCTACATTTCTAGTCCTAACTTAAAATGACCTCTACGCGTATTCGGGGTTTAATTCGCTAATCAATATATCTGCTTTGCAGTGAAAAACACTCCGCGTAGAGATATAGAATACAAAAATATGAATCAGTCGCTCAGATTTTCGTGTCACCAGTTGATTTCTAAACAAATTCCTGATTTCTGGAAGTGAGTCTGTTGGATAGTAGATTAATTTTAATAATATCATTATAAAACGTAGTTCACGATGACTTAACTAATAAATTTTAAGTGGTGAAGGAGCTGTGACGAGTGTGTTATTTCTGTATTCTACACAACTGGTCTAATAAACATGTTACCGATACGGACCAATTTGCTCTCTTATTGGGAAAACACCATAATTTTCGATCCAGTGTAAAAAGGAGAACGAGGACTGAAAATTTGCTGTTCTAATATAATCACCACAGTTATTGTCTGCTAGACAATTTGTAAATAGTGCATATTAAAATTTCTGGATTTGAAAACATATATGGTGTAATGAAAGTATTTAAAGACTGATGTCTATGTGTTTGTTATAGACCACAGATTTTTTTAGAGATTTTCGTAAAAATAAGCAAGTTTCTTGAAACATTTTGTAACCTATTATATTGGTAAAATCTGCAAGAAATCATCACCGTGTATATAAGGGATATGGGGTGGTGTAATCCAGCATTAGTTACACAGAGGTAAGATGTTCAATTTTAAAATGCTAGGTCCTGAATTCAAATAAAGCAAAATCCTCTATGTCACAATTTTTTTTAAAAAAATCTGTTTTTATTTTATTTTTAATTTTTATTTGTTAGGATTTTAACTATACTTTTCGTCCAAGTACATTAGTATTTCGAATTTTAAGTGTAGGTACTCCAGATTAAAAAAAAAAAAAAAAAAAAAAAAAAAAAAAAAAAAAAAAAAAACATGCTATTTATCAACTGACGTAATATTGCATTATGTGTCTTGAAGTATCGTGATCGTTATTCTTTGTAATTTTTTCATGTATGTGAAAAATAAATATATTGTTTTGTATATATTACTTCAATAATATAATTGTATATTGAGAAGTTAATAAAATGTTCTACGCAATTGAAGTATTGATTGTTTATAGGAATTTTAAAATTTTAACAAATTAAAAACATGAAAATATCATTTCAAAACAATTTCATATTCATTACTGTACATCAAAGTTTTCTTTAAGGTTCACATACTTCATTTAATACTTCACATTATTCTCATTAGCTAATACTTTATGTTTTCCATAATCTGGTGATTTTAAAATTAATTTAACTACAAAAAATAAGAAATTTTTAATGTAATGCTTTTAAATTGTGTATGAAATAAGTGTCACAGGTAAAAAAACCTGTAGGTTGTATTATTGAGGATAGAGGCACTGAAATTATTTCACGTCGGAAATTCCCATCATCTTATAGTAGTTATAAATAAAAATATAATTTATAAATATTACGTATCATTTATTATTTTATATTGTAGAATGTATACATGGAAATATGATTCCGTAATTTAATTAACTAAAAACCAACAACAAAAATGACTCTTGAAACATTCAAACAAGAAAGAAGAAAAAAATAAACTAGTCGGATGTAGCAATCGCAAAACTTTCTTCTGTCGCATATATGTTAATGATTCCTGAAACACTCTACCTATCACCACCACAGGTTAGGTGATTTACACCAAAATCTAATCATCAACAGTTTTTGCCAACTTCTAACAGAATCTGAAGTTTCATGATAATTCGTTGATTAGTTTTTTAGCAAGAGCTAGTGCGGAAATCGTAAATAAAATTGTATAGCAGTGCCAACTTTAGTGCGATTTACACCAAAACTAATCAGGACCAATTTATACAGGGAATAGCTGATTTTGATGAAAATTCATGCATTAGTTCTTGAGATACAGCTATTGCGGAAATCGTGAAAAAGTAGTATAGAGCGCCATTTGTTGGGTAATTTATACCAAACACTAAACAGGACTATCATGCATCAGGAACTAACTGAATCTACAGTTTGATGAAAATTCGCCAATTAGTTCTTGAAATAGAGCTATTACGATAATCATGAATAATGAAGCATTAAAGCGCAACCTGTTGGGTGATTTGCACAAAAAAAAAATCAGCACCAAATCATATCAAGGATTAACAGAATTGAAGTTAACTCAAATCCCATGCATTAGTTCTTGATATATAGCTATTTCGGAAATCTTGAAAATGCAGCATAGCAGCGCCACCTGCTGGACGATTTACACCAAAAAGAACTCAGCACGAATTTATATCAATGTCTAACATAATCGAAATTTTTGTGAAATTACGTGTATTAGTTCTTGAGATACATAGCTCAAAAATAATTTGTCGCATACAGACAGTCATTTTCTAAAAACCATCAAAACGTGTTCAGGTCCTTCCAAAAACGCATAAACGCACCGATAGCAGAAAGTCAAAATTTTTTTACGAACCTAATACTTTTTTCTTGTAAAGATAGAAGAAAGTAAAACTTATAAATAAAATGTGCCAGTAATAGATCAATTAAGCATATTCAGCCGGGTATAAAAAATCATATCAAAGGTCTATGAATATCTATTTATCACTGTCTGAACCTTCATGAATCATATGTTATGAACAATCCTACTCATGCGGTATTGGTTGATTGAAAAAAATCTAACTTTCTTTATGCTTTTATAATGGGGACAGTAATTTTCAGGCCCAACAAAAATAACGTAACAAGTTATTTCGAATTAAACAATAGAGATATGCAAAGAAAAAAAATGCTGATTAATATGAGCTGTATCTAGTCCTCATTTTTCTTTTATAGTTACGTTTATATCGAATATATATATATATATATATATACAAACAGGTTTACTAACTATAGTTTTATATTTTAATTACCTTATAGCTTCTATTAAACCTGGAAAAACCTATGTAACATAGATGATTTTCATTTATAACAAAATCATTTTTCCCCCATCAGTCTCAATTCTTTCAGTATTTATAAAAATTAAAGTTTTAAGTGTTATTGTAAAAAGAAAATGGCAAATTTTATTATAATTAATCACTTTTATCTAATTCAAAAGTAAAATATTTTTCCCTATGGATTATTTTTTTTCCAAATGAGAATACTATGTAAATCTTAAGCGAATTTTTAAAAGCATACGTATTTGGTAGTAACAATTGAATTTAAGGAAATGAAATGGACCAGTGCAAAGTCTTAAAATATAAGAATTACTGAGCAGTTATTTACTACAAAAAAATTAAATTAGGCTCTATGATAATCTATTTTTACTATTTAATAAGGGAAAAAAAATAGATTTTGAATAATAGGTGAGAAATCAATACGTAAATGTAAATTATACATCACAAATACAGATGCGCTTTTTAAAAGTAGAACCCCCGATTAATTCATTCATGTGATTTTTGTAATTTTGATATTTTGAAAATCTAATAAAGAAATAACAGAAGTTAAAATAATTCATCTAATAAAAAGTTCTTTACAAAAGAAGAAAATTCAATCTACGCATTACTTTTCATTATTTTCCTTCACTTAATCGATAAAACTGGTAATCCACTTTCAAGCACTAGCTTCTTGAAAGAACAAAGTCTTCTTCAGCAACACATTTATGAGCTCTTTGATGCTCAAGAGAGAAAATTGATTAATATCATTTAAAAATAGAGTTTCCAAGATCTGCTAACCGTTTTCATTCGAATGAGGATTTTTTACGTAAAAATTATATTATAGATGTTCGTAAATTATACATAAATTACAGTTCTTAAAATATACAGTGTGTATTTTCTTATCGTCAATCATCATCCATTTCCCATTTTTTTTTGTTTTAAATGTATACTTTAAAATAAAAGAAAAATATTTCAAATGGTACGTCAAAGCGAATTGGAAGATACCCAGTCTGGCACCCCCCCCCCCCCCACTCTCATATGTTGGAAATGCTGCATCGAAAGCATATAATGTAATATCTTAAAAAACCACAACCTTAAAAGGAAAATTATTGTGAAACTTATTCCAACTTTTAAAAAATTCTTTTCAAGGTACTTTATAACTTTCCTCTTTTGAATTTATGTGATTTAGCAATGTTTTAGCATTGCATATTCCTATATTTATACAATTATTTAAAAATTATATCTTGTTTCATATCATCATTTTGTATAATTGTTTTTAAGCCCATGTTACATAAATTACTCTTTCATATTACTTTCTAGATTTACTATTTGATCGATTAATTAAAATATCATTATTTTGTGATGTCATTGACAAGGTGTATCGTGAGCATCGAATGGAAATATCTTTAAGAAAACAAATTATCTTAATATCTATCATATGAAAATTTATATCTATGATTGAAAATTTATATCTATGATTGAACATTTATATCTATGACTCCGTTATTCATTATACTTTATGACTGCTACCCTAACATCCGAAAAAATAAGAAAAAGTTAATGCTGCATAAAATCTTTTGTTTACAGAGAAATCTTTTATTTTTAAAGTTTTATGGTGTTCAAATAATTTCAAAAGCGGAAGACTAGAAAAATAAATACTTTATAAAAATGGAATATGCATTGTATCGTTGTTTTGTAACATATTACATCAATGTAAATTTGTTTTTCTAAGGTAATCGCTGTCGAAACATTCTAGAAATGTACATTAATACCATAACAGTTAAACAGTTTTATAAATTAGTATCTCGGAGAATAATGGATATAGAATTTAAGTTTAAAGCAAATTAATTTATATAGATGATTTCAGCTGTTTGAAACGTTTTAATGACTTTATAGAAAGGTAAATGCGTCTTTTCTTTATTGGTATGCTTATGATAAATTTATGTATTACGTTCACTATAAATTAAAAGTACAATAAATTTCGTATAAATCTATTATAGTTTACTGATATTTATACACTAGCAGGAAAGACCGAGTTAAGCTCGGTCAAAATTAGCTTTCTGTTTATCTCGATATTTTTTCCCACTGAATCATTGTTGCTGTTTTAGATGCAATTAGCTTGACCGTGAAACATAGTGACCCAAAATGACACACTAATCGAATTTTTTCGAACATGCGACCTATCACAATGCTTTTCTCGAGCCTGAAAACGATGGAATACAAAATTTAGTGAAAATCGTTAGTCGTTTTCTAGGTAAAATATGCTTGATCCACGTTGATTCAAAAAACCACTAACCGAAATTCATCGACGGATGTGAGCTATTTCAATGGCCTTTTTGTACTGTGAAACGGTATAACAAAAAAAAAAAAAAATGCCAAAATTGTTTGAACCTTTTTGAGATGCCGTTAGCTTGACCTCGACCCATTATCACCAAAATGACCCACTAATAGAATTTTCTTGAGCATGCGACCCACCCCAATGGTTTTATCTTGTCCAGAAACGGTGTAGTACAAAGTTTTGTCAAAATCTTTTGAGTGGTTTTTTAGATACAGTTAGCTTGATCCTGATCCATTAGGACCCAAAATGACACATTGATTGAATTTTTTTTGAACGTGCGACCCTGCCCAATGCTCTTATCATGCCCGGAAACAATATTATACAAAATTATGTCAAAATGTTTTGAAGCGCTTTTTAAATACAATTAGCTTGACCCTGACCCATTGTGACCCAAAATGACCCACTAATCGAATTTTCTCGAACATGCGACCTAGCCCAATTCTCTTCTCATGTCCAGAAGCGGTATACGTAATATAAAATTTGGTCAAAATGTTTTGAGCATGTTTTTAGATTCAATTAGCTTGACCCTGGCCCATTGTGATCCAAAATGATCCACTAATTGAATTTTCTCGAACATGTGACTTAGCCCAATGGTCTTCTCATGACCAGAAACGGCCGTATATTAAAAGATTTTGTGAAAATGTCTTGAGCCGTTTTTTTAGATATAATTAGCTTGACCCTGACCCATTATGACCCATAATGACGCACTAATCGAATTTTCTCGAACACGTGACACATCCCAATGGTCTTTTCGTGCCCGAAAACGATAGATTACAGAATTTCGTCAAATCGTAGTGCCGTTATCTTGATAAACTTAGCTGGACCCACGGTGACCCAAAAATGACCCACTAATCGAATTTTCTGGAACACGTTACCCATTCCAATGGTTTTTTTGTTGCCCGAAAATGGTTAGATACAAAACTTAGTCAAAATTGATTGAGCCGTTCTCTTGATATAATTAGTTTGACCCAGACCCATTATGACCCAAAATGACCCACTGATCGAATTTTCTCGAACACGATACCCATCCCAATGATCTTTTCGTGCCCGGAAACAGTAGGGTGCAAAATGTCGTCAAAATCGTTCGAGCCTTTATCTAGATAAACTTAGCTTGACCCACTCTGACCCAAAATTGACCCACGAATCGATTTTCCTCGAACATGTGAGTTAGCTCAATGGTCTTCTCGTAATCCAAAACTGTAGAATATAGAGTTTAGTAAAAATCGTTAAAGCCGTTTTTTAGATAAAAATAGCTTGGCCCACAGCGACCCAAAAATGACCCACTAATCTTATTTTCTCGAACACATGACCCATCCCAATTGTGTTTTCGTGCCCGAAAATGGCTAGATACAAAATTTAGTTAAAATCGATCGAGCCGTTCTTTAGATATAATTAGCTGTACCCTGACCCATTATGACCAAAAATGACCCACTAATCAAATTTTCTCGAACACGAGACCCATCCCAATGATCTTTTCGTGCCCGAAAATGGTTAGATATAAAATTTAGTCAAAATCGATTGAGCCGTTCTCTAGATATAATTAACTTGACCCTGACCCATTGTGGCCCAAAATGACCCACTAACAGAATTTTCTCGAACACGAGACCCATCCCAATGGTCTTTTCGTGCCCGAAAACAGTAGGGTGCGAAATTTCGTCAAAATCGTTGATGAAGTTATCTAGATAATCTTAGCTTGACCCACGGTGACCCAAAAATGGCCCACTAATCGAATTTTCCTGAACATGTGACTTAGCCCAATGGTCTTCTCGTAATCCAAAACTGTAGAATATAGAGTTTAGTGAAAATCGTTAGAGCCGTTTTTTAGATAAAATTGGCTTGACCCATAGTGACCCAAAAATGACCCACTAATCGAAGTTTCTCGCAAATGTGACCTAGCCCAATAGTTTCTTCGTGTCGAAAAACGGTTGGGTGTGAAATTTGGTCAAAATCGCTTGAGCCGTTTTTTAGATATAATTAGCTTGACCTTGACCCAGAATGAACCACTATTCGAATTTTCTCGAACACGTGACCTAGCCCAATGGTCTTATCATGCCCGAAAATGCTAAAATACAAAATTTCGTCAAAATCGATTGAGCCGTTCTCTAGATATAATTAGTTTGACCCTTACCCATTATGACCCAAAATGACCCCCTAATCCAATTTTCTCGAACACGAGACTCATTCCAATGATCTTTTCGTGCCCGAAAATGGTTAGATACAAAATTTAGTCAAAATCGATTGAGCCGTTCTCTAGATATAATTAGCTTGACCCTAACCCATTATGACCCAAAATGACCCAGTATTGGAATTTTCTCGAACACGAGGCCCATCCCAGTGGCCTTTTCCTGCCCGAAAACAGTAGGGTGCAAAATTTCGTCAAACTCGTTAAAGAAGTTATATAGATAAATTAGCTTGATCCACGGTGACCCAAAAATGACCCACTAATCGAATTTTCTCGAACATGCGACTTAGCCCAATAGTTTTCTCGTAATCAAAAACTGTAGGATATAGAGTTCAGTGAAAATCGTTAGAGCCGTTTTTTAGATAAAAATGTCTTGACCCATAGTGACCTAAAAATGATCCACTAATCGAAGTTTCTCGAACATGTAACCTTGGCCAAAAATTTCTTTGTGTCGAAAAACGGTTGGATGTGAAATTTGGTAAAAATCGATCGAGCCGTTTTTTAGACATAATTAGCTTGACCTTGACCCATTGCGAACCAAAATGACCCACTAATCGAATTTTCTCGAACACGTGACCTAGCCCAATGGTCTTATAATGCCCTAAAATGGTAAAATACAAAATTTTGTCAAATTCGTTAGAGCCGTTTTTAAGATAAAATTTACATACACACACAATTTTTTCTCGTATTATAGTATAAGATAAGGAATATTGTTTAAACCAATCCTGCATTAACAATAGTGAACATTTTACAAGACAAACAATACCAATATGCACTTACAAAATTAAAGGTCTGTACGTACTCGTGTTCGCCTGAAGTCCGTACCCAACAAAATGAAGGCAATTTAGGGAAGGAGCCCACAGAATAAGGAAATTTTTTTAATGGATCGGGCTGATAAAAAATAATGAAATATACCAACCACGGAGATAAAAAAAAATATATGCGGGATGACTAGCCCGATAAAAGAAAATGAATTAAATTAAGCGGATAAAATATGAACAATTTTCAATTGACGAGACTGAGACGAGAATAAATAAGTAACAATGTGCTGTATGAGCCGAAGACATCTTAACAACATCAAAACCGAAATATGGCAAGTGCAGTGTAGATATCGGTGTCGGATAACTCCATCATGTCTATGCCCGAGATTATTTTTTTAAGCAGACTCGAGCCATGTCGGGATCAGGCTGACATTTAATTAATCATAATCGGGGCGTGTGTGAACTGGACTTAATTGTTCCTGGCACTGCCGGGCAAGCAGTTTCTTTTTTAAAAATAGTCATAGCGATAATAAACTTCTGTTAACGCAATCCTTAGAAATATACTTTAAGTAATCGTATAGAAATGTTTTCAAAAATCTACTTTTTTTATCATGTATCTTCAAAATTTGTTATGTTTTTAACCATTTTTTTTTTGTTTTAAACTATAATTTTTATTATTTTTTCATGAAATTGCCTAACATGCTAAGGGATCATAAATTTTGTTTTTTTTAATTCTACGGTTCATACACAGTAATCTAAGATGTAAAATTGCAATTTATTCTCTAAAATATGTATGCAGTATTCATTAAAATAGTCCTGATTGTATTAGAGAAATCGTGTATGTTTTAGAAGTTATGTCGAGTCATTCCAGGCCAGAACCGAGCTGATTTCATTGATTTTTGCTCGGACCGAGGCTCATTTTATTAACTTTTGAACGGTCTGGGCAGTAAACTGCAAAGTGTTTAAACGAGTCATGCTGGCATTTTCGGTTTTACATCAACCCGGATCAGGCTTAGATAGTTCTGCCGAGCTATTAAGTGCAGACCACTATCACACACACGCGCGCATGTATGTATATATATATGTATATAAAAAATCGGCTCTTAACGTTCCCAACACTTTTTGATTTCCAAGCATTATATGAAAACAAAAATATTTTTTGTGTATTCATTTAAGAGAACAAGGGACTTTCAAACCCAATTTTTTTCGTTTTTTATTTCTTTTAAATTGCTATTTAAATACGTATCACTATATTATGCTATTTTCATTACTTACATATATTTATCGCACGAGCAACACAAAAAAACCATAGTTTATCAGCAGTTATTATTTTGAAAATTTTCCCGTCTAACATAGTGCATCCTCTATCATCACAATGGAATTATTCACATGATAGTTAGACAGGAAGGACCATTTAGCGTTTCCTGAGTATTGTATTTTTAAAATACGATAAAAATATAATGCAGTTTATTATTTCGAAGACTGATGAAAGGATGAGTAATGACAAAACACACAGGCACACATTTTGCTTTTGTGAAACTTTAATCTGCGGTTTATATAGGCTTTTAACGTGAAATTATATTTTCCACATTCTTTTAAAAAATCTGGTCAACCCGAACCCGAACCCCAAAAGTAAAAAAGCCAATATGAAACAGACCCGAACTCAAAATAATTAAAGCCAACCCGACCCGCAGCGGCAAAATAAAACGTCGACCCGACCCGACACGAACCGCGAGACGGGTCGGGTTCGGGTAAAAGCAGGTAACCCGACCCGATGCAGGACTCTAATGCGAAGGGAGGAGTAAACTAGCAGTTTGACTGTTTGAGGATACTTGCATGTTTGATAGAGTTTTGAGAATTATCTGATTTTGTTTTCGATGGGTTTTTGTTAGATCATTTGTTTTGTTAGTTTTTCTATCTGGTCTTTACAGGTATTTGGGGGATCTCTGTACACTTAAACTGGTTTAACTCCGTTGTGCATGTCGGAAGCCATGCCGCCTGTCTCATTTGGTTTAAGTTGTTATGGTTTTAGATATTTCATATTATTTAAAGTTTGCTGGTTTGTTGTTGGGGGTTACGGATTTGTTTTTAAGATAATTTAGTACTTGTCATTTTGTTCAGTTTATTTATTTTATTTTGTATCAGTTCAGTGGCATTGTATTTTTTGGTTTAGTTTTTGGATATATATATATATATATAACGAATTTTTATAAGTTAAGCACATAAATTATTATACGAAAATGTGTATATGAAAGCTATTTTTCTATGTAAAATTTCAAAATGTGTGAGGTTTGCAGACACACATAAAAATATAAAGAAGTTATTATGGCATCGCAAAAAAAAGTAAAAATAAAATTGTGATACCTTATGTTATATGAGTATTCTATATATAACAATGTGTATATTTCAGTATATTTCTTCTTTAATTTTTTGTACGCTGTATAAATTTAAGTATTGAAAATATAACATTTAGTATATGTAGAAAATCGGACCGCAAATATATAGAAAAATTTAAAAGCTAAAATGAAGAATTATAAAATAAATTAAAGTATTATTTTTTTAAATATTGTGTAGTTTTTTATGTTTAATTTATTCCCATTTCAAGAGGTATTGAATTTTTTTTTTTCAATTTTGAGATCTTTCATACCTTAATTGGTAGTAATGAACTATTTACACGGAAGAATAATTATGCTGTAGATTGTTTGCTCATAACTGAATGTTGAGCATTAGAAAATGTACTTCGAAGAAATAAGATAATTATCTATGATCTATTTTCCTCCACATTATTTAGAATAAGATTTATAATCGCTTCTGGCTTATGTGTGAAAGAAGCGATGTATGAAAAAAGCAAATAAATATGCAACACAAATGACAATCTGCGATGACACCTCAGATTTTCATTACAAATTCCGGCAAGAATAAATATACAATATTTGATTTGTAAAAGTGCCATTCATGATAAAATATCTCCGGCTTATTATGATAATTCTGAAAGCTTTTTCTTGATATTTATAACGCAATATTATTTTTTATGACCTTTTATGGTGCAGGAATTTTTCTACGTTACATCATTGAATTATAATTATGCAACAAAATTGAAATATTTAAAAACAATGTGTAAAGACATGGTAAACGTTTACCGTGTTCACAATAATTACTACGCAGTAAGCAAAAAATATTGTGAATTTTCCTACACTTTCTATTGTCATTTTTCAAGCACCGATGCTGTGAAACGATTTCAAGTAGCAACTGAAGTAAAAGTCAAAATATTTCTTTCACGTGCACAATGCAGCCAATAGCAACTCTACTTTATTCAAACTTCAGAAGTTTTACAGCACTTTTACATGCAATATTTTGAAAATTTTACAACAACAGTGTTGGCAGACCTAGCCGTTGTGCCAACACCTTTTGTTGTAAAATACAGGTTTTTTGTATAGAAATATTTACTGACTATTAAAATTGAAGAATGTTTAAATAATACCTATGATACTCATAGAATAATAAGAAAGTTTTTCAACAGTGCATGGAACTACTTGTATAAAACTGAATAAATTAAGGTACAATCTATACATTTGTTTTTCTATATTTTAACATGTGATCTGGCCATGCAAATAGTGCTCACATTTTTAAATTCTACATAATTCAATCGAGAATGAAATAGTCTTTATATTGCGTCAATATGTACACAAACTTTTCAAATATGTAGAAACTATATAATATACTGTACAGAGCTTCTAATACGTTTGATACGTTCTAAAGAATTACAAATAACTGGATTAAGGCGTAAAACGTACCAGCAAGGTCGACGAAAATTTGTATATTTTTGGAATTTTGTGTAAGGAAAATAAATCAAGAACAAAAGAAACTTATTTTAGTCATGATGAAACGAGATTGGGTGTCCCCATCTTACCTGCTCACTGGAGATGATGTCGTACTAATAGCTATACACGGTAAGCAGCAGAACTCTGTCAGAAATTTGTATATTTGGATTTTTGTGTAAGAAAAATAAATCAAGAACAAAAGATATTTATTTTAGTCATGACGAAATGAGGCTGGGTTCCCCAGTTTACCCGATCACCAGAGATGATGTCGTACTAGTTGCTGTCCATGGTGAGCAGCAGAGTTCTGTCCGATGTTATCTGAGCTTTTTAAAAGTACAATGTGTTTACTCCAAAAACTAAACACAAGTGAACAATTGTTCTGTTTTTGGAAGAAAAAAAAACAATTTTTAATAAAATAGTGGCCGTTCAAAGTTAAGATACAGATTGAACTCAAAATGAACATTGACTTTTTTTTATAAAAATAAAATAAGATCATCATGTTTCTAAATAGAAGGATTACACTCCAGATGTTATTGTTGTTAAAAATTGCCTTTCAAATATATTGTTTGATATTTATATTGAGTTATTGCGATTACTGATTATAAAAACATTTGTTTTAGATAATCAATTTAAAGATACAAGTTATGATTTATATATGACGGACAAGGAAAATTAAAGCGTCGTAACTTTCTAATTTTTAGGGTTCCGTACTTAAAAAGTAAAAACGGAACCATTATAAGATCACTCCTGTGTTTGTCCGTCTGTCTGTCTGTCTGTCACAGACAGTTTACTCGTAAACTATGGAACGAAGAAAGTTCGAATTCGGGGAAGTAATAAAGACCATTGACCCACATATTTTCAGATTAATAAATATTCATAGATATATTTAGTAAAAAAGTTGAGGGTCTAATTATGCTACTTGAAAAAAAACAAGTATTTTCTTTGTATATAATGTGGTATATCCTGTAAAAGCTTTTGTAACGCTGAACTCAAAAATACACTCCTTTTAATTTTAGGTATTATATTTTCAAAGATATTGTTGAAAATGTAGCGCAAAAATATGTTCCCCCTCCACACACCTAATTCCGAATCTACTGAAACTAAAATTATGAAAAACATAGAGGTAGTAGACGTTAATATAAACCTTGCAGGAAAATTATAGCGATTACCCTAGGTCACATAGTTTTTGAATTTAGAAAATTGAATTTTTTGAAATTAGAATTTTTCTGTTATACACAAATCTCGATTTACGGGCATTCAGAAAAATTGTTGAGCATCGCTGAATATACCTATCGTTGCAGAAGAATAAAAGCACTGTTGATAATGATTTTCGACAAAAATCATCGGTAATTAGCCGATATATTAACCCTTAAAGGTAAGGTCAGTTTGGACATACACAAGGACAGGGGCGGCGTACTCTATGCATTGTTAACAACTTTTAATGATATATATGTGTAATGTAAGGTCCAGTAACAGTATAAAAGTAATAAACGTCAAATTCTTAAAAACATACTAATTTAATGGGTCTTGGGACCCTAAAAAGTGGAAAAAGTGAAAAAAATACCATTTTCAACATTTAATGTCTTAAAATGTATATGATTTTAAAACACAATTTTAATTGGGATGAAAGATATAAGAATGTTCTTTCGTTTCACGTATTTAAAAAATTGTAAGATACAGATTTAGTATTTAAGGGAAGGCTCGAAACTGTTAGACATTTGTCGAACAAAAAATTGGCATAACAGTTTACGCGCAGGATTACAAAATAAAATTGCAACTAGAATGAAAATTTTGGTGCTTACTTATACCTCAGATTGTAATAATTTCTCTGAACTTAAATAAATTTGTATTTAAAGCATTTTTATTTTTTAATGCAATGCTGCATTTAGCTGATACAAAATTTTGAAAATTTAAACAGTAAAATCACCTGATTTTTTTTTTTTTTTTTTTTTTTTTTTTTTTTTTTTTTTTTTTTTAACCATAAAACGGAAATTTTACTTTCAGTTTATACAGACTAACATGAAGTATATGTTTTGAAAATTTCATGAAAATATATTCAGAAGTTTTTGAGGTATCCTGCGCGTTATGCCCAAAAAACGCCATTTGGAAAATAATGAATTTAAAGTTTCGGAAACGCCGCTTCATCTATTGAGCGGGTATAAATTTAAAAGCCAAAACTTCTGCTCTAATGGAATTTCAAGTAAACAATTATATCAAAATATTCAGAAAAGATAGGAGTGTAACATCTTAAAAAATGTAAATTTCTTAAATTTTGAAGCTTTAAGAGTCCTGCGACCACTTAATCCTTTCAGGTACGGAGTAATTCTATTTATAAACTTAAGAAATAATGAACTGACACCAGAATTTATAAACGAATTTATTAGAAAATGCAAGCTTGCTTATTTTAACGCCCATGATAAAAGAAAATTTTTAATTAAATATTCTTGGTGACGTTTGTCTCTTTTGGAATTAAAATTTGGAGTCCGATTTTTAAGGACTTCGCCATCGAAAGATTTAATTAGAATGAATCGCATAAATACTGTGGGATTCAGGATAGTTTGCATTGATTGTATCTCGCAATACACCTCGAGTGACTTTAAAAATTAATTAAATGCCTATCTGGAAAAACGCGGCACTGACCAAGGCGGCGCTGTAATTTTGAGACCTCAATTCGAAGCGCGCTTAGCACAATGCCAAATTTAAACTTTGAACAAAGGTTTTGTTTTAGCTACACTTTAGAAATAAAGGTTATTACTACGTTGAATTTAGTTTCATGAAATGCCAAATGAAGTTTAACTATGCACTGCTTTTATTGTCAGTACCGAATTAAGTTCATCATAAACACATTAGGATAACATTAAAAAAAGAGTTATACGAATAGCTATATTTGATATTATTTAGGTTCCATATCTCTTTGAACTTTCATGGTATATCTGATTATACTTTTCTAATATATAAAGTTATACCGAACACTACGTTGTATAGTTTTTTTTACAAAGTCTTATTATTCTTTTAGCAACTTTCTTCTTATAAAATACAATTACAAATTCATATATTTATTGTACGGAACTCTCTGTACGCCAGTAATGCTCGCACTTGACCGTTTATTATCATATTGATTTGAATATCTATATATATAAAAGCCGTTCTCTGTGTGTATGTCCTTTATACAAACCTTTAATTTTTGACCGATTTGCACGAAACTCGATGTACATACGTTTTAGAACGTGGAAAAGATCACTGTCTACTTAAAAAAATTATCAGACCACAATTTATCCCTTTTTTCTAATACTTCCATAACTTAACATTATAAAAATCTTTTTAAATCTTTTTTTTTAATTCAAACGTTTCTTTCCTGTTGCCAAACCCTAAAAAATGACACAATAATGTGAAAAAAATAAGGATAACGCGTGTATTTTGTTTATATTTGCCAATAAAAATTCAGATTTTCTTGCTATATTTTTGCGTGTTTGATATTGACGTCATTCTAAACATAAAATTTACATTTTTTTGTATATAAAATAAAAACTTTAACTATAAGAGCGGGAAAATAACTTAGCACCTCGATTTGAATGTTTTTTTTTTTTAATTAAAACATGTATTTTAATGCAAACAGTCAAATTTCATGAAAACAATTTAACAGAAAGAAAAAAAAGGCTAGATATGACGTCACATTCTATCAAATCTTTTCAACGCGTAATCAAACTCATTGTAAACATATGGCTCCTATATTTTGCTTACTACTTCGATTGTATACTACAGCCATATCTTATAGCTATACGTTATCGCTAAGTGTTGTATTGGTTTAGATTCAGTGCTAACATTTTCTGTGATTTATAGCAAAAAGAGAGCGGTTATTTACATTTTCAAAAAAAAAAAAAAAAAATGACAGATGTCTTGATTTAAAATTTATGGAAAATGACATCATTTCATCTAATCATTGTAGATTTAATTTCAATAAAATTTCCAATTTTCCAAATAAAATTTTAGCAACTACTACCGCATTTGGATGTATTTTTTTGCATTTTCGTATTGTGAAGATATTGTATACTTCTGTTAAGCGTGCCAAAGAAAACATGTATTTTAATTTTAAAAGTTAAAAAAATTACCACAATGTGTCAAAAGAACATCCTTTTTCCTAATTTAAATTTCGCGAGTTCCAAAATTAAAACTAAAAATGTAAGTTTTTCCATGAACTTCAAGTTAAGGCTCTTCATAAAGTTAAGGCTGTTCTCACATCCAAAAGAGCTATTTTCTGATATATTTTTTAATTAATTTTTGTTCGGAAACGCATGAAATCGATAGGAGTTCTTATTTAGAAACTATGCAATCGAAAGATAGTTTCCATTTGTTGGTAAAGGTATAAGATTTTCAGTTGGTGTTTTGAACTGAATTTCGGACGCAACAGTGCAATAAAGGATAAAAACCGGCCGTCACGCAACCACAATTGCTCATAACTCGATAAATAATTTATTTATGAAAAAAGGAAAAACTCATTTCAATACCAAATCGCTCTAATAGTCAGGCCTACAAATTTTAAGCCTTTACGTTTAATGAGTCAGAAAATGTGTCAGAAAGTTTCGCGTTGTTGAGCAGGGAACTGGAGAAGCACCTTAAGCATTTGCAGGTTAGTATTTTGTAATCAAGTTGCATGCCAGATAGTCGCTTAAAACATGTCATTCTATATTATTTTAAACAAAGGTGCATGCCATAATAGGTGTCAGGCACACTCACTAAAATAAGAATACCCTACCCCATTACCGAAGGTAAACCCGTCAATATACTTAGAGATAAAAATAGTTCTGCATTTTTCATTCAGCTAATAAGACTAATCCTTCATAATTGGGTTCACATGATTATATAACTTTCCCCTATAATTCTATGACTAAGCAACGGAAAACAATATGTTACGCACTAAAGTCTTCCCTAAAAGACTAATAGTTCAAGTCGCATGGAAATCCGTTCTGAAGAATTCAAGTTATATGCACCCGGATCGAAATTCCCTTTTGAATTTTATATACTTATCAGGTTATTTTGAGTAGTTTGATTTGATATCTGTTAAATTCGTGTTTTATTTTATTTTATTTTTGGCGTTTTAATTTCGTTTGCCAATTTAGTTATTGAATATTATGCGAAAGCAAACAAATTCTGAATTATTTACAATGTTTTTGAACAATTGAGTTAATCTTTTGTATTTGGGTTGCAAGCATATTTAAAAAATATGCATGCTTAAAAATTATTTTAAAACCCATAAAAAATTCGTAAATTGAAATAAAAATTACAAACAAATATCACTGAAAATACTTTTGTTTTCTATAATACGTTGGAACAACTGAATGTACAATGTTTAGACGTTAAACTGCAATAAAAGGGAAATTTGTTGTGTTAGGTTGTTGCCACCGAAAATATGATACCAGCGTTACTCATAGACATGTATTTTCTTTATACTATTGCATTAAGTGTAAACAGGTTCATCTTTCGTAATCGGGTTGCACTCAACTTTAAAAATATCCATGCTTAAAAATTACTTTAAAATCCATTAAAATGAGAAAACTGAGGTACAATTTTTAGACAAATTTCATTCGAGAGAACTTTTTTCTATTCGACATTGTAAAAAATGAAATTGTATGATGTTTAAAAGTTAGAAAAATTGCAGTAAAGGCACATTTTATGGGTTACAATTTATGGGGCACAATTTATGTGCGCTGACATAGTTTTTTTACTTTATAATGTAGATAATACCATACAAATGAGAATTTCACTGCGCGATTTGGAGGAATTTCTTTTTTTTTCGTATTGTCAGGAAAATCACACATTTTTCTCTTATACCCGCTAAAGAAAACGTGCATTCTGTTATTAAAGCTCCGGGATTTTACTATGGTTGAAAGACAATAATGCCATGTTTTTTTATTGTCTTTATAACGATTTGTGGATGGGAATGCACAAATTTCAGTTATTGTGATTGCCGTATTATTTCGTTTTAATTTTTTTTTACCTGGAAGGCTTCTCATAATTGACACGGGCGAAGCCGGGTAGTTCTGCTAGTTGTAAATAAAAATGTTTTATTAATAGTACTTTCATAAAATGCAGTCAGAAAGGAAAATTTTCTTTTAAATTTTGCAGGCAGGTTTAACATTTTTAAGTTCATTTCCTATCATGTTACTCACAAAATTGTTCATTTCCAATGAGCGTGGAAAGATCATACAAGCGCAATTTATATTCTTAAAATCCACAACTTCAATCCTTCATGTAAGTCAGAAAATGTAACTTCTTTTATTCGTTATCTAATGTATTATCTTAAAACCTCAACAATGTTAAACCATTTATTATGTAAAATTGACTCAAGAAGTGGTACAGTTCTATTCTTTACTTATAAATATAATTTTATATAGGATATCCATTTTTTGAAAATGATACTTTTTCACTAAGCACCGTTTTCCATTTTAAAAGATATTGTCATGAAGGCTTGACGGTGATGTTTTAACTCGTTTTTGAAATGAAGTTAAGTACTGGAAAACTGTTTTACAAAAAATGTATCTTCTAAATAACAATCTTAAAAGTCGAGATTTGTTTTTTATTTCAATTTGAAAAGTGACGTAGAATAACTGGCAATACACTATTTTTGCTTTTTTTTTTTTTTTCAAAATGACAATTATAGTTTAATGATTTCACTTTTTTCGATAAATAAATCTTTTTTTAGAACTACAAATCGTGTCAAATTGTAAAAAAATTATATAAAAAAGTTATATTTGTATTTTTAATATTTTAATATAATATCAAATAAGTATGTGTATAATTAATAAAATAAAATGCTTTAAAGTTTCTAATACTTTTCCATTCATGACAACTAAATTTCTTAGAAAATGCATAATTTTGTAAATTGTTAATCAACCTAATGGAACTAGTGACGTTTTATTATAATGGATTATTTTTTATGCAACGATAATTTCAAGTACGATCGTATGTGAATCTACTAAATAAATGAATCTGTCATTTTTAAAAGTCGTCAACTTCTATTGTATTTCATTGGAGGTGACCCCTTTTAAAAATGACCGATTCAAATGAAAAATTTCGCAAGTAAAAATTTAGTAACTTTCCGGATTCCCGATTCAAATGTGGCGTGATTTGTACATACATAAATTTTGCTCATTACACCTTACAGTATCAATGGAGTTCTCCGATTCGCCGTTTTAATAATTTTGAAAGTACTTAACTTGAGGAAATTTAATACCTACGAAAAAAAAAAGTTTTTTTTAAATATTTAAAGATGTTTGAAGTTTAAAAATTTCATCAAAATTTGTATCATACAGATATACATATACTTTTTTCAGCTTAAGCACTTGCCGTAAGGAAAAATAAAGAATCTTAAAACATACATAACGTACATACAAACCTATATATCAAACATACATACCTTAGCTAAACTTTCGGTAAACCAATATTTGTAACATTTGTTATACCAATATTTATTATACTATTTTTTCAATATTTCGCTAACATGGTATAAACTAGCTGAAATAATAATTATAAATACATACTTCCTCTTTGGTAATAACGGAGCATGATTGTAATGACAATCTGATATTTGAGAACTACGGAACTTGTCAATTTTCCTCTAAATACAGGGAATATCTGAAAAAGCAGGCAAAAGTTTACGGTGTGATAGAACGTATCTATATGAGCAAATTTCGTCGTAGATTGTATGGTAGGAACGCAAGCGATGTGAAGTTAGTAAGTAGTTTTCCACTGTAGCAGAGCTATGGATTTTTGGAGTTACTCACATAGCTTGTCCAAAAAAATTGCCGGATCTCTCTATGGAGACGTTTGATCCTCATGCAACTATGGTTCAGGGATTCGATGGTATTGCAAGATAGAAAAAAA
Organism: Maratus speciosus; assembly: GCA_963932465.1. Classification (NCBI taxonomy): domain Eukaryota; kingdom Metazoa; phylum Arthropoda; class Arachnida; order Araneae; family Salticidae; genus Maratus; species Maratus speciosus. Next base: position 546,942,851 of record OZ010786.1, on the reverse strand, counting down.
AAAAAGCCTCCAACTTTATAAGTGAAAGAAAATGAAATCAATATTTATTCATTTTTAAACGAAAGCAGATACTTCGCAAAAAACATCATATATAGAGATCTGTATATAAAGATGTGATACGATTTCACTAGTATCATATAAACATGGAGATCTTAAGCAACAGTATACCCACATTATGTAACTGAATGAAGAAAACATGGTTTTTGCAGTCGTAAAATCGTGATGGAAGAGTTGAAGGTATATTCTGCCATCCATTGGAGTGTTTTCCGAAGCATAATAATCGAAGCCTTTAGATGCATCAAAACGTTTATTATTCGAACATATAATGCACCAAATTCCACTAGTTATATGTGATCCATGTACGGGCAGTTGCTACGTCGTACAATGTACACTAGGTGTTACGTATTAGAACAAATGACGATGATTCAGGGAAAAAGTTCTCCAGGTGGCGTGGTTTAATTAAGCAACTCAATAATCGTAAAAATATTTCTCTCCTAGCCCATGCAACGGGTTATATACTTGCGAAAAGTGCATGCGTATGAATACAATACACGATAAATGAAAAATCGAGTACAAGTAGCCGGAAGGACGAGATAAGATCAGAATACGATAGGACTAGCTCCAGGGGGAAGGGGGAAAGGCACGCGTGACGACTATTTACCCTTGGCGTCAGAATTATTACGTAAACAAATTTTGGTGCGAAGCTTGCAAAGAATTGTGGGAAAAGAACATCATAGAACAATGCTATTAAAAATATTCGAAATGAAAAGAATTTAGTTTTAGAATAAAATGAAAAAAGTAATTTAATGGGTTTTATGACATGAGGCGAATGGATTAAGGTTTTTAGACTAAAAAAAGAATACGCAGGTTTATATGCATGGAATAAAAGACAAAATATATTAAGATATTAGTAAAGATAGGTAAAAAAAGAAAAATGTTAAGAATTTGGAATTGTTTTACTAAGATATAAGGGCGAAAATTTTTATTATTACATATATAGTTATCCATGACGAAGTGCTCCGTAACGTCAGAAAAGGAATAAACAGCGATCCTTTATCTTACTTTACAGCACAGGGGGAGAGAGCCAACTAAGCTCTTTGCGTACTGAATCACATGACTTGGCGTAGTACATTATCGGCAATTAACAAAGTTTTTGACGCCGGAATAAAAGAGACACAGCACTGGCGAGAGGTTTACCAGAAAATAATGTGACAGCCCACTTTCAGAACACACTCACAGGATGTAAAGCAACCCTACTTAATTTCATAAGTAAGAGCGAAATGAAGTCTGTGTTTGTTCACTTTATCACCTACGAATTGAGCTTAAATGCGATTGTGAAATCTTAATGAATGTATGGAAATTGCAGAAGGTATATGTGCTTATACTTGAAATATACTTGAAACCGCAATTCCCATAAAATACTTTTATGTTTTTTATATCATTTTACCCGTCAAATTCTAACTGCAATTAAGAGTGGCTTATTTACAACGCAGATAAAATACGATAAAAGAAAATATAATGTTAAAAGTGCAGATGCGCTTGGGTTTTTGTGAATATGTTTACTTTTAAATAAAGACCGTTGAGAAATAAAAATTAAATATGCGAGAATGGGATTTTGAATAAGTGGAAAATGAAATCATAAATCTTTGTATTTGAACATGTTAAGTTCGTTGCGAAAAGGAGAGATAAAGAATATATATATATATATATATATATATATATATATATATATATATATATATATATATATATATATATATATATATATATATATATATATATATACATATATATATATATATATATATACATATATATATATATACATGAAGATAGAACTACGTAGCATTTTAAGAAAAAGAACTATCTAATGATTTCACTTGATCAAAGTAGATTTTCAGAATCGGGGGGAAGGAAATTGATAAGTTGCGGAGAAAGCTGCCACATACCTCACCGGGGCAAGCGAGAAAAAGCTGTGACGTTACGTTGCAGCTTTATAGAAAACTAAATACTTTGTCCATCTTCAAACAAAAATATACAAAATAAACGCATCAGAAAAATAGTTATACATGAGCTTGAAATTTGAAAAAATAAAATGTATGTTTAAATCTTATACGCATTTAAAGCATAAGTTCAAGTAACTTTCTTAAGTCTCTGGATAGAGTGCAATTTTAAAGTCAGTGAGCAATCACTTTTCTGTCTTTGGTATCACGACTCGCTATTTTATCATTCCCCGCGCGCTGTTCTCATAAACCAAATTTTTTCAAAAAATCAAGTTTTTGGAGGATTCCCGGGGGAATTTTTCGTGTGAAGTTAAAAATTCGGATTCAGAGACCCAAAAAACATATAGTCCGTAGAATTCCAGAACTAGCATTAATTTTTCCAGGTAAAACCCCCTATTGCTCTTACTCCCCGTTTATCCTACATCATAATGCCATATATCCTATTTGTTGCAAATTTTGTCAACTTTATGAATTTCTACATACTTTTCGCTTAAAACAATAAAAAAATAAATTAAAAAACAACTATTTTGGGAGGGTTGTGGGGGGTGAATTTTGGGGGGAAGTTAAAAATTCTGTTTCAGCGACCCAAAAAACTCGAAGTAAACATTATAGGGAAAGTTCGGAGGGGAGATAGGAGGGCGAATGTACTCGATGTGAGTGGTTAAGTGGATTTACGCAACTTAGTCCACGCAGCACCGCGGCGCATGTTCCGAGGCAGATTCCCCCCCACCAATTCATCCTACGTCATATTGTCATATATCTAATTTATTGCAAATTTTGTCTACTTTCTGAATTTGTAGATACTTTTTTCCTGAAACAATAAAAAAATGATTTTTTTAATAAAAATTTTTAATAATTTTACCAAAATTTGGGTGGTTTCCGGGGGAAATTTTTGTGGGAAGTTAAAAATTCGGATTCAGCGACCCAAGAAACATTAGTAAGCCTTTTTCAAGAACTACCATGAATTTTGCTAGGTAGAGCTCCTATACTGTCTGTATTGCCTCGACTATATGGAAATATTTAGAAGAGAGGTTTTAATTTCTTGGTCGCACAATATTAATAATCCAAAATTGTGCAATCGAGAGGAACGCTGAATTGTACACCGCAGTATCCCTATTAAATTTTGCTATAGTAACACAATAGGTACTATAGTAACAATATAATCGCTTATTAGCTGGGTATGCTACCTAGTTTGTTCAAGAAATTATGATGCTATGGCACTCGAAATATATCACTATGTAATACATGAAACAATATTATGTATTAATGTGGCTGGTTAGAGAGATACTTTTAATGAAAAATCAATAGAAATCTACCACAAATTCCAACTGGTGATACTCATTTTAGTTAACGGAACGATTAAACACCGCAACTATTCAGACTACTGCGTAAGCTACTATTAGTAACTGGGAATACTGACAGATTATTTAATAGAGAAATGTACTCAGGTGAGAACACTGTTAAGTTTCCTAAACGCATTCACATAAAGTTTCTAAAACGGAATAAATTTTATGGAACATTAGAATGATGAACTGTAAAAAGTAGTTTGCTGCTACTGATGATACTATAAAATGCTTTTAGAAAAGCACATATGTAATAAGCAATTTCATTTCAGCTACAATATTCAGTGTTAAATTTTACGATCATTACGATTCAAACATAATTTGAACACAAATATCATTAGTAGTAAATAAACATATGAATTATAATTTTTCGACTGGTTGAAAAAGGGTTTGTTACTGTAAAAAGTTTTCTTACTGTAAAAATTATTTATATTTTCTCTATTATTTAGAATATAATTTCAGATTGCTGTTACAAAAATATTACTTATCCTAATCTTACGCTTATTACCTTATTGGCAATTTTAGCTGAAACTAAAGAAGCATTAAAACATTAAACCGGATAATTGTAATACGGATTAAAATTAATTCTTTGAAATAAAATTACTTCAGTTTGAATTGAGACATTTTAGAGGAAGAGTGACATTAAAAAGCGGATTCTGAAGTTAATTAAATCCGTGAAAAAATAGGATAGCATTATGTTTTTCAATTTAGATTAAAGCTCAATTCCACAATTGATTTGCTTTTCCAAATATTTTGTAGGATTGTATCTTATGAATGCGTTCAGGTGTAATTTGAAGTAATAAGTAGATCAAAGAATTAAACAAACATAAAACGTGAATATATATATATATATATATATATATATATATATATATATACATAAAATCATGTTAAAAAATTAAGCATAAGGAATTACACTTAAACTTCTAGAACATCAATGACATTATATTTTCTAGAGAAGATTAAGTCGCGGGGAGAATTAGTGGGTTAATAAAACATAAAATGTTCAAAACGATCTGTGACTGTCTCAAATCACTATGTGGATTAGGGTGGAGTGAAAAAAACGAAAGTTGGAATTTTGATTTCGGATAGCAGCCAAAAATGGCCTTTTAGTACCTCTAATAAACGTGCAAAATTTCAGGGATGTAATCTATCCCCAATTCTCTAGATGTGGTGTTTTATCTTTTCTTTCATCAAAATATATACTTTCGATTCCTGCTACTAAAGCTTTCAGTTTCAGATCACCTTAAATACAGCTTTCATTTTAGCACATTCTCTAGTTTTCTTTCGTTCTCTGCGTACTTTGCGTCTGTCAATTATATATGATGAATCATTTTCTAAGACAATGCCAACATTTTGCAGAATTGCAGAAATTATTTCTGCCACGCATCTGTCAGAAATCCCGTAAGTAGACTTTAGAATTGGTTTGCATTTGCACGCCGAAATGTCTAGAAGTTTACTTACAGCTTCAGCTTTGTAAAACTAAACCTTCTTTATGTAATTATCGTTTCCTTTGGATTAGGGGTATCTAATAAGTTTCTGGTATTCAGAAAAAATGTTGTCTAGTAGTTGATCAATCCTACAATTTGATGCTGTTTTCGAAATTTCTTCGATTTTTTTCTCTGAGGATTTTAATTACCTCTGACTTTGGTGGATCTTTACATTTCCTGCTGTGCATTAATTATTGTCTTGCATATACACCTGCTGTTGTTTTCAAAACAACTTCATTTAGTTTTGAAGAAGTACCAAATGGGGAACATTCCACTACACTTCTAGTAATGGTAAACTTCGATTTGCCTCCACTCGCTCTTATTTTTACTATAAAAATGAGAACAAACTATTTGTAAAATTCAATAAAACTTTTTCAAATATTTTAAAATAAATACTTAAAAATTTAAAAATATAAAGGAAGTTACACTAAACATTTTAAATTAAAAAATGTTAAAAGAGATTATCAAAAAACCCTTAAATGTACAATTTATGGTAAGAACCTATTGTATGAAACAATGAAAATATAAAGGTGCTGGTAGAGCCAGTAGGAGTTTTTCAAAATTCCTGAAATTTTGCATGTTTATTAGAGGTACTAAAAGGGAACTTTTGGCTGCTATCCGAAATCAAAATTCCAACTTTCGTTTTTTTCACTACAACCTAATGTGGGTGCATTTCAACGATTTTTTTTTTTTCATTTTTGTAATCAAGCACGCTCATTCCAGAAGATATTTTATCATTTCTGTGAAACATTAAAATGATTTTTCTTTATAGCATACAGATTTATCCACCAAATTTATCACCACTGTACGAAAATTTGAAACACTAGGGGGCTCGGCCCCCTACGAGCTACGCTCGCCAACCCCCGTCCAGACACCGCAGACTCTAAATGCACGCTAATTTGATCGGCTTTAAAAAGATTTCGAAAGATTGAATTATAATTTAAAAAACAGTGGCGATCTCCCTATAAACGAATTTCTATTCATTTCTCTTTGATTGGGGAATTTTAACGCCAAATCCGCTGCGGTACTACTTGATTATCCTGTCGACCAATTTCGCCAAATTATATAAATCGCCAAACCACTCGCCAAATTATACAAATTGATATAATTTTTATTTTAAATAACGAAAGAACAAATAAATTCGTACAACATTAATAAAAACACAAATAAAACGTCGAAATAAAAATAACTTGATGACGTATACACGTGTAACAACATTTCAAAATAAGCTAATATAAAAGGAATTAAGTAAAGTGAGTCTTTGTCTCCTGGTATTTTTTAACAAAGCGAAAAGAAAGTTCTTTTAAATGAGACATTTTAAATTAATTCTCAAAATATCAAATAAATGTCTAGCGCAATTTCTAAATTTAAACTTTTTTGCAATATTATTTTGTGTTCATTTTATGTAATAACTATAATGTGACGTAAATATGACGTAATTTCTCCTAAGACTTCTAACGCATGTTAATGAATTTATTATTTTACAATATCCTTTCTCTTTTAAAATTCACGTGTATACTTTTTATGACGTAATTTTTAATAAGTTCCTGCTTTTTATACGTAATTATTTAATTCTAATTTGAAAGTTTTTTTCCTGTTTATAATAGTCACGTGTAAATAAATTTTTAATTTGAAGCAAACATTATTGCTTGCGCTTTTTATACAGTTGGCAACAGTTTAAATTAGTACAATTTTCTGAAATCTGTAAAAAATATCTCTAGAAATGCTGAAAATTTGAATTTAAAATAGAAATAAAACCTGAAAAAATGAGTCAAAATAAAAAAATTAATGCAATCTGCACTCCGGCAAATTCTAACGCATAAAATGATCTAAAAATGATTACACTGCCATGTATAGTTTTTGCTGCTATAAAACTTTTTTAGTGGAACGATTTTGTCCAACTTTAGCATTAAATAACTCTTAAAATAATTCTTCGTTTTGAAAACTGTCTGCATCAGCGTGTTTATCAAACATTTCTGTATAAAACCACCGATTTTCATATTTTTGTATGCATTATTTTTATTAATATTAACGAAGAAAGGTCTCCGGTCACAAAAAAATCAAAACCGGCGGCGGCGGCGGCGGTGACAGCGGTAGTTACTTTTTTTTAGAATAGAGAGATAACTTTAGAAAAAGATTACTGTAATTAAAACATTCATTCTTGAATATTTAATGAGATATGGATATTTCTACGATATAATTTTTAACTGTGCATGCGTGGAAGATTCCAAATTTTTTATTCCATAATGTAGTAGCCAGGGGCGGTGCATATATAATGATATCACTTTAGGGGTAGAGAGGGGAGTTGGCACTTGATATGGTAAGATATCTCTGGGGTGAAGGTGTATATTTTTGATATCGTTATAATTTTTCATCGAAACAAACTTTTCTTTTTTTCAGAAATTTTTCTTTGCATTCAAATAGCCTATTACCTTTATTATTATCTTTATTTTAATATGTTTTTATGAAAATAAAAAGCTATTATTAAAGCCATTAACTGTTTATAAAATCTTTTCATTCGGAAATTTGGAATACCGCAAGTTTGGCATTCCTGTTCTTCTGTCAAATGCGCATATAATTTGCTGTTAGAGAAATCTGGAGAATAAATGTAGGAAATGACTCTTGCGTTTACTAGTAAGAAAAAAAAAAGAATTATGTCCTATGTTTTGCTGATAAGATCTGCTTTTAATCTCCCAGGGCAGGGCAAGTACAACACAAAAATATTGCTTTTGAATGCATTATGCAAAAATAAGCTATTATTAAATATTTTTAATTAGTAACTAACTTTTTTAGATGTTATTTGATATAAATTTATTTCATGTATTGATATTTTATTGACTTCTTGAATTTCTAAAGTATGCGACTAATAAATATATAATTATTTATGTAAATTTCTGCAAGGATATAAAAAGAACGGAAGAGAATTTAACAATAAAAGAATCTTTTGACATTGATAACAATATCATCGGGTGGGGAGAGGGGCGGTCGAAGAATGATAACGTATGATATCATAATAGAGGGAGAGGGTACAAAATTAGTAAAATGTTGTTGCGCTATATATGTATCGCCTGTGAGCAGTTTATGTCGTCTTATATAAAATATCGCGAAAATTCAGAAAGATACTGGAGATATTGTGAGTCTGATTGACAAATTGTGGAAAATCATTTATCACCCAGCAGTTTTTAGAAAACAACTCACTATGTCGAAAGAATCTTTCTGAATTTTAGCGCAATTTGACTGCATTTTTAAATAAGTTGCTCTAAGCAACTGACTACAAAGCTATGAAATAAACAATTTGGAATATTACACGCATGCCTTGCACAGTTATAAATTATTTCAAAAAATGCCCATATCTCATCAAATATTCAATACAGTAAAATTTTAATTGCGGAAAACAGTTTCTACTTTTCTTTTACAAGTTTTCGGAAAGTGGCGTAAAATTTGGTGGAAATCTTTATACGCTATAAACAAAAAACATTTCAGTTTTTCACAGAAATATTAACATCTATACGAATATGCATGCTATGCTTACACAATTGAATAAAAATTTGAACAGGATCCACATACCATTTGATGCAGTAACACACCATATTGAGCATTTTCTGTTACACAGGGGATCGGAAATTTTGTTTTATCATTAAATTTATTATCAGCCCCTAATTGTCGTCGCAACAAAATCGTCATTGAAAAATATGAAGTCAAACATGGCTTTTATATCTCATAAGTTTAAGGAATATTCCTCAAAAGTTTCAGTAGATATTCGACAAGATATGTAAATTCGAAAGCGTCCCGTCGCTTATGCTTAATTTTTGGACACGAGTGTATATATATATATATATATATATATATATATATCGTATGTATACTAAAAAACAAAGTTTCGCTCTGTGTGCGTGTGTGTGTGTCTGTCTGTTCGCGATGGCTAGCGAGATCTATCGCACTTGGAAATCACAAAATTTAGGTGAAGATAGGACAAGACAGGTCCTCAAGCAGCTGAGGCTCAAATTTTAATTTTATAACGGCCGGGGTTCTGGGTAAATTTATTTTTTTAAGCGCTAAATTTTTAATAAATTGTGCCTATTCTATCCGAACTTCTTAATTTTGTGGACCATATGTCCATTTAGTTATTCCCCATTTCTACATCCCAGGCAAGTTGTTAGACACCTGGGGTGCAGTATAGGAATCTTGCAGTTTTTGCACCCTAAATAGTTATTAAAGTGCTTCTATTTAACGCGATTTTCACTTTTGGTATCCTTTTACCATTTAGTTATCCTAACGTTTCTATTTTTCAGTTAAGTCTCTGGGGTTCCCTAGAGTCCAGTAGGTCCCAACACAGGTCCCTTTGAACATTTTGTGAGCCATGCATTTTTCAGCTCCTAGTTTTCTCACCTAAGCATTGACTTTTCTTCATAAACTAACACCTTCATATCTTTATCGGAGCCTTAGGACATTGTTCTAATGCGCAGTCTATTGCGAAAATATATGGCGGTCGTAAAATAAAGAACTCATTTTTCAAACGTCTTCATAAATATCATGTTCCATTTAAAAGAATCAGTAATATTTTATTTTGAGCATAAGAGATAATTTGGCAGGAAATAGTTAAATACAGGCTATGTCTTCTTTGTTAAAAATCCAAAGAATAATTTTATTGAAAAATTAAATAAAATGAAAACTCTGTATTAAAAAACTAGTGACATGAAGTAATTTTCACCTTGTTATTTATATAAACTTTAAAACATACTTATAATGACTTAAAAGGTGACTCAAACATATAAATATGTTATTTAATATAACCATGAGATCTTTCAAACGCACATCCGTTAATTTTCAAAAGGAAAAAATGACTGACTAGAGCCGAAAACATATTTAAAAACAAAACAAAACACATATCATGTGCAAGCGAAGTTTCATCCATTGCTCTACAGAGGGGTGAAAAGATACTAAGCATGCGAAATATTCCGAAGTTACAATTTATGGAGTTAAAACCCACGTAGCGCTCGTCGGCGTAAACATTTTGTGTTTTCCATGGACCTTGCCAGCCCCACCAGTGGCTGAGAGGTTCTGCTCTCGAAGCTGGTAGACGGGAGGTGCTGGGTTCGATCCCAATCGCGCCCGTCGGCCTAATCGTTCGGAGTTTTCGTGGTTTTCTTCGAACCTTGGATTTCCAAGCGTTAATACGAGTTAGGTTCCCTTAGAAAGACCCCCACGAAGGGCACCCCCCCCCCTGGGCCTATATCCCTCGTGCAGATAATTGGCCGTCAAAATACAACCAACCAACCATGGACCTTGCCATAAACATAGGTTAGGTATCTTGACAAAGACCATAACCACAAATAAGAGTAAGCTTTTCACTCGTATTACACTATATTGCCATTAATGACCGGCAACTTTCAATTTTAGACATTTTGTCGAATATTTAGAAATATACTTGACAGATTATTCTGCAATTTCAGGATTAAAAAGAACAGGTATGACCTCATATTTAGCAATGTCGATTTCATAAGGGTATTATGGGGCCAACAAAAAATCAAAGAAAAAAAAATACTTGGGATCACCCTGTAAAATAAAAAGCACGAAATGATCTATCGCTACCGAATATAAATAAACAGACATTGTGCAATATCTGTATTCTTTTTTGTAAGGAAAGCACGTTTATTATTACAGATATAGCGATTTATTTAAAAAAAATAAAAAAAATCTTGCATGTTTTTTGCTTGTAACATGCAGGCTTTTCAACCAAATTTAACGCCGGTTTCAGAAAAATTGACAAAATATAGTAGAAACAATATAGTGCAATTGGAATATAAATATATTAAATATTTTAGGAAATATGAGTAGTTGTATGAAATAATTTTTATCTGCGCATGCGCGAGCGAAAACAAGGATCATTTTACATAAATTAATAGTCAGCTCTATGGAGCAACTTATTTAAAAAAATTTAGTCATATATCGTAGAAATTCATAAAGATATCGGCGTTAGAGTGAGCAAATTTTTAGTTTTTCTCTAAAAGCAGCTGAATGATGAGGGATTTTCCACAAATTGTCCTTTTTAATTTAAATTTTTTTTTCATTTTTTATAGAGGCTTTTGTTAAACGAGCTAACGTGCCTATGCCATGATCAAAAGAAGTATCAAAATCGAATCATTTTTTCCAAATCTACTCGTTGATAGTCGCTAAATTCTAACATTTTTCTGAAAGTCAGTTAATAAAAAATGACAATTTGTGTAAAATCCCTTATCATTCAGCTGCTTTTAGAGAACAACTAAAAGTTTGCTCACTCAAACGCCGATAGCTTTCTGAATTTTTACGATATTTGACTAGATTTTTTTAATAATTTGCTCCATAAAGTTGACTGTTAAATTATGTAAAATGATCTTTGTTATCGTTCGCGCATGCGCAGGTAAAAATTATTTCATACAACTGCTCATATTTCCTAAAATATTTAATATATTTATATTCCAATTGCACTGTATTGCTTCTACTATATTTTGTCAATTTTTCTGAAACCAGCGTAATTTGGTTGGAAACCCTGCATGTCATAAGCAAAAAACATGCAAGAATTTTTAATTTTTTTAAAATAAGCTATATCTCTATTAATATACGTGCTATTATTACAAAAAAGAATACACATATTGCACAATGTCTGTTTATTTATATTCGGTAGCGATAGATCATTTGGTGCATTTTATTTGACAGGGTGATCCCAAGTATTTTTTTCTTTTGTTTTTTGTTGGCCCTCTAATTGCCCCCCCCCCCCCTTATGAAATCGACATTGCTAAATATGAGGTCATACCTGTTCTTTTTAATCCTGAAATTCCAGAGAATCTGTCAAGTATATTTCTAAATATTCGACAAAATGTCTAAAATTGAAAGTTACCGGTCATTAAAGGCAATATAGCGTATATCCACCGAGCAGATAATCGGCTGTAAGAAAACTCCAACACCAAAATTTTATTTTTGTGACTGATATCGGATTCTGGCACTAAGTTTATTTAGAACTTTGTGTTTTGTGTTAATAATGTTAGAAATATATAATAATTGAAACACCAATTGCAAGAAGGGAATAAATCTAAAAAATAAGAAAGGAGATAATTTAAAAAAAAAAAAAAACTTTATAATTTTTTATTTTCAACTTAAAGGCTATTGTGATATCAATGATAATGAAGAAAATATAAATTCTGATTTATTTACCAACAGAGCTGGCTGAAATATATAATATTCATTTATGTATCTATATGTAAATGTGTTGGATTTATTCCCTTCTTCCAATTTATCATATACTATATACAAAATAATTTGAAATAGCAAACAATATAATTACAAAAACTATTTATTTATTAGAAAAAACGTAAGGACACTCTACACTGTAAAAAAAAAAAATCTGTAGTTCTACAGATGTAAAGTTACATGCTTACTAAACTTTCACCTGTAACTATACGAAAAAAGCTGCAAATCTACAAAACTAGTTTTTGTAAAGCTACAAAAATCTGTAACTTTACAAATGAATCTGCTAAAATTTCAGTAATCTTACTAAACTTTTATTTGTAACCCTGGCTGCAGTTACATGAAAAGTTCTTGGAATCCCAGTTTCCAAAAAAATTCTTAGTAACCTTATAGATTTTTTGATTTTCGGCGCAAAAGTGTGTCTGTTACATGAAATTTTGTTGTTGCCGTTACATGAAAAGTTCTAGGAATCCAAGTTTCCTAGAAAAACTTTAGTAACTTCACAGATATTTTTTTACAGTGTATTATTCCTCTATTTCTTTACTTTTGGATCTTGTAGTTGACCAGGTCTGAATAATATCGTAAAAATCTTTGAATTCGTCAGGAATATATTGGATTATTTTTTGTATGTCGATCATTTTTTCTCATTTATGGGTATTATAGTAACATATGCCGGAGTTTCTAGTATTTTTATGTTTGCAGAAGGTTTTTGGAGCAAAAATGTACACTGTAAAAAAAATCTGTAAAGTTACTAAAGTTTTTCTAGGAAACTGGGATTCCAAGAACTTTTTATGTAACGGCAACAACAAAAATTCCTGTAATAGACGCTGTTACAGGAATTCTTGCTGTTGCCGTTACATAAAAAGTTCTTGGAATCCCAGTTTTCTAGAAAAACTTTAGTAACTTTACAGGATTTTTTTACAGAGTAGCTTTAATGAAACCATCGATAAATTCGGAACATGTCAAGTAACCTTTATGACTTGAACTATACTCAAAGCTTCTATATTGCGAAATCTTGAATGTTGTTTCCTTGTCTAGTGACTTACACCTTTTCTTGAAACATCGCTGCCATGATTTTTTAAAATCAAATATGTCGTTAGAAGTAATGGGTTTAACTGAAAAACATCTGATTTTTGTTGCCAAAATAAGATTATTATATTCATTCGGAACGTTAATTCTGTCACACTGTAAAAACGAATGGTCACGCACAGGAAAGTGTTGATATATTTTCTCAAAACGATTCATTGCAACAAGAGTGAGAAAAAATCTTATAAGGGAGTTATTTCTATTTTGTCCCCCGAAAGCTTCGCTAAAAACGTCTAGTTCTTTGACAGAGGGATCCATGTTCTGTATAGTTTTGCACAATAAACTGCATACTTCATCCGGGTCCCGTTTAGCTTCACCCTCATGGTAAGTGTAGACATCAGCTGATTTCGTCTTTATCTCTTGAATACAAAACACATACAGCCATAGTTTTCTTAAATAAAATATCTCTTGAACTGGGATCTTAGGAATGGGTAGATTTTGCATGTAATCAAATACAATGGCTCCTACGTCTTCTCTTTCCTGAAACAAGACCAACATTTCTTTCTGTTTATTACAAAACTTTTTAGCACGTTTAAGATGTATCATTTTTACCAATCTCCTCGTATTCTCATTGAGAGATGAACTTTTTATTTTTGCATCGAGTTCTTCGCAAGTAGAGCAAACGTTTACGTGTGGCCGACCGAATCTGTAGCCATGATTATCAATAAAATATTGTCTGTAATAGTCGGATTTTACGCATTGGTATTAGGGGTATTTTTTTTTTAAAGTTCATGCATTATTTTGACGGTTATGTTTGCTTCTAAATATTGTGCATTTTTGTTGCTGTAATGAGATTGTTTAACGGGAAGTGACCGGATATATTCATCAATAGCCGTAATTTCTTCGTTCGTTAAGACATTACCTCGATTACGATGCTGCCCTCGTTTATCTTCAGGTAGTTTTCCCACCGATTTTAGGAGATAAGGCAAAAAATGGCCTTATTTTTTATAGCGTATAAAATGGAGAGAGATTGACGGCATACATAATTTTTTTCATTTCCTTTCATAGCAAAATACATGAACGTATTGTCACTTTTTTTCGGATTTTCGCGTTTTGAACGTCGGCGATTAACCTTCGCGTATTCAGTGAGACTTATCATATATATGTCATGTTCAATTTTCGGTGGTCCATTGTAAACGAATTAAAGTAACTGCTTTTTTTCTTCAGTACTAAACTGCGGAGTGCAGATTTTTTACAGACACAGTCACTATTACCGTTAGATTTAGCTGACACTAACCTCCCAGTACTTGTACTCACATAAGATTGACCAAGTAGACGCTGTGACTTCTGTTTTTCTTTTTTGTACAAATGGACGTTTCTAACACCTCTCCTCTTCTTTTTCGGAGTATCAGATTCTGACTCATTTTCAGGTGAATTGTGCCACAGCTACTTTCACTGGTCACATTTAAACTTCAATAATGAAATAATCAAATTTATAGGTTAATAATCTCCACGACTCGACGCTAAACGAATTTAGTCTCAAACGCAATGGCGGCTATTAGATCGCTAGTATCGCGCCTCCACCAATAGCGATGCGTTACTGTATATCGAAAAACAGGCGAAAAGAAACACTATTTCTACACTCGTACAGTTGATAGTTGGAAGAAAGGAATAAATGAAGGCTTTGTTTCCTTCTTCCACATAGCTATTTTTATGGCCGCATGAATCTATACGAAACGAATGGTTTTTGTTGTTTTTTCGAATTCACAATTAAGCGCTACGCCTAAAGAATCTAAAAGTGTAAAAAAAAAATGAATGTGTCAAAAAGGGGAGTTTATTCCCTTCTTCCAATTGGGTGTTCAATTAAAGATGATTATATATACCTTATATATTTGTGTTATATATTTTCCTCAAAACAATAGCTTAGAAAGGATATTTTGATGACAGGAAATTATTCTTATTAGCCCCTGTAAATGACTGCAAAGTAATCCAAATAATTCAAAAAACTCTGATTATACTAAAGTTGAAAGCTGTGGTTAAACTTCTATGCATTGATAGTAAATACTGCAGTTAAGAATATGTTAATACTAAAATCGTTTTATGACAATTCTTTGTGTTGCATCTATAGAAAGAAAAATATAATTTAAAATGATTTAACCATGAATTTATCCACGGCTATGATTTTTTTTTTTATGTTTTATAGATAAAATATAAAATATTATGTTGATTTTTAACTGGATTATTTTCCAAATAGACAACATAAAAAATGTACTCGCAACAGAGATTAATTCATGAAAAAATTCATGTAACATTAAACTCTCTAGTTAGAATTCTTCATTTTTTTAGGATATCTTTCACAGTTCACGATAGAAACAGTTTAAACTTAAAAAATCCCCGGATGAGTGCAACTATGTAATAACATCTGAATAGGTTGTATTAAAAACTGTATGAGACACATAATTTTGAGTTTAATAAAATAAAATTTGGTATTCAGGTACTTATCATATACTAAAGAACCTACAAATTGAACACATAAAATAAAACTTCTTATGTTAACTTCTACATTAGAAATCTGTACAGTTTGCAGATTTATTTAAAATTTCATATCACAGTGTAATATTTTAAACAAGATTTTTCAAGTTCCAGAATTATATTTACATGTACATTACAATATTCATAAAACAGTTTTAATTAAATTATGAGGAAAAAATTACTTTTGGTATGAAAAGTTGTTTTGAAACTAATAATAATAGCTGTATTATTTTATTTAAGAAAAACTTATGTGTGATTTAATGATTTTTAAGGAAACCAAAACTGATACAAATAGCAATTTTATATATTCTCGACCAAATTTTAAAACACATGCTCAATAAAGTTTTGGTTATTTTCAAAGTTTTTTAACGTAAAGAGGGAAAAAATATGCAAAAATTAGTAAAGAAAGAAAGAAACATAAAATATTTTAAGCAATTTTCTCACGTTCAGACAGTGCAAGTGTTTTAGATACGGTGATCGATAAATTGAACTTGTCGCCACCGAACAGTAAAAGCAAAAATTTAATAAATTAGCTCCTGAAGTACTTTTGTGACGAACGTCATCAGTTACATATGCATTATTTATTCGTAAAATTTATGAAGTACGGAAGCGGAAAGATTAAAGAAGAGCATGAAATTTATTTTATCTTATATTTAATGTTTTGTCATACATTAGTTAGTTTACTATCAGTCATTTTTAACAGAGAAAACATGTATTTTGTGCTTGAAAACGTGCCTTAACAGTTTTAAATATCTTTTAATTCTTAATGAACATAAAAAAAGATATCCAGAAAATGATGTCGGTTCAATAATAGTAATATCGGTGTCCTTAAATTTAATGTATTTTCCTAAAATATTTTATAGATATTTTCAAAATAGGTAGTAAAATAAATTTACCTTATACATATGCACTACAGGTTTGAAAATACTGTAAAAACTTCAATTATAAATTCCATTATATCTGCACTTATGCACTGAAACCATAGATCACAGAAAAAACAACGAAATAATGCTTAAAAATGTTTTATTTTTCATTATTTAATATTTATTATTTAGAATAACTGTATCAGAGGGTATATATGTGTCAAAAATTTCCATCTTCCTAAAATATCAATTTTATTATGAAATTCCTAAGACAAATATTTAAAATTTTCACAAGTTACTAATAAACAAACAGAAAAAAAAAGAAATAATGTATAATATATCATTCTACGTTAATTCTCAGATTGTTATCTTCTTACAAACGACTACGATTGCTTACTTTCCTTCCAGATACTATTGACATTGAGTTATACATTTTTCACTGAATATTTCTTTTAGGAAGTAGGAAGCCATATCACAGCAGTAACTATCACTTATCCCTGCACTTAATCAGCACCTGAGTGATCATCGTTATGTCGAGGATGACGTGTTAAAACTGGCGGTGGTGTAATTATTTTCGCAACTAGTCGTATAATATATATATATAGGTATAGAGGGAAATTATGTTGCAAAGTAGATTTATGCCCAGACTTACGTGAAAAAAAATCTTAAAAAAAAGTTCTTGTGGTTTTTAATCTCATAATGATATATATGTATATAACATAAACGGCGCTTTTAAGGGTTAAATCACATGCATATAAATCATAGTTAAATTGTTTGTAACAACTGCTACGTTATCATTTCGTTCCTCCCTATATATTATGAAAGGAAAGAAAAGCATATACGTGTTTTCATACCCCCCCCCCCCCCGATGGATTAAAAAAAACAAAGACATTTAAATTGGTGTCACATTCAACGAAATACCAATGCTTACTTGAAAATATTTATTTTTGTCCTAATGAGCCGTTAAAATACTTCAACTGAAAACATTTGTATTTCTGTTTCGGAACATTATACGTTTGATAAATAAAACGAAGCCTGCACCGAAATCCACTCCGAAAGGTCTGTTTTTTCAGATTTATGAAACTTATTAAAAATGCATTGCTTCTAAAGCATCGTATATTTGTTATATGTTTACATTAAATTGTCCAGAACGAATGGTTTTGCGGATACTTTATAACACAGTCAAGTGTGACCTAATACAATATATGTCATTTCCTGTCTGAAATTTTGAAATATTTTTCTTTAAAATGCTTCTTATACAAATGTGATGGATTTACTTATCCCTAGTTTTTCGACTGAAAATTATTTTCTATCGCTTGTGTTGCATACAAATTTCTAGTCGCAAAGTTGTAAGTTTACAAATTTATTTAGTATTTTTGTGTTTATTTCTATCATTCTAGAACAAAATACACTATTTATATTTAGTCACTGTATGCATATTCTTTAAAATAGGTATGACGTTAAATAAATTAAGTATTGAAATGAAAATCTTAATAGATGATGATTAAACTTTAATATAATATTTCCATTCTAGTAGAGATAGAATAGTTCTTGCGTGGTATGATGTACAACCTTCAAATCGAGTGTATATGTTTTGTTCCTAGATAGTTTGAGACACAAATAACATTTAATTTATTTAAATTAATCGAAAAATAAAATTAAAATATACTGTGTCTGCACTCAACTTTTCAAATAATTTAATCCTTTCTGCTCTAATGAAAATTTTAAGTACCACTGTCTTTTATGCCAAATAAAACATAAAGTTACGTGGGGCAACTGGGCTATGATTTTACAATCTGACTCTTGAGATTCTTGCAATTCAGCTTCAAAAAGCTGATGATCATTTGAATTAAAGTCTGAACTTTTGTAAATACGTTCAGTTAGGTTCCCTCTATCAGACAGAAATACTCAAAATTACATTTTAATATCTAAAAATAATATATATATATATATATATATCATCTTTCTTTCCTCCTGGGTCCAGTTGCCCCATTTTTAAGGGACATGTGGACCAAGAGGGTCTATGTTTCACACGCGATTATTTTGTTAATATGAGGTATCTGGTCCTGTTTGAAAAAGTATAAGCAAACTAAAAAAATTTAAGCCAGAGAGATAATGTTAGTTATATATCAAGTAAATAGCGTTGTAAGAGAAACCTTTGCTGACAATGTATCTAAAAAAGCACTAAAAGTGAAAAAATTATATTTATTTATACAAAAAAACACAAAAATTAAGTAAGTACTTATGTACTTTACTATAGACAATAAGTATAAAAGTAACATGGATATTTTAAGTAAAAATAACAAAGTAAATCTATGAACAAACGGCTACGTAAGTACTTAAGTATCTCATTCTCTTTTTTATTTACAACAAGTTACAAAGTTCGGTAAGTTCAATAATCCTGTGGAGAATGTAACCATATTGTTACATAGAATACAGCTATTTTTTATACTTTTCGATAATCTCTATAATAATTGCTTAAGTCATGTGACTGTCATTAACAGTTCCGGGCTGACCACTTTGCTTTTTATTTGCCAGGCGGACATTTTGGTACTTGGCTCAGGTGATAAATCTCCAAACAGGCCATCAAGATTATAATAGTTCAAGTGATGTAACTGTCATGTGAACAATTAGCTTTTCATATGCAACGCGGTCATTTTCAGTCAAAATTATATTTTTGAATAAAACTACATAAAAGGTGCCATGATCGCGAAGAATTCTTAACACTATTATGTTAGTCTGTTATGTTAGTCTGTTAGTCTGTTAGCCTTTTTTATTTTTTGCGTGGTAAATTAAAACGATGCATTGATGCTGAAATTAAATGTCATGGTCTATTTTCTAATAATGCAACTTTGTGTTATGTACACCCCTTCATCTGTATGGTCAAATTTCAAGGTTTGGCTATCTCACTTAAGAAATTTCGTTTAATACATCTCAATATGTATTTTTCAAATTTTATTACGTATATTTAATAAGGTATTCTATAATTTCCTTTGTCTTTAAGCAAACAAAAATGGAGAAATTAATTTCTCATATGTAAAAGAAACTCAAAAAATTATGTATAACTATTGGGGTAACTGGATCCAACATGGTCCAGTTACCACTGACACATGTCCCAGTTATCCCATTCTTGAAAAATCTTTGGGGTAATTGGGACACCGGGCTTATATTTGAAACATGAACTAAATATGTATAGATACCTAATGATATTAATGCAGTTATGCACTTAATCTTTAATTAAAAAAATATCTAATAAAAGTACTTACAGTGTTTTAATAAAAACCCGAAGAGGATCAAACAAATTGAAATTATTTTTCAAAAAAAGAAGCATAAATTTTCGACAACCTATCACAGCAAAGACAGAGTTATGATTGAGTTGGCACACGTTGTTTTAGGAAGTACAGCTTAGGTTGCATTGTTCATAAAAGCTAAAATTTAAAAAAACATGAACGGTTTTTTATAAAATAACCTATGGCCCAGTTACCTCGTGGATCCAGTTACCTCAGCTTATAGTGCAGGCAAAAGAGACCGTATAGTGACTCTACATAGCAAAATTCATGGCAGTTCAGGAAAAAGGCTTACTATATGTTTTGGGGTCGTTGAATCCGAGTTTTTAAATTTCCACCAAAATTTCCCCGGCAACCACCCCAAATTTTGGTTAAATGCCCCCCCCCCCCCCCCGCCTCAAAAAAAGGTTTTTATAAAAAAAATCTTTTTTTTTTTTTTTTTTTTTTTTTTTTTTTGCTTTAGGGAAAAAGTGTCTAGAAATTCAAAAAGTAGACAAAATGTGCAACGAATAAGATATATTACATTATGACATAGGATGTATGGGGAGGGAGGATCTGCCTCGGAACATGCGCCGCGGTGCTGCGTGGACTCTGTTGAGCAATTCCACTTAACTAGACACATCGTTTACTTTCGCCCTCATGTCACCCCTCCGAACTTTCCCTATAAGGTTTACTTTAAGTTTTTTGGGTCGCTGAATCCAAATTTTGAACTTCCCCAAAAATACCCCGCGAAACCCTCCCCCCCCCCCCCACACACACAAAAAAAGTTGCTCTTAAATTATTTTTTTGTTGTTGTTTTACGGGAAAAGTATATAGGAATTCAGAAAGTAGACAAAATTTGAAACAAATAGGATATATGACATTATGACATAGGATGAACAGGGAGGGGGAGGGCTGCCTCTGAACCTGCAATGCGGCGCTTCGTGCACAAAGTTGTGCAAGTCCAGGAAATAGGCAATTTTACCTGGCAAAATTAATGCTAGTTCTGGATTTCGACTCCCTTTATGTTTTTTGGGTCGCTCAATCCGAATTTGTAACTTCCCACCAAAATTTCACCCGGCAGCTCCCCCAAAAAATTGATTTTTTGAAGTAATGGGGTTTTTGAGAACTTCGCGCGGCGAATCTTCCGAGGCAACCACCCATCTACCAGTTTATCCTACGTGGTAATGTCATGTATCATATTTGTTGCAGATTTTGTCTACTCTCTGAATTTCTATATACTTTTCGACTAAAACAATAAAAAATTTAATTTAAAAACAACTATTTTTTTGGGGGGGGGGGGGGATTTTGGGGCGAAGTTAAAAATTCGGATTCAGCGACCCAGAAAAGCTAAAGTAAACCTTATAGGGAAAGTTCGGAGGGAAGACGGGAGAGCGAATGTAAACGATGTGAGTGGTTAAGTGGAATTGCGCAACTTAGTCCACGCAGCTTCACGGCGTATGCTCCGAGGCAGATCCTCCCCTCCCCATTCATCCTACGTCATAATGTCATATATCTTATTCGTGGCAAATTTTGTCTACTTTCCAAATTTATAGATAGATTTTCCCTAAAACAATAAAAAAAAAAATAT